>OY726519.1:17167354-17539061 GCA_963383655.1 Bathymodiolus septemdierum | reverse complement strand
CCTATTACATGTTTTACCACATCAGACACTACATATTACATGTTTTACCAACATCAACAGCTACCTAGTTACAGTGCTTTTACCAACATCACAGCTACCTATTACATGTTTAACCACATCAACAGCTACCTATTACATGTTTTACAACATCAACAGCTACCTATTTACATGTTTTACCAACATCAACAGCTACCTATTACATGTTTTACCAACATCAACAGCTACCTATTACATGTTTTACCAACATCAACAGCTACCTATTACATGTTTACCAACATCAACAGCTACCTATTACATGTTTTACCAACATCAACAGCTACCTATTACATGTTTTACCAACATCAACAGCTACATATTACATGTTTTACCAACATCAACAGCTACCTATTACATGTTTTACCAACATCAACAGCTACCTATTACATGTTTTACCAACATCAACAGCTACCTATTACATGTTTACCAACATCAACAGCTACCTATTACATGTTTTACCAACATCAACAGCTACCTATTACATGTTTTACCAACATCAACAGCTACCTATTACATGTTTTACCAACATCAACAGCTACCTATTACATGTTTTACCAACATCAACAGCTACCTATTACATGTTTTACCAACATCAACAGCTACCTATTACATGTTTTACCAACATCAACAGCTACCTATTACATGTTTTACCAACATCAACAGCTACCTATTACATGTTTTACCAACATCAACAGCTACCTATTACATGTTTTACCAACATCAACAGCTACCTATTACATGTTTTACCAACATCAACAGCTACCTATTACATGTTTTACCAACATCAACAGCTACCTATTACATGTTTTACCAACATCAACAGCTACCTATTACATGTTTTACCAACATCAACAGCTACCTATTACATGTTTACCAACATCAACAGCTACCTATTACATGTTTTACCAACATCAACAGCTACCTATTACATGTTTTACCAACATCAACAGCTACCTATTACATGTTTTACCAACATCAACAGCTACCTATTACATGTTTTACCAACATCAACAGCTACCTATTACATGTTTACCAACATCAACAGCTACCTATTACATGTTTTACCAACATCAACAGCTACCTATTACATGTTTTACCAACATCAACAGCTACCTATTACATGTTTTACCAACATCAACAGCTACCTATTACATGTTTTACCAACATCAACAGCTACCTATTACATGTTTTACCAACATCAACAGCTACCTATTACATGTTTTACCAACATCAACAGCTACCTATTACATGTTTACCAACATCAACAGCTACCTATTACATGTTTTACCAACATCAACAGCTACCTATTACATGTTTACCAACATCAACAGCTACCTATTACATGTTTTACCAACATCAACAGCTACCTATTACATGTTTTACCAACATCAACAGCTACCTATTACATGTTTTACCAACATCAACAGCTACCTATTACATGTTTTACCAACATCAACAGCTACCTATTACATGTTTTACCAACATCAACAGCTACCTATTACATGTTTTACCAACATCAACAGCTACCTATTACATGTTTTACCAACATCAACAGCTACCTATTACATGTTTTACCAACATCAACAGCTACCTATTACATGTTTTACCAACATCAACAGCTACCTATTACATGCTTTTACCAACATCAACAGCTACCTATTACATGTTTACCAACATCAACAGCTACCTATTACATGTTTACCAACATCAACAGCTACCTATTACATGTTTACCAACATCAACAGTTACCTATTACATGTTTTACCAACATCAACAGCTACCTATTACATGTTTAACCAACATCAACAGCTACCTATTACATGTTTTACCAACATCAACAGCTACCTATTACATGTTTTACCAACATCAACAGCTACCTATTACATGTTTTACCAACATCAACAGCTACATATTACATGTTTTACCAACATCAACAGCTACCTATTACATGTTTACCAACATCAACAGCTACCTATTACATGTTTTACCAACATCAACAGCTACCTATTACATGTTTTACCAACATCAACAGCTACCTATTACATGTTTTACCAACATCAACAGCTACATATTACATGTTTTACCAACATCAACAGCTACCTATTACATGCTTTACCAACATCAACAGCTACCTATTACATGTTTAACAACATCAACAGCTACCTATTACATGTTTTACCAACATCAACAGCTACATATTACATGTTTTACCAACATCAACAGCTACCTATTACATGTTTTACCAACATCAACAGCTACATATTACATGTTTTACCAACATCAACAGCTACCTATTACATGTTTACCAACATCAACAGCTACCTATTACATGTTTTACCAACATCAACAGCTACCTATTACATGTTTACCAACATCAACAGCTACCTATTACATGTTTTATCAACATCAACAGCTACCTATTACATGTTTAACAACATCAACAGCTACCTATTACATGTTTTACCAACATCAACAGCTACCTATTACATGTTTTACCAACATCAACAGCTACCTATTATATGTTTTACCAACATCAACAGCTACCTATTACATGTTTTACCAACATCAACAGCTACATATTACATGTTTTACCAACATCAACAGCTACCTATTACATGTTTTACCAACATCAACAGCTACCTATTACATGTTTAACCAACATCAACAGCTACCTATTACATGTTTTACCAACATCAACAGCTACATATTACATGTTTTACCAACATCAACAGCTACCTATTACATGCTTTACCAACATCAACAGCTACCTATTACATGTTTAACAACATCAACAGTTACCTATTACATGTTTTACCAACATCAACAGCTACCTATTACATGTTTAACAACATCAACAGCTACCTATTACACGTTTTACCAACATCAACAGCTACCTATTACATGTTTAACCAATTCTAATTATCATTTCAAAAACATTATATTTCCTTCCCATTCTATATATTGATAATGAAATTTTCTCCTTGCAATAATACTGTTTAACCTTTCCCATTAAAAAATTGCCAAGGAATTATTTCCAACTGACACAAGACTTAAAACCTTCAGCTTAAAAATGTACATGTATAATGTAATTGCTAATTTCTATTTTTACATTTTTTGTACATGATACATGTACATGTATTGATCAATACAAAGATAAACTGAAATGGTCTACAATATGTACATGTATTAATTAAAGACTAAAATATGATGGATTATTTAGGGGGTTAGGATTATGGTGTTTAACACCACTTTCAACAATATTTCAGGTATATCGTGACGGTCAGTTTTATTAGTAGAGGAAACTGAAGTACCCGGAGAAAAATCACTGACCTGCCAAAAGTCACTGAAAAACTTTACGATGGAATATTTATGGATGAACAGAATGAAAGCTGTCAGTAATGGAAAGGATGCTTTTGGCATTTTTCATAGTGAATTTTACATAATACAGTGTACAGTACTTACAACAATGGTTTCTGATTCACATAATCAAAGTAATAATTAAACAGGTGCAGGTTTTACGTTCAGTTTCTGGTTGTAGTTGGTCAAGATTTACATAATCTGAAGAAAAAAAAACCCTGGTTACTGACATCATAACATATACTAGAAAATAAAGTCTTATATACGGTGACGGTCTGATAGTCGGATAGACAGAAGCTCGATAAACGGATTACATGTTAACTCTCCACATTCAGTTTCCGTAATTTAGCCACACCCAAATATTCCTGGTCATAGGTACACTCAAGATATTCCCGGGGTTTTGGCTGTACTTCCGGCAGAAGATGAAGGACAAGGCGGGCGCCCGTACAACGACTTGGCAGTCAACTATTTTGGTGAGTTCCAATTATTTCATGGTAGCAGAGCGGCAAGATAACGACCTTTAAGAATCCCCCGATATTTAATCAAGCGACAATGACATACAAAACGTGGAAAAACAAAATCGAGGTGTGGAAACTAGTGACAGATTTGAAATCGGATAAACAAGCATTGGCAGTGTCACTTAGTCTCACGGGGAATGCCAGAGAAGTGGCGATGGAAGTAGCAGTGGCTGATCTTGCTAAGGAAGATGGTATGAAAACGCTGATTGAAAACTTGGACAAAGTATTTTTGAGATATGATAAGGATAAGGCCTATGAAGCTTACAAAAACTTTGATACTTTCAGCAAATCTGAAAATATGTCAATGTCAGAATATATAGTTGAGTTCGATAAAAGGTATAACCAGTCAAAGAAGTATGAAATTACCCTTCCTGGGGCTGTCTTGGCTTTCAGACTTTTAGATAAGAAAAACTTAACCTTGAGTGAAAAACAACTTGCATTAACAACATCAAGTGACGTTAAATATGCCACCATGAAGTCTGCTTAGTTACTGCCCATATTTGGTGACGGTGCATGTGCAAATAATAATGGCCAATCTATAACAATAAAGCAGGAACCAGTATATTATACACAGCAGAAGAAACCGATGAGTAGTCAAAGAAGTACCAATCCATTAAACAGGTATGGGAAAAGGATGAAGTGTGCAATTTGTCAGAGTGTATACCATTGGGCTAAAGACTGTCCTAACAAGGCTGCTAGCAACTCTGTAAAATTAACCGAATCGGAAACTATCGAAAAATGTAATTTGACTCTTTTCACCAAAGAGCATCCTTCCATAAATCAAGTATTTGCTATTGAGTCTTCATGTTCAGCTGTAATAGATACTGCTTGTACCAGAACTGTATGTGGAGAAAAATGGTTTAGCAACTTTCTAGAAAAGACATGTGATGATATTCCAACATATTCAAGCTCAAATTTGGCGATGGAAAAGTCGTAAACTCCTTCAAATGGATAAATATACCAGCATACAATCTATATTGGGAACACTTCCTGTAAAATCGATACTGAGATTGTAAAAGCTGATATCCCTCTGTTATTGAGCAAATCTTCACTAAAAAAGGCCAACAAAGTTTTGGATTTAAAGGAAGACAAAGTGACCATGTTTGACAATCCGGTAGAGTTAGAATTTACATCAATTTGGGTAATAACAAAATTACCGAACTCCGAACAATCTTCCAAAGGGAAAGTAAAAACTCATAAGTATATAAACAGACAAAATCAGTCAACAACCGGAAAATTGTGAAAACAGTAATGACCCTGACATTTGTAAATGTGTACAGGCATTTCTAAAGAAATGGTGGGTTGAATCAGATTTTAAAATGCCAAACCTCCCGCTTTCATTACGGCTCAAAGGTTCCGGCTGTCACTATAACAGTATTTATAACAATACTGGAACAAAATAGGTAAAATAGTTGTCAAAGCAGTTCCAAATTCAGTGAAGTGGGCATTACTGATAAACATTTTGAAGACCAATCCAGTCATGCAAGAAGGCACTGAGGATGAAGTTTTGAATATTGAACACATGGAAGTACAAAATGTACATGTAGGAGAGAAATGGAAAGCATTGATAAAGCTGCGTAAACAATTTGGTCATGCAACTTATGACAGGTTGGCACAATTGATGAACAATGCTGGAAATACAAAATGTACTGATGTTGCTAGTCTTGAAATATTACGAACAATATGTGAAAATCAGCAAAAGTTCAAAGCTAAAAAAAAATCACGTAATATATGTTAAATAGCTCATCATTATGCTTATACAGTTCAAATTTGAGCACATTCTGGCTTAAAATAGAGCAGTTTTGGCCATTTGAAGAAATTTCTATTTTTAGTAACGGCGGCCATTTTGGATACAGGACGGTGCTGACGGACACAAATTTGAAAGGGAACCACCTAAGGATCATTCAGCCAAAGTTTGGTTGAAATTGGAAAAGAAGATTTTTAAATGATTTTTTGCCTAATTTGCATAATCGGTCAAAATCGGCAAAAGTTCAAAGTTCATAAAAAAATACTGTAATATATGTTAAAAAGCTCATCATTATGCTTATACTAGGGAGGTCAGACATTTCTCAATCTTATTTACACAATGGCACTGTGTGTTGTGGTTGTGACTGTAACTGCTTGAAAACCTTATATGTAACCCGTAGATTATGCTTTGCATTGAATACTAAAAGAAACAACATATTAAAGACACTACCTAATAATAGGCGTACAGGTCTTTAAGGGCAGCCACCCCATGCTTTTCTCACAAAAGCATTTTAGATTTTAAATTATACAGTAATAATTAAGTGATATATGAACTGAATCATACTCAAATTTGTGAGGTGGTCCTATATAGGACGGAAATACTATCAAGACAAGACAAGACAATGGCAAATTCTGTAATTCTGTCTTACATTTGAAGACAGCTGCAGCGACAATGCACTAGAACACTATTATTTAAAGTGAATTATTTAAAAGGTGACATGTTGAAATAAATAAATAATGCACATGTTTGGAGAAAATTCTTCATATGTCATAATTTTTTTATATTTAAACTGGACAGAAGCGACCAAAATTGAATGGAAACTTCGGAAATGGCACTGATATTTTGAAACTATTTATTCCCTGAAACACATGTTGCTGACCAATTAGACTGAAAGTAAAACTCTTCTGTAGTGGATAGTAGACTAGGTTTTAATCATCTCATACAGTTTGATGATGGTAAAAAATAATTTTAAAAATGTGTTTGGAAACACATGTTGCTGATGAAAGAAAGACTACAACTATGCAATTTCTTTTAGAACAATGTCTAAACTACATTTATCAAGAACAGTTTCATTAGATTTCATTATTGTTTTCAAATAATTTCTGATATTCTATTTCTTGGTAAAGACAGATAAAATTCAAAATGGCCGCCATTATAAAATATAAATGGTCATTTTCCAAACTTCAAATTGTCATAACTTTTGAACCGCTTAACAGATTTTAAAAAACTAAACACCACTGTAAATATCTTCAGGAGATCTGATCATTGGTGTGTACTTTATGATATTTTAACACATTTTCAAAAAAAGTCTGACCCTCCTACTTATACAGTTCAAATTTGGGCACATTCTGGCTTAAAATAGAGCAGTTTTGGCCATTTGAAGAAATTTCTATTTTTAGTAATGGCAGCCATCTTGGAAACAGGACGGTGCTGACAGACACAATTTTGAAAGGGGACCACCTAAGGATCATTCAGACAAAGCTTGGTTGAAATTGGCCAAGTGGTTTTTAACAAGAAGATTTTTAAATGATTTTTGTTTATGCTTAATTTGCATAATCGGTCAAAATCGGCAAAAGTTCAAAGTTCATAAAAAATCACGTAATATATGTTAAAAAGCTCATCATTGTGCTTATAAATACAGTTCAAATTTGGGCACATTCTGGCTTAAAATAGAGCAGTTTTGGCCATTTGAAGAAATTTCTATTTTTAGTAATGGCAGCCATCTTGGATACAGGACGGCTCTGACGGACACAATTTTGAAAGGGGACCACCTAAGGATCATTCAGACAAAGCTTGGTTGAAATTGGCCAAGTGGTTTTTAACAAGAAGATTTTTAAATGATTTTTGCTTATTTATGCATAATTTGCATAATCGGTCAAAATCAGCAAAAGCTCAAAGTTCATAAAAAATCACGTAATATATGTTAAAAAGCTCATCATTGTGCTTATACAGTTCAAATTTGGGCACATTCTGGCTTAAAATAAAGCAGTTTTGGCCATTTGAAGAAATTTCTATTTTTAGTAATGGCAGCCATCTTGGATGGAAGGCGTGGCTATCGGACATAACTTTTAAAGGGAACCCCCTAAGGATGATTCAGGCCAAGTTTGGCTTAAATTGGCCCAATGGTTTCAGAGGAGAAGATTTTTGAAAAAGTTTACAGACGGACGACAGACGCCAAGTGATGGCAATAGCTCACACGGGTGAGCTAAAAATGATTGGTGAAGCGATTTATATAAGGGTTTCGGATAGAAAATAAAATATGATAGCCACGAAACGTGGAAATGTGCCGGCCCAGAATTGGAGCGGCAAATCCGCTGTTTTCCTTATGGAGAGCACTCTGATGTCCCACGGCTCCAGCAAGTCGAACAAAAAGCCGTTGGACAGCAGAGGAATCTCGGACTAGGTGGCAATGTGATATGCTTTTATTCCCATTGGCATTATCCAATTATCCACAATCACTAGCTAAAGTACATTTGTAGCTTGGCGAGTGGTAGTCGAGGTTTCTCGAAGAATGTGCCAGCTCTGATGGTTCTCGTTGTCAATCTTTTTGGGCATTGACCGTAGATGCACTGCCACCCATAGCCGTCAGTTGTGTCCTTTGTAGGTCTTTTGCGTAGTACCATTAGCTTGTTACAGTGGATGCATTCACAGCTCTCTGGTAACAACTTGCGTTCAACGAGATAGTCTGGTACTGCAGTTGGATCGCTGATAGATGATTGGTGCTAGCTTACTGAAGAAATCCATTGTTGTATTGTGTTATTCAATTTTGAACTGCTTGAACAAGAAGGGCCTAAACATTTTATACAGAACAGGCTTGTGTTTTTTTAATTATTAATTAGCCTGTGTTTGCTTAATTGAGTACAATATGCCATTGCTAGAAAGGGTCAATCTGACTATTCTATGGCATCAACATAATTATTTTAAAGGTATGTTTACAGGGATTCAGCCAGGATTTTGAGATCATTAGTCACTTTTGCGGAACATATGATATTTTTTTTCTAATTACTATATGAATAAACAAGAATATAATGAGAATAAATACATCAAAAGTTTGTTTGGTTAAAAGTAGCTTCGGTGGATTGCGAACTCCTGTTGATCGCGCCATTTTTATTTTTTAAGTTTTTATTTATTTATGTTTATTGATTGACAAACTCAGACAATGCTAATTTAAAGATTACATTTAATATGTATGTTTTTAGCTCGACTTTTCGGAGAAAAAAAGTCGAGCTATTGTCGTCACTCCGTCAGCGTCTGAGTCGGTTAAGTTTTAGGTTGTTTTTTGTCAGAGTCCATTTCTCAAAAACTATCAAAGGTATCCATTTGAAACTTGGAATACTTGTTCACTATCAAAAGAGGAACCAATTACAACAAGGCAGATGACCCTGTGATTTGCATATCCAGAGTTATCTGCCCTTGTTTCGACATACATGTAGTACATAGAAATTAGGGATATTTTTTTAGTATAATTAAAATTTCTCAATAACTATCAAAGCTATTAACTTGAAACTCAATTCACTTGTAGAAAGTGTTGACCCCAATCTGTTGACAAGAGAAGACAACTCCATCTAGCATTTTATTTGAGTTATTTCCCCTTTTTGACTTAGAATGAGCTAAAAATACAATTTCTCAATAATTATGATAGGCATTGAAATGAAACTCAACATACCTGTTCACTATCAAATGGGGAACCCATTACAACAAGGCAGGTGACCCTGTGATTTGTATTTCCAGAGTTATCTGCCCTTGTTTCGACATACATGTAGTACATAGACATTTGGGATATTTGTTAAGTATAATCAAAATTTCTCAATAACTATCAAAGCTATTAACTTGAAACTCAATACACTTGTAGAAAGTGTTGACACCAATCTGTTGACAAGTTAGAAGTATGTATAACTTTGTAAATTGCTTGCAGTTTAATATCAGATACGAAAAAGTCGAGCGTCCAGCACCCGTGGGTGTAGCTGCAATAATGTAGCTCCTGTGCCAAACTTGTGTCTCAGCGGAGCTACAAAGCGGTCCCATTCGTCACAATGGAGCAAAAAATAAATTGCAGTTGAAACATAAAAACTCACTATCTACGCTTCAAACATTTTGAGAAATGTATGTTTTTCAAAGGTAACAACAACCTTGTTCAAATTTATCGATCGTTCGCCATAACCGGAAACTACGGAAGGTGGAGCTTTTCTGAATATGGTATTTCTTACTACGATGCTTACAACGGCTGATGTAAACATTCACGCCTCAAATCGCCAAATATGGTATCGACATCCAAATAAGGAAAATACCAAAGTGAGGCCGGAAATGATGAAATTCAAAATGTCCAGAGAAAATAAACATGGATTTTCATTTTGTGGGAATTACATTCTAAAATACTGGTAGGTGATAAAAACTTGTTATAACTTATGATAGTGGACAAAAGGAAAGGTTATGTCTTATTATTGATAAATGCATTACGTGTAATGGCATCCCGATAAAACCCTTGCGAGTAAGCGAGCATTTAGGGTTTTATTATTAGAACTACTGTGGGCGGTGCTCTTGTTTATTATATTTGCTACTCTATTTTCAGATTGGTCCAATAAACAGTTAAAGAATGAAGGTATGTCCGTAATTGCCAGAACAAATTCTGTGCCATTGACCAGTGCCGCATATGCTGCCAACATCAAGAAGAATGAAATAACCCGTAACAGAAAACTAGCTACATTGTATCTGTTGAAAGTGCAACTGCAGAAAATGCACCAGCGTAAGTTTAAAATATTTTAATACGATACTTTTAATGATATTTTGAGAATCATAAATTTATTTCAAGTTCAGTGTGTAATATAATATATAATATACTATATCCCATTTTAATTTATAAATTATATAACATAAATATATAATTATCTATTTTTTCATTTAGATTCGTATTGATTTTATCAACTGGAATTGAGTACATATATTTATTTGACTTTACAAATTTTTACCGAAACCATTACTTGACAAATATTTACCTTCGATAGAATTAGGTCTACAGCTTCGCAACATTCACTGGTTCAATATGCTGCCATTACCTAATGTAGGGTCAAGGTCGATTACAGAGATACTAAGTAATGGAAGAAACAAAATGAGTTCCGAATGAATATTAATTGTACATGTGAACGGAATGCACATGTTCGTTGTTACTAGTATACTCCGTGGTGTCACGAAAACTGACACGCGACAAGATCGACTTTATTACATTCTTTGTCAGGAATAGCTACATCTAAGCTCTTAATACATTAGATCAGATATACACACTTCAGACTCATCTACAGGTACAAATCTGTATTATAGACACTTCAGATGGGATCAGACCTATATATCCGACACTTATTTTTCACGGGCGACAGCCCGATAGCAGGGGCGGATCCAGGATTTCAAGTTAGGGGGGGGAGACGCACTTACAAAAATTGTGCCGAGCGGAGGGAGAGTGTTTCGTGTGAAAAATCACGATTTTACGCCAAAAAATCATGTTTTCCAATTTTTTTTTGGGGGGGGGGGGGGGGGGGGGGGGGGGCTGGATCCGCCCCTGGTTAGTCCGACAGTCCGCTAGTCCGCCAGACTTAAGTACATTTAATACACGCCGGGTATACGGACACTTGGAACCGGGTCAGACAAGTGACAACAACGTTTTCGGGTGAGTATGCTATTTTTATCCTCTGCGACTGTCAGCGATATTAACAACAGAAATAAATTGACACATCGTCTTTCCTATTAATGTACTAGGTTTATTCCAAGTTTTGAGTATTATAAGTGGATAATAAATCGACAAGAACGTTTTAATATCGGAATTAGGTAATCAAATTAGGTAATCACATGACAGTGAAATGTAAATAAAATCACATGTGTTGTTATTGTTTACACTGGAAGTTGGTAACAACAAGCATACTAACTCCCTCTGCACATATCCACATTTGGTACAAATATTTAACATAGAGACCTAATGGGCAACTTTTTGGAAAATAGTGTCAAAATTCTGAAATTATTTGTCAGAGTAGGTAGATGATATATGAGTAAATGTGTGGAGAAAAAAAATCAATAAGTTGAACTGTTGATTTTTAATTAATGTTTTAGTCCTGTTTTAGGCTGGTCAAACGGACTATACAACAAAATTTACTTTGATTTATTTAATGATAATACTGCTTTGTTATTTTTTTAAGTCTTACATTTGTAGGTTTTGGGGTTAGTCACTTTACGCCTATATTTTAAAATATTTCAAATAAGGTGACTGACCCGTGGTAAAACGGCGATAAATTCAAGCCATCTCAAATAAATTAGGACATTTTCCCATATTCAAACATCCTTAAAACAGGCATCTTATTAAATAAATTTTAT
This sequence comes from Bathymodiolus septemdierum, assembly GCA_963383655.1. Lineage (NCBI taxonomy): Eukaryota > Metazoa > Mollusca > Bivalvia > Mytilida > Modiolidae > Bathymodiolus > Bathymodiolus septemdierum. Next base: position 17,527,046 of record OY726519.1, on the reverse strand, counting down.
AAGAGAATGACTTAAATTTACCAGTCTCGCCTGGCAACCGCCGGATTATAATCCTATGTTGGCTATACACGGCTTAAATCCTCGACCTGCCCTTGCATACGATTTATTCTTAGTGTCCGACAACCGCGTTCTTAGTATCTTTCACTTAAGGTTACCCGCGGTCCTTTGTGTCCGATTTCATGCACCCGTTGTTATAAAAAAGATAGATGTTGCGCTAGAAACCGCTAGTCAAAAGCCTATTTTTTAATGAATAGTCTAGAATAGATTATGGGAGGTATATCGACCAAAACAATCATGGAACTCGCTCTCCGTGAGTAGATATAAGCGACTAAAGTTAAAGATCAAATATTTTTTCTGAAACTTCCGATATTACAACGTTCTTGTCGATTCATTATCCACTTATAATACTCAAAACTTAGTATAAACCTAGTACGTTAATAGCAAAGACGATGTGTCAATTTATTTCTGTTGTTAATATCGCTGACGGTCGTTGAGGACAGAAAGAGCATACTCACCCGAAAACGTTGTTGTCACTTGTCTGACCCGGTTCCAAGTATCCGAATACCCGGCGTGTAATAGCTAATCTATGAAAATAATTAAAATATCTGTTCTGGCGTTACAATATTCTTCTGTGGTTTACTGATGCATAAATTATATTAAAAACTGGCGTTGAAAGATTCTTATGTGGCAGTTTACTGAAGTATATATTACAAATATTTTCGTAAAATTAACTGGTGCTGTTGTGTGTTCAAATGAGAACAGAGTATATAATTACGTTTATACAACATTTCTTGAATTCAATTGTGTAGAATCAACATAAAGGTCATATTAAGCGTTACCTAACTCACATTGGCGATTCAAGATGGGGCGTTTAGACCTTTCGTTAGGAAATTTAAGAAACCCGTTAAAATCGACCATAAAATCGGCAAAAATTAGGCTAAAACCCCTTTAAAAATCTATGGATCCACACAGTGCCGGATTTAGATAAAGAGAGGCCCTAGGCTAATCCACATGTGAGGCCCCTCTCAATTCCACATCTTGACGACTGGAGGAGGATGGAAGTGTGTTTAATCAATTTCAATACAGGTGATGATGATGAAGGCTGTTTAAAATTATGCAATATTCTTAAATGGAGTGCAACTGTGCAGGAAAATTAGTGAACGGTTGATTAGAAAGTACAGTACGTTATGACATCATAAGTGTGAAAGTCCAATAACAGTGTTAAAAATATTATACACCTTGACCGGAGGCCCTCTAAATGTTGAGGCCCTAGGCTTCAGCCTATCGAGCCTATAGGTAAATCCGGAACTGCGATCATCCAATCTGATTCGCAGGAAGTACATGATTCACCTTATTAACATTGATGACTGAGTCGCAAATTTTAGAATTCGGAAATAAGTTCTGAAAACTTAAGCATTTCAACTTTTCCCTTGCGAGATTCGACGCGGAAAGAAAACATCTCTTTTTCACAAGGGAGGATATTGAGGCGGAGTGAGGCTTACAAAGATCTTAATAGCATATATTGTTAGTTTTCCATGACTTTCTTTTATTTCAAAGTCATATTAACCATACATTGTATTTTAGAAGGGGCGTTCCGTTTAAATGCGTGCTTGTTTTGTAATGTGTCCGTTCGTTCCAGTAATATTTATTATATATACCCCCACCGACATACAAAGTTCAAGATCATCATCTTAGAATTAATATTCCAAGCTACGAATTACCACCTTGATCGTGTACGCAAATATATTAACTTGCATCAGGTCTCATACAAGTCGGGTTAGGGTTAGGGTAAAGGTTAGGGTTATTTATATCTTGAGGTTCTAGGGAACATGAAGCGTTTAAATTTCTGGCACTCACTTGCCTGTCATACCAAACTGGAGACCTAAGTATATCTTGATATATGAATCATTATGATTGATGGTACGGTCGCCATATGTACCAGTTGGATCAATTGCCTCGGCTGAAGGTTCAGATACGTAAGTTTAACAGTCCCAGGTGATTTTGACAGACCTGATTTTAGGGGATGATATACTGAAAGAGGGGGTTAAAAAATTCATGATATTAAGCAAAGTTTAGTTGCATTAATGTTTGGATTTCCCCCTACATCCATTCTTCAAGTCAAAACTGCAATTCCCCCTTTTCATATAGTCTAGACAACTAAAATTGTTTGAACTGTTGTCTGCATTATATTTGAACCAGTGTTTTAAGTTTTTGACTAACATTTTCTTGTGAATATTTCTTCGTTTTAGCGTATTTCTTCATTCTTGTAGTTTAATATTCAATACATTTCCTTTACAGAATTAAAAGAAAAAAGGTACGAATATATTGCCTAGATCCGGAATGCGTAGCCTTTGTCCATTGTTCCGTTCGGCTCATCTCAGTCTTTTTAATCCGGCCTAAATTGTCTGCTACGTCGGCTTTGTCGAAAAAATAATTTAACGCTGAAGAAGACGAACAGATTTAATTTGATCCAAAAATATCGCTCCCCTCTGAAAATCGTATGTTCGTCCCTTTGAGATTATCAGGGAATTAAAGACGTTTACTATTTCTTCATTTAAGTGAATGAAAAATCCGTCATACAAGTACAAATTCAAACAAATATTCAAGAAAATTGGTCAACCTAAAGCTTTTGATCCTTCTTTTGTATTCGGCTAACTTTTACTTTGTTGCTGTTCTTACTTGAACGATGAAAGTGAAAAATAACCCATCTCTGTCGGACTATTATTTTAAGAAGGTTGTCAATCTTTAAATAAATATATTACAAATAACCTTAATCATTACAAAATATATCAATAGATCAAAACAAAAAATTATGTCTACCATTGAAAGCCAGGAAGCATAATTTAAATTCAAATTGAACAAACCCGTTACATCACATGGGCTTGTTACGATTTTTTTGTTATCCCTCAACTAAAAAAAATCGTAACAAGCCCCTGTGGTTATATCTGGAAAAAAAAGTTTTTCCTCCCTTAAGTTCTCTATCATTTTTTATATTAATATGTCATTGTGTACGGTAAAACAAACCTTTTGAAATTATTTCGTTTTAATTCCTTTCGGAAAATAAAATCATATTCAAAGTAGAAAATGTATGACTGTTTTGAGTCGAACTGAATTTTGACTTTTATTACTCCCAGATCTAACAAAATTGTCCCTCTTTCCCTTTTTAAAGTCATAAAAACAATAATTAAATGTCCATTATTAAGAGTTACGGCTATTTTTCTTATCATATAGCCCTAACATACGTACAAAAATATGAATTCTGCAAATATGTTCACTTGGTCACACGTAATTTGTGTCATTTCCGAACAGACTTGAAAAAATGACAAATGTGCGGGAAAAGGTAGATAACCTTACGCTATACGTGTCGTGTGATAACTTGAACATTTCTTCTCTACTTCTACTTCCAAGACTGTTAAGACTTTTATTACACTCTGACAGTATACACTGTTACAAGAAGATGACAATAGAATACACAATACATAGTGTAGGTAGAACAGATGATTTTTAAACTTCAAAGTCAGATCACGATATATCGTTGGCTATAGATACTAGTAATAATGTAAAGTCAGATCACGATATATCGTGGTTATAGATACTAGTAATAATGTAAAGTCAGATCACGATATATCGTGGTTATAGATACTAGAAATAATGTAAAGTCAGATCACAATATATCGTGGCTATAGATACTAGTAATAATGTAAAGTCAGATCACGATATATCGTGGTTATAGATACTAGTAATAATGTAAAGTCAGATCACGATATATCGTGGTTATAGATACTAGTAATAATGTAAAGTCAGATCACGATATATCGTGGTTATAGATACTAGTAATAATGTAAAGTCAGATCACGATATATCGTGGCTATAGATACTAGTAATAATGTAAAGTCAGATCACGATATATCATGGCTATAGATACTAGTAATAATGTAAAGTCAGATCACGATATATCGTGGCTATAGATACTAGTAATAATGTAAAGTCAGATCACGATATATCGTGGTTATAGATATTAGTAATAATGTAAAGTCAGATCACGATATATCGTGGCTATAAATATTAGTAATAATGTAAAGTCAGATCACGATATATCGTTGGCTATAGATACTAGTAATAATGTAAAGTCAGATCACGATATATCGTGGTTATAGATACTAGTAATAATGTAAAGTCAGATCACGATATATCGTGGTTATAGATACTAGTAATAATGTAAAGTCAGATCACGATATATCGTGGCTATAGATACTAGTAATAATGTAAATTCAGATCACGATATATCGTGGCTATATATACTAGTAATAATGTAAATTCAGATCACGATATATCGTGGCTATAGATACTAGTAATAATGTAAAGTCAGATCACGATATATCGTGGTTATAGATACTAGTAATAATGTAAAGTCAGATCACGATATATCGTGGCTATAGATACTAGTAATAATGTAAAGTCAGATCACGATATATCGTTGGTTATAGATACTAGTAATAATGTAAAGTCAGATCACGATATATCGTGGTTATAGATACTAGTAATAATGTAAAGTCAGATCACGATATATCGTGGTTATAGATACTAGTAATAATGTAAAGTCAGATCACGATATATCGTGGCTATAGATACTAGTAATAATGTAAATTCAGATCACGATATATCGTGGCTGTATATACTAGTAATAATGTAAAGTCAGATCACGATATATCGTGGTTATAGATACTAGTAATAATGTAAAGTCAGATCACGATATATCGTGGTTATAGATACTAGTAATAATGTAAAGTCAGATCACGATATATCGTGGCTATAGATACTAGTAATAATGTAAAGTCAGATCACGATATATCGTTGGTTATAGATACTAGTAATAATGTAAAGTCAGATCACGATATATCGTGGTTATAGATACTAGTAATAATGTAAAGTCAGATCACGATATATCGTTGTTATAGATACTAGTAATAATGTAAAGTCAGATCACGATATATCGTGGCTATAGATAATAGTAATAATGTAAAGTCAGATCACGATATATCGCGGCTATAGATACTAGTAATAATGTAAAGTCAGATCACGATATATCGTGGTTATAGATACTAGTAATAATGTAAAGTCAGATCACGATATATCGTGGTTATAGATACTAGTAATAATGTAAAGTCAGATCACGATATATCGTTGGTTATAGATACTAGTAATAATGTAAAGTCAGATCACGATATATCGTGGTTATAGATACTAGTAATAATGTAAAGTCAGATCACGATATATCGTGGTTATAGATACTAGTAATAATGTAAAGTCAGATCACGATATATCGTGGTTATAGATACTAGTAATAATGTAAAGTCAGATCACGATATATCGTGGCTATAGATACTAGTAATAATGTAAATTCAGATCACGATATATCGTGGCTGTATATACTAGTAATAATGTAAAGTCAGATCACGATATATCGTGGTTATAGATACTAGTAATAATGTAAAGTCAGATCACGATATATCGTGGTTATAGATACTAGTAATAATGTAAAGTCAGATCACGATATATCGTGGCTATAGATACTAGTAATAATGTAAAGTCAGATCACGATATATCGTGGCTATAGATACTAGTAATAATGTAAAGTCAGATCACGATATATCGTTGGTTATAGATACTAGTAATAATGTAAAGTCAGATCACGATATATCGTGGTTATAGATACTAGTAATAATGTAAAGTCAGATCACGATATATCGTGGTTATAGATACTAGTAATAATGTAAAGTCAGATCACGATATATCGTGGCTATAGATAATAGTAATAATGTAAAGTCAGATCACGATATATCGCGGCTATAGATACTAGTAATAATGTAAAGTCAGATCACGATATATCGTGGTTATAGATACTAGTAATAATGTAAAGTCAGATCACGATATATCGTGGTTATAGATACTAGTAATAATGTAAAGTCAGATCACGATATATCGTGGTGTTTCCTTCTGCCATAAGTTATACTGATGCTTCCTGAGTACCATCTGGTACACTTATTGTCAAAATGGATATTATAAGTTGGTGATTATAACTACAAAATACACATTCCTGCAACATTAACTTGGTATTTGCTTTGCATTGCTGATACATTTTAGGCACTTAGTTTGGCTAGAACAGAACCATATTTTACCATCTTATTTGTTATATGATGTTTTTTTTTTTATAGGTCTGCCCTTAAATATGGGGAATGTGTAAGATCCAGCACATCGAACAATGTTACTACAAAAAAGGATTATCTTCCTTTGTATATAGTACTGGCTTGTATATTTGGAGGGATAGCAATGATAGTTGTGATAGCTTGTTTATACACAAGATCTGCTAGAGGTCATGCCAGAAGTCGTCGTCGTCGAGGGATACAACATGATGGTGGAGATGGTGGTGGGGGCTGGGATGGCGATGGTGGTGGTGGTGGATATGGCGGCGATGGTGGCGGTGGATTTGGAGGGGGCGATGGTGGAGGAGGTGGTGGTGGGGAGGTGAAGACGGAGGCGGAGGTTGATGATTTATTATATATCGTAGGACAGATGACATTATATCGCATGATCATTGTAATATTCATTAATAAAAACTATGTCATATAGCTGTTACACATGTACCTTCATATTGTGAATTATGACACAACAGTTGATACATCTATTATGTTATAAGTATTGATTTATTGTCAGTAAAGACTTTTGATGAACATTTTGTATATCAAATTATAAACATGTACACTGTCTTACAGCAATTGCAATGTTATACCTTAGTCCCCATCGTGGTCGTAATCGTATGGTAGTTGGATTTACAACTACATATGCAATGAGTGTCTATCACCACTAAAGTTGTGAGTTCCAATTCCGCTCATGGTGAGGAGTACTCGATACAACAGTATGTGATAAAGTTTGTCAGTGACTTCCGGCAGGTCGGTGGTTTTCTCTGGTTTCCTCCACCAATAAAACTGACCGCCACGATATAAATGAAATATTGTTGAATGTGGCGTTAAACACCATAACCATAACTCCTAATCATTAGTCTCCCACTACTAGTCACTAACATCCGGAATCCATTCATTCATTCATTACATTAATTCCTAAAAGAGATAATGTTTACATAATGTATAAATAAATAAATAATTACAAAGTCATTGTTTATTCAAATGTTCGGATAATAAAGAAGCAGAATGATAAATATAGATTCTCCTTCAGTTGCCCGTGGGTTACGATATTTCTCCACTCAAGAGAGTTAAATTTAAAATTTTAACCACAAGCCGTCAGGCGAGTGGTTAAAATTTTTAATTTAACTCTCGATTTGTTTGTTTGTGTCTTTTTCTTTACATATTTGGGATGTTTACACCATTTCATTTGTGACACAGAAATTCCGTAACGATTAGCCAAGTATTGGTGGTACAAATTATATGTCAGAAATCATATTGTCGCCTTCATGAAATGGTTGAAGATTATAATTTCTTTCCATGAACAGATTCCAGATATCTTAGCAAATAGCTTTTGAATTTATTTATTCCACTTCCGTAATTGGCTTCTTGGTGAAGGTTTTTGGGACCAGTAAATGTTTAGCTTCCTCCAGGAGCAATTTAACATTCGCTTAGTGGGAATGTTTGTTGTCCAATATTTTCTACTTTTGTGTGTTTTACTGTGTTTACTGTTGTTGTTGTTTTGTTGGATCGTGGCTTAACTAAGATGTAACTTCTTGTCTTCAATAAACGTTAGAGAATACCAAAGGAGCACAATATGTTTTGGACACCACTATGCGCAAACAAACACAAATAACGTAAATAAAATATGAGCCCTCCTACAAACAACTGGAGGTGAAGACATCGTTTTCATGCGGAAATCGCAACAGACATCACAACAATGAACTCGGAACATAAACATACATAATAGTGGACGTATGTGTATTTAGCATATTCCTGAAACGTTCCAGTTGTCTCCTCTTTTCGTGCTTTATTACTCTTGTAAGACTTTCAAATGTTTGCATCTCTCAGGCTTACGTTTATGATCTACAAAACATGACACCAAAAACTAACGATTAATCAAGATGAACCCTACAAAAACCAGGAGGGTAGACAATTACTGCTCCACTAGTGTCACCCGTCGTTTTACTATTAAATGTAATATGGATATCGAGTTGGACACCAGTATACGTAAATGAATACAAACAACATAAATAGAAAAAGCAAATGTGGTATGAAATTTAGATAAGTGAAACCTGTATATTTGAAGCATCCACATCGTAACAATGTACAGTCCCTAAATGTCAAATGTCAAGATTAATACACGCGTATTCATAATCATGTATTTGTGTTTGTGAATTGTTTTTTTTTCTTTTTTTTTCTTTTGATATTCTTAGTTTTCTTTGTTTTTTGTTCATTCAATATATTATTGTTACTTTTCGGTTAAAAACGTCGACACAAAAGTACATTTTCTCCATTTAGTCACTTCCTAGCTTAGCTGTATTTTTTTTTTTTTTAATTTAAATGTAATTCATAGAAAATTATATTGATATCCGTAAACTATCTTTGTGCACGATAGGGAAAGTCCCTGTATCAGTCATTACATATTCCCACCAATCATTAGTAATGCATGTTTGAATATTTGAATACATAAATACGTCTGAAAATTCAACCTAACACCGTAACAGATAGATTTTTCTGTATTTTTGTTTCTCTCTCTGTGGATTTGAACCCGCGCCATTTATACACTTCAGTACATATTCGCTTGGCATGACGACGAAACATTTAACTCCCTCGGCCAAATCCACTGGTTAATTATAAACGCACACGCCTTAAATATTATTCCTATCTACAATATTTATATTGTGACCCGAGGGACGGCCATTAAGGTTAAGTTTTTCTTCCGTATTCAGTATCATAGGTTACTACAAATAATCAACGAACTATAATGTGAAATTTTCTAGCTTAATATTTAATATTCGACAAAATACTGCCACTCACGTGCCTTCTATTCCGCGATTTTGAGAGCTAATACTAATATGATATATACATTCATTACAATATTCAGAGAAACATCATGTTTTCCTGTCACTGTATTTGCCAGGAATAACACCAGTGTACTGTAATCATTGTACTGTTGCTAAACAGATCATCTACTTATATATTGTGTAATATGTTTTTCCACAGATCTTCCAGCACACTGGGACTGGTCTCTAAGAAAGTTTGTGGAAAACTTACTATAAATATAGTTATGAAAAATACAACACATTTTTTTTATAGAAAATACCTCGAATTTCAAAACAAATCTTTGACTTTCTTGTGTTTGTATATCATACAAAGAGTATCTAATTACTTATTGAATTTTGTTTAAAATATTACATTGGAAAATATTCAAAAAAATTCCATAGTAAAATTCAATAATTATTTCTACATCCACTAGTATAGCTTCTAACTAGCTATTTTTATTAACATGTTTATTTCGCAATGTATATATATGCGGTTATTTTCCAATCTTTATTAGATCAAGACATGGATGATCTACTACTAATGCAGTATATATAAATACACAAAATATATACCCATGTAGTTATTTTACATAAAGAACTGAGATTAATCAAAACAAGTTGAATTAATTTGATAATACAACTTTAACACATATTTACAGGAAAATGTGAAGAAATGTCAATCGTTTTTAATGTACTGGTTATTTTATTGACAGCCTCAACATACAATTTCTGTCAAATTTCTACATGTCTAGATAAATGGACTGGACCATTGTTGCCTAGACCACGTGATCAAAGTGGTGAATGTGGACGTTATTGTAAAGACACATGGATATGTGATCCCTGTAGCGAAATTTCAAATACAACAGGTACTTTATCCTCATTTTGTGTAAATTATGATGTTTCTTTGATAATAATACTCGGAAAAAACTGCGAATTCAACTTATTTAAATAAGTTAAACCATCTAAATGTATTGACGCATTTAAGATATTGTTCAAATGGTCAAATATGTTTTTAAGCAAATATAGCCTGGGGTGAGTTCTGTAATCTTACTCATGATGGGCTGTTTCCAAAAGAAATGACAAAAAAAAAAAAAAAAAAAAATTAAAATTAAACTTCTTAATTCTTTATTGACCAAAGTACATACATACTGTATAGCAAATAGTTCATGGCATTGAGGGTCATATGGCAGTATATGGACCGGTCCATATACTGCCATATGACCCGAAGTGACATGAATTATTTGCTATATTATACTTTTTTATCTAAAATCATGCAGGTACCTGGCCGGTCCATATACGAAAATAGTGACCGGCTGCGCTAGACAAATAGGGAAAATAAAAACTAAAGTGTAATATAGGCATATAGTTATATTACATTGCAGATAACACTATATTACTTATATACTTACGCCTAATAAGATTGTTGTTATCATTGACATATTTCGTCTAATACACATTGAAGTGTGTAAAGCCAACTGGATTTTTCAAATAGATAAGCAATAGATTTTATTTAAAGGAAAATAAACAAAATAAAAAATAACAGCAGATTCGTAAATACTTAAGTTATAAAATCCATCTGAATTGGAATTATATTTGTCTTTTCATTGTCATAAAGTGAGAAGTACATCATAACATTTTTGTAGCAGAGAAAAATGCACAAGAAATTCTTTAGCCTTGCCTCAAAAAATGAACAAATAAAATTAAGGCAAAATATTACCAAATGTTTGAAAAATTAACACAATCTGATCATTAAAAAGAAGAATGGAGTTGATACATTGACATACAATTAAATATTCAATGATCAAAAAACGATTTTTGTCTAGTGTTGCACTCCTGACAATGATGCATTACTTAAAAAAATGAACAAAATATAATGCAAGATATGAACATTTTAAAAATATAATACCTACATACTAAAACAAATATTCTACCATCATTTCAGTACCATCCATATACAATATGATATCTATAATGCTAAATATATGCCAGTTTTGACCCTAATTTGTTTTGATTATTACAGTTTTGATGACACATATTATTCAAACACTTATTAAAATAGGATAAAAATGGTTTAACTTTGAAGGCAATATCTAACGCAACTGAAAAATACTAAGAAATTATTTGGACAACTTTTAATTTTAAGCATACTGCTCTAAATATCAATTGCTTTTGTTGCAAACATTGTTGCACTCCTGACAATAGCTATTGATACATTATGACATGAACAATCATTCAAGTGATAATATATTGTGGTAATAAATGTTTTTGTCTTTTCTGTTCTTGTACTTGTCCAATTCCTTTTTCATTTTTGGGTCATTTTTTTTTAGCTTATCCCTCAGTTGTTTGCTGCGAAGGGTAGAAGTCTTAATATTAGCTCCTTTTTTTATCTGTGCTTTTTTTGTTTGTATCACTCAGCCAACCTACAGATTTCCTAACTGGTGGTAGCTTTACAATCAACTTCATGTTTTCCAATTTAGTCAATCACAATTCACATCTAAAATTACCTTAAATTAATGTGAACTTTTAAAATATAATAGCAAAGTAATAATTTTGGTTATTTCTTAATTATTAACAAAAGCTTGCTGATTAACTTGAAAATGATACAAGATTGAATCAAAAGCCAATCTTATATTCAACTGATGGAATAAATCAAATATCAAACACCTGTATTTTTGAAATACAATCATAATTATATGTATTTTTTGATGATACATTTCCTCATTGTACCACTGTATCTCTAAACTTAACAGAACTATTTATGTTACTGAAAAAGAAAACAGTTACTGAAACAAAAAATCATTTAAAATTGTGTTGCACTCCTGACATTAAATAATAGGTTTTGTTTGTTTGATGATGTTTAAACCCCACTTTCAACAATATTTCAGTTATATCGTGGCGAACAGTTTTATTGGTGGAGGAAACCGGAGGAAACCACCGACCTGCCGCAAGTCACTGACAAACTTTATCACATAATGTTGTACAGCTCACCCTGGTCGAGATTCGAACTCACAACATCAGTGGTGATAGGCACTGATTGCATACGTAGTTGTAAATCTAATTACCATACGATCTGTGAACTGTATAATATCTTACTAACATATACATGACTATAAACTGTTCTACTGGCTGTTCTAACATGGAATATAAAATAGACATGTAAATCAATTGCAGTTTGACAAGAGTTGTGGCATTGAAAACGACTAATTTTGTACTCCTAACATTTGACAGTAAAACGACTAATTTTGTACTCCTAACATTTGACAGTAAAACGACTAATTTTGTACTCCTGACATTTGACAGTAAAACGACTAATGTTGTACTCCTGACATTTGAGAGTAAAACGACTAATGTTGTACTGACATTTGACAGTAAAACGACTAATTTTGTACTCCTGACATTTGACAGTAAAACGACTAATGTTGTACTCCTGACATTTGACAGTAAAACGACTAATGTTGTACTTCTGACATTTGACAGTAAAACGACTAATGTTGTACTCTTGACATTTGACAGTAAAACGACTAATGTTGTACTCTTGACATTTGACAGTAAAACGACTAATGTTGTACTCCTGACATTTGACAGTAAAACGACTAATGTTGTACTCCTGACATTTGACAGTAAAACGACTAATGTTGTACTCCTGACATTTGACAGTAAAACGACTAATGTTGTACTCCTGACATTTGACAGTAAAACGACTAATGTTGTACTCCTGACATTTGACAGTAAAACGACTAATGTTGTACTCCTGACATTTGACAGTAAAACGACTAATGTTGTACTCCTGACATTTGACAGTAAAACGACTAATGTTGTACTCCTGACATTTACCTGACATTTGACAGTAAAACGACTAATGTTGTACTGACATTTGACAGTAAAACGACTAATGTTGTACTCCTGACATTTGACAGTAAAACGACTAATGTTGTACTCCTGACATTTGACAGTAAAACGACTAATGTTGTACTCCTAACATTTGACAGTAAAACGACTAATGTTGTACTGACATTTGACAGTAAAACGACTAATGTTGTACTCCTGACATTTGACAGTAAAACGACTAATTTTGTACTCCTGACATTTGACAGTAAAACGACTAATGTTGTACTCCTGACATTTGACAGTAAAACGACTAATGTTGTACTCCTGACATTTGACAGTAAAACGACTAATGTTGTACTCTTTACATTTGACAGTAAAACGACTAATGTTGTACTCCTGACATTTGACAGTCCCCTTGTTTATAAGTTATTAGCAGTTTAATAATTTCTTCTAGAAGTCAACTTTCTTATCATATTGAAAGCGAAGATATTGTACTTACATTTTGTATATGGAAATTGAAATTTAATTCTTCAAGTTGATGAATAAAGTTTGTTTTGATTTATAAATACAAATCTACTAAAATATTTGTTGCACCCCTGATTCATCTTTTTTTCAAAGCCAAGGAACAGAAGAAGAGCTTGAAGATACCAAAGGGGTAATCAGAATCCGTATATCACTCTTAAATATCTCAATATTTTTATAGCGGACAGAATTGATGCTCAGCTTCAGTTTGTCCCAGCAAACGGTATCATCTGCTCACCACCTGTGAATACCTACAAGATTGCGGTTGCCATCGTTCCCAGAATGAAAGACGGGTAAGATGTTAGTGTGTATGCATACTTTAATACATTAATTGTCTTTGTAAATAAAAAAGGGCAGCGTTTCAAATCTGATTTGCTATGAAGAACTATTTTAAGAAAAGTGTGAAGATACAAAAGGGTTAATCAGTAGCTATAAATCGAAGGACAGACAATACAATGGCCAATAAAAAAACAAGACAAGAGGACTGATCTACAAAACTATACACAGAAAACTAAAGATCGAGCAATACGAATTGTATTGGCTTGAACCATATCCATAGTATTGGTGCGGTGCATCTACTTGTAAATTATCAAGCTGAACTATTGCACAATGAACCACAGCGGTCTGCAATACAGTAATAATATCTCAACATCCAGTATATCACTGGTATTTAATACAGATGGATGCAGACTCAATCTAACATGTGAACAGACGAAAACATTGTTAACATAGCGTTTATTTTTTATGAACACTGCGGTAAGTCAACGTTACAAAAACACACACACACACACATGCACACACGTTAACATGACTTTCACTCTTGTGTGTACTAACTGCGTTACTGGTGAATATTTAGTAAAAGGACATCCTCTATATACAGGAACGTGAAAAAAAAAAAAACTGGCATTCTCTTCTTTTCTTCAGAAGTTCCTGAATGACATCTCTTATTACGAACAAATCGACATGAAGAGGGACACGATTAATGTCTTTTTAAAGCCACGATCACCAAACATAAGAAATAGGTTGTCAAAATCTCCAGTATTCACCAAACATAAGAAATAGGTTGTCAAAATCTCCAGTATTCACCAAACATAAGAAATAGGTTGTCAAAATCTCCAGTATTCACAAAACATAAGAAATAGGTTGTCAAAATATCTGGTATTCACCAAACATAAGAAATATGTTGTCAAAATCTCCAGTATTCACCAAACATCAGAAATATGTTGTCAAAATCTCCAGTATTCACCAAACATAAGAAATAGGTTGTCAAAATATCTGGTATTCACCAAACATAAGAAATATGTTGTCAAAATCTCCAGTATTCACAAAACATCAGAAATATGTTGTCAAAATCTCTAGTATTTTAATGGTTTTAATTTCAGAGAAGTTTTTGTTAGAATCAGCGTGTTTTGTTCACATATAAATTTGTTCCTTCCTACAAGATATTTGTATCTACATTGGCCATTCTTGTTCCTTCCTACAAGATATTTGTATCTACATTGGCCATTCTTGTTCCTTCCTACACGATATTTGTATCTACATTGGCCATTCTTGTTCCTTCCTACAAGATATTTGTATCTACTTTGGCCATTCTTGTTCTTTCCTACAAGATATTTGTATCTACTTTGGCCATTCTTGTTCTTTCCTACAAGATATTTGTATAGACATTGGCCATTCTTGTTCTTTCCTACAAGATATTTGTATCTACATTGGCCATTCTTGTTCCTTCCTACAAGATATTTGTATCTACATTGGCCATTCTTGTTTCTTCCTACAAGATATTTGTATCTACATTGGCCATTTTTGTTTCTTCCTACAAGATATTTGTATCTACTTTGGCCATTCTTGTTCTTTCCTACAAGATATTTGTATCTACATTGGCCATTCTTGTTTCTTCCTACAAGATATTTGTATCTACATTGGCCATTCTTGTTCCTTCCTACAAGATATATGTATCTACATTGGCCATTCTTGTTCCTTCCTACAAGATATTTGTATATACATTGGCCATTCTTGTTCCTTCCTACAAGATATTTGTATATACATTGGCCATTCTTGTTCCTTCCTACAAGATATTTGTATATACATTGGCCATTCTTGTTCCTTCCTACAAGATATATGTATCTACATTGGCCATTCTTGTTCCTTCCTACAAGATATTTGTATCTACATTGGCCATTCTTGTTCCTTCCTACAAGATATTTGTATATACATTGGCCATTCTTGTTCCTTCCTACAAGATATTTGTATATACTTTGGCCATCCTTGTTCCTTCCTACATGATATTTGTATCTACATTGGCCATTCTTGTTTCTTCCTACAAGATATTTGTATCTACATTGGCCATTCTTGTTCCTTCCTACAAGATATTTGTATCTACTTTGGCCATTCTTGTTCCTTCCTACAAGATATTTGTATCTACATTGGCCATTCTTGTTTCTTCCTACAAGATATTTGTATCTACATTGGCCATTCTTGTTCCTTCCTACAAGATATTTGTATCTACATTGGCCATTCTTGTTCCTTCCTACAAGATATTTGTATCTACATTGGCCATTCTTGTTTCTTCCTACAAGATATTTGTATCTACTTTGGCCATTCTTGTTCCTTCCTACAAGATATTTGTATCTACATTGGCCATTCTTGTTCCTTCCTACAAGATATTTGTATCTACATTGGCCATTCTTGTTCCTTCCTACAAGATATTTGTATCTACATTTGCCATTCTTGTTCTTTCCTACAAGATATTTGTATCTACATTTGCCATTCTTGTTTCTTCCTACAAGATATTTGTATCTACATTTGCCATTCTTGTTCCTTCCTACAAGATATTTGTATCTACATTGGCCATTCTTGTTCCTTCCTACAAGATATTTGTATCTACATTGGCCATTCTTGTTCCTTCCTACAAGATATTTGTATCTACATTGGCCATTCTTGTTCCTTCCTACAAGATATTTGTATCTACATTGGCCATTCTTGTTTCTTCCTACAAGATATTTGTATCTACTTTGGCCATTCTTGTTTCTTCCTACAAGATATTTGTATCTACATTTGCCATTCTTGTTCCTTCCTACAAGATATTTGTATCTACATTGGCCATTCTTGTTCCTTCCTACAAGATATTTGTATCTACATTGGCCATTCTTGTTTCTTCCTACACGATATTTGTATCTACATTGGCTATTCTTGTTCCTTCCTACAAGATATTTGTATCTACATTGGCCATTATTGTTCCTTCCTACAAGATATTTGTATCTACTTTGGCCATTCTTGTTCCTTCCTACAAGATATTTGTATCTACTTTGGCCATTCTTGTTCCTTCCTACAAGATATTTGTATCTACATTGGCCATTCTTGTTCCTTCCTACAAGATATTTGTATCTACATTGGCCATTCTTGTTCCTTCCTACAAGATATTTGTATATACATTGGCCATCCTTGTTCCTTCCTACAAGATATTTGTATCTACATTGGCCATTCTTGTTTCTTCCTACAAGATATTTGTATCTACTTTGGCCATTCTTGTTCCTTCCTACAAGATATTTGTATCTACATTGGCCATTCTTGTTCCTTCCTACAAGATATTTGTATCTACATTGGCCATTCTTGTTTCTTCCTACAAGATATTTGTATCTACTTTGGCCATTCTTCTTCCTTCCTACAAGATATTTGTATCTACATTGGCCATTCTTGTTCCTTCCTACAAGATATTTGTATCTACATTGGCCATTCTTGTTCCTTCCTACAAGATATTTGTATCTACATTTGCCATTCTTGTTCTTTCCTACAAGATATTTGTATCTACATTTGCCATTCTTGTTTCTTCCTACAAGATATTTGTATCTACATTGGCCATTCTTGTTCTTTCCTACAAGATATTTGTATCTACATTTGCCATTCTTGTTTCTTCCTACAAGATATTTGTATCTACATTGGCCATTCTTGTTCCTTCCTACAAGATATTTGTATCTACATTGGCCATTCTTGTTCCTTCCTACAAGATATTTGTATCTACATTGGCCATTCTTGTTTCTTCCTACAAGATATTTGTATCTACATTTGCCATTCTTGTTCCTTCCTACAAGATATTTGTATCTACATTGGCCATTCTTGTTTCTTCCTACACGATATTTGTATCTACATTGGCTATTCTTGTTCCTTCCTACAAGATATTTGTATCTACATTGCCCATTCTTGTTCCTTCCTACAAGATATTTGTATCTACTTTGGCCATTCTTGTTCCTTCCTACAAGATATTTGTATCTACATTGGCCATTCTTGTTCCTTCCTACAAGATATTTGTATCTACATTGGCCATTCTTGTTCTTTCCTACAAGATATTTGTATCTACATTGGCCATCCTTGTTCCTTCCTACAAGATATTTGTATCTACATTGGCCATTCTTGTTCCTTCCTACAAGATATTTGTATATACATTGGCCATTCTTGTTTCTTCCTACAAGATATTTGTATCTACATTGGCCATTCTTGTTCTTTCCTACAAGATATTTGTATCTACATTGGCCATTCTTGTTCCTTCCTACAAGATATTTGTATATACATTGGCCATTCTTGTTCCTTCCTACAAGATATTTGTATATACTTTGGCCATCCTTGTTCCTTCCTACATGATATTTGTATCTACATTGGCCATTCTTGTTTCTTCCTACAAGATATTTGTATCTACATTGGCCATTCTTGTTCCTTCCTACAAGATATTTGTATCTACTTTGGCCATTCTTGTTCCTTCCTACAAGATATTTGTATCTACATTGGCCATTCTTGTTTCTTCCTACAAGATATTTGTATCTACATTGGCCATTCTTGTTCCTTCCTACAAGATATTTGTATCTACATTGGCCATTCTTGTTCCTTCCTACAAGATATTTGTATCTACATTGGCCATTCTTGTTTCTTCCTACAAGATATTTGTATCTACTTTGGCCATTCTTGTTCCTTCCTACAAGATATTTGTATCTACATTGGCCATTCTTGTTCCTTCCTACAAGATATTTGTATCTACATTGGCCATTCTTGTTCCTTCCTACAAGATATTTGTATCTACATTTGCCATTCTTGTTCTTTCCTACAAGATATTTGTATCTACATTTGCCATTCTTGTTTCTTCCTACAAGATATTTGTATCTACATTTGCCATTCTTGTTCCTTCCTACAAGATATTTGTATCTACATTGGCCATTCTTGTTCCTTCCTACAAGATATTTGTATCTACATTGGCCATTCTTGTTTCTTCCTACAAGATATTTGTATCTACTTTGGCCATTCTTGTTTCTTCCTACAAGATATTTGTATCTACATTTGCCATTCTTGTTCCTTCCTACAAGATATTTGTATCTACATTGGCCATTCTTGTTCCTTCCTACAAGATATTTGTATCTACATTGGCCATTCTTGTTTCTTCCTACACGATATTTGTATCTACATTGGCTATTCTTGTTCCTTCCTACAAGATATTTGTATCTACATTGGCCATTATTGTTCCTTCCTACAAGATATTTGTATCTACTTTGGCCATTCTTGTTCCTTCCTACAAGATATTTGTATCTACTTTGGCCATTCTTGTTCCTTCCTACAAGATATTTGTATCTACATTGGCCATTCTTGTTCCTTCCTACAAGATATTTGTATCTACATTGGCCATTCTTGTTCCTTCCTACAAGATATTTGTATATACATTGGCCATCCTTGTTCCTTCCTACAAGATATTTGTATCTACATTGGCCATTCTTGTTTCTTCCTACAAGATATTTGTATGTACTTTGGCCATTCTTGTTCCTTCCTACAAGATATTTGTATCTACATTGGCCATTCTTGTTCCTTCCTACAAGATATTTGTATCTACATTGGCCATTCTTGTTTCTTCCTACAAGATATTTGTATCTACTTTGGCCATTCTTGTTCCTTCCTACAAGATATTTGTATCTACATTGGCCATTCTTGTTCCTTCCTACAAGATATTTGTATCTACATTGGCCATTCTTGTTCCTTCCTACAAGATATTTGTATCTACATTTGCCATTCTTGTTCTTTCCTACAAGATATTTGTATCTACATTTGCCATTCTTGTTTCTTCCTACAAGATATTTGTATCTACATTGGCCATTCTTGTTCTTTCCTACAAGATATTTGTATCTACATTTGCCATTCTTGTTTCTTCCTACAAGATATTTGTATCTACATTGGCCATTCTTGTTCCTTCCTACAAGATATTTGTATCTACATTGGCCATTCTTGTTCCTTCCTACAAGATATTTGTATCTACATTGGCCATTCTTGTTTCTTCCTACAAGATATTTGTATCTACATTTGCCATTCTTGTTCCTTCCTACAAGATATTTGTATCTACATTGGCCATTCTTGTTTCTTCCTACACGATATTTGTATCTACATTGGCTATTCTTGTTCCTTCCTACAAGATATTTGTATCTACATTGGCCATTCTTGTTCCTTCCTACAAGATATTTGTATCTACTTTGGCCATTCTTGTTCCTTCCTACAAGATATTTGTATCTACATTGGCCATTCTTGTTCCTTCCTACAAGATATTTGTATCTACATTGGCCATTCTTGTTCTTTCCTACAAGATATTTGTATCTACATTGGCCATCCTTGTTCCTTCCTACAAGATATTTGTATCTACATTGGCCATTCTTGTTCCTTCCTACAAGATATTTGTATATACATTGGCCATTCTTGTTTCTTCCTACAAGATATTTGTATCTACATTGGCCATTCTTGTTCTTTCCTACAAGATATTTGTATCTACATTGGCCATTCTTGTTCCTTCCTACAAAATATTTGTATCTACATTGGCCATTCTTGTTCCTTCCTACAAGATATTTGTATCTACATTGGCCATTATTGTTACTTCCTACAAGATATTTGTATCTACATTGGCCATTCTTGTTCCTTCCTACAAGATATTTGTATCTACATGGGCCATTCTTGTTCCTTCCTACAAGATATATGTATCTACTTTGGCCATTCTTGTTCCTTCCTACATGATATTTGTATCTACATTGACCATTCTTGTTCCTTCCTACAAGATATATGTATCTACATTGGCCATTCTTGTTCCTTCCTACAAGATATTTGTATCTACATTGGCCATTCTTGTTCCTTCCTACAAGATATTTATATCTACATTGGCCATTCTTGTTCTTTCCTACAAGATATTTGTATCTACATTGGCCATTCTTGTTCCTTCCTACAAGATATTTGTATATACAATGGCCATTCTTGTTCCTTCCTACAAGATATATGTATCTACTTTGGCCATTCTTGTTCCTTCCTACAAGATATTTGTATCTACATTGGCCATTCTTGTTCCTTCCTACAAGATATATGTATCTACTTTGGCCATTCTTGTTCCTTCCTACATGATATTTGTATCTACATTGGCCATTCTTGTTCCTTCCTACAAGATATTTGTATCTACATTGGCCATTCTTGTTCCTTCCAACAAGATATTTGTATCTACATTGGCCATTCTTGTTTCTTCCTACAAGATATTTGTATCTACATTGGCCATTCTTGTTCCTTCCTACAAGATATATGTATCTACTTTGGCCATTCTTGTTCCTTCCTACATGATATTTCTATCTACATTGGCCATTCTTGTTCCTTCCTACAAGATATGTGTATCTACATTGGCCATTCTTGTTCTTTCCTACAAGATATTTGTATCTACATTGGCCATTCTTGTTCCTTCCTATAAGATATTTGTATCTACATTGGCCATTCTTGTTCCTTCCTACAAGATATTTGTATCTACATTGGCCATTCTTGTTCCTTCCTACATGATATTTGTATCTACATTGGCCATTCTTGTTCCTTCCTACAAGATATTTGTATCTACATTGGCCATTCTTGTTCCTTCCTACAAGATATTTGTATCTACATTGGCCATTCTTGTTCCTTCCTACAAGATATTTGTATCTACATTGGCCATTCTTGTTCCTTCCTACAAGATATTTGTATCTACATTGGCCATTCTTGTTTCTTCCTACAAGATATTTGTATCTACATTGGCCATTCTTGTTCCTTCCTACAAGATATATGTATCTACATTGGCCATTCTTGTTCCTTCCTTCAAGATATATGTATCTACTTTGGCCATTCTTGTTCCTTCCTACATGATATTTGTATCTACATTGGCCATTCTTGTTCCTTTCTACAAGATATTTGTATCTACATTGGCCATTCTTGTTCCTTCCTACAAGATATTTGTATCTGCATTGGCCATTCTTGTTCCTTCCTACAAGATATTTGTATCTACATTGGCCATACTTGTTCCTTCCTACAAGATATTTGTATCTACATTGGCCATTCTTGTTCCTTCCTACAAGATATTTGTATCTACATTGGCCATTCTTGTTCCTTCCTACAAGATATTTGTATCTACATTGGCCATTCTTGTTTCTTCCTACAAGATATTTGTATCTACATTGGCCATTCTTGTTCCTTCCTACAAGATATATGTATCTACATTGGCCATTCTTGTTCCTTCCTTCAAGATATATGTATCTACTTTGGCCATTCTTGTTCCTTCCTACATGATATTTGTATCTACATTGGCCATTCTTGTTCCTTTCTACAAGATATTTGTATCTACATTGGCCATTCTTGTTCCTTCCTACAAGATATTTGTATCTGCATTGGCCATTCTTGTTCCTTCCTACAAGATATTTGTATCTACATTGGCCATACTTGTTCCTTCCTACAAGATATTTGTATCTACATTGGCCATTCTTGTTCCTTCCTACAAGATATTTGTATCTACATTGGCCATTCTTGTTCTTTCCTACAAGATATTTGTATCTACATTTGCCATTCTTGTTCCTTCCTACAAGATATTTGTATCTACATTGGCCATTCTTGTTCTTTCCTACATGATATTTGTATCTACATTGGCCATTCTTGTTCCTTCCTACAATATATTTGTATCTACATTGGCCATTCTTGTTCCTTCCTACAAGATATTTGTATCTACGTTGGCCATTATTGTTACTTCCTACAAGATATTTGTATCTTCATTGGCCATTCTTGTTCCTTCCTACAAGATATTTGTATCTACATTGGCCATTCTTGTTCCTTCCTACAAGATATATGTATCTACTTTGGCCATTCTTGTTCCTTCCTACATGATATTTGTATCTACATTGGCCATTCTTGTTCCTTCCTACAAGATATATGTATCTACTTTGGCCATTCTTGTTCCTTCCTACATGATATTTGTATCTACATTGGCCATTCTTGTTCCTTCCTACAAGATATATGTATCTACTTTGGCCATTCTTGTTCCTTCCTACAAGATATTTGTATCTACATTGGCCATTCTTGTTCCTTCCTACAATATATTTGTATCTACATTGGCCATTCTTGTTTCTTCCTACAAGATATTTGTATCTACATTGGCCATTCTTGTTCCTTCCTACAAGATATTTGTATCTACATTGGCCATTCTTGTTTCTTCCTACAAGATATTTGTATCTACATTGGCCATTCTTGTTCCTTCCTACAAGATATTTGTATCTACTTTGGCCATTCTTGTTCCTTCCTACAAGATATATGTATCTACTTTGGCCATTCTTGTTCCTTCCTACAAGATATTTGTATCTACATTGGCCATTCTTGTTCCTTCCTACAAGATATATGTATCTACATTGGCCATTCTTGTTCCTTCCTACAAGATATTTGTATCTACATTGGCCATTCTTGTTCCTTCCTACAAGATATTTGTATCTACATTGGCCATTCTTGTTCCTTCCTACAAGATATTTGTATCTACATTGGCCATTCTTGTTTCTTCCTACAAGATATTTGTATCTACATTGGCCATTCTTGTTCCTTCCTACAAGATATTTGTATCTACATTGGCCATTCTTGTTCCTTCCTACAAGATATTTGTATCTACATTGGCCATTCTTGTTTCTTCCTACAAGATATTTGTATCTACATTGGCCATTCTTGTTCCTTCCTACAAGATATATGTATCTACTTTGGCCATTCTTGTTCCTTCCTACAAGATATTTGTATCTACATTGGCCATTCTTGTTCCTTCCTACAAGATATATGTATCTACATTGGCCATTCTTGTTCCTTCCTACAAGATATTTGTATCTACATTGGCCATTCTTGTTCCTTCCTACAAGATATTTGTATCTACATTGGCCATTCTTGTTCCTTCCTACAAGATATTTGTATCTACATTGGCCATTCTTGTTTCTTCCTACAAGATATTTGTATCTACATTGGCCATTCTTGTTCCTTCCTACAAGATATTTGTATCTACATTGGCCATTCTTGTTCCTTCCTACAAGATATTTGTATCTACATTGGCCATTCTTGTTCCTTCCTACAAGATATTTGTATCTACATTGGCCATTCTTGTTTCTTCCTACAAGATATTTGTATCTACATTGGCCATTCTTGTTCCTTCCTACAAGATATATGTATCTACTTTGGCCATTCTTGTTCCTTCCTACAAGATGTTTGTATCTACATTGACCATTCTTGTTTCTTCCTACAAGATATTTGTATCTACATTGGCCATTCTTGTTCCTTCCTACAAGATATTTGTATCTACATTGGCCATTCTTGTTTTTCCCTACAAGATATTTGTATCTACATTGGCCATTCTTGTTTCTTCCTACAAGATATTTGTATCTACATTGGCCATTCTTGTTCCTTCCTACAAGACATATGTATCTACTTTGGCCATTCTTGTTCCTTCCTACATGATATTTGTATCTACATTGGCCATTCTTGTTCCTTCCTACAAGATATATGTATCTACATTGGCCATTCTTGTTCCTTCCTACAAGATATATGTATCTACTTTGGCCATTCTTGTTCCTTCCTACAAGATATTTGTATATACATTGGCCATTCTTGTTCCTTCCTACAAGATATTTGTATCTACATTGGCTATTCTTGTTCCTTCCTACAAGATATTTGTATCTACATTTGCCATTCTTGTTCCTTCCTACAAGATATTTGCATCTACATTGGCCATTCTTGTTCCTTCCTACAAGATATTTGGATCTACATTGGCCATTCTTGTTCATTCCTACAAGATATTTGCGTCTATATTGACCATTCTTTTATATGAAACACGGAGGGGACATCCACTTATTTATCGGTGTTTGAATTACCAAAAATACTTGCATGACCGCACAAAAAACTGATATAACCCCACACTTTTTGTTGAAGTGTCTGTGCCAGGATAAAGGACAGTCATGTGTATGTGTTAAGGGTATTGATAAAGGACAGTCATGTGTATGTGTTAAGGGTATTGATAAAGGACAGTCATGTGTATGTGTTAAAGGGTATAGATAAAGGACAGTCATGTGTATGTGTTAAGGGTATAGATAAAGGACAGTCATGTGTATGTGTTAAGGGTATAGATAAAGGACAGTCATGTGTATGTGTTAAGGGTATAGATAAAGGACAGTCATGTGTATGTGTTAAGGGTATAGATAAAGGACAGTCATGTGTATGTGTTAAAGGTATAGATAAAGGACAGTCATGTATATGTGCTAAGGGTATAGATAAAGGACATTCATGTGTATGTGTTAAGGGTATAGATAAAGGACAGTCATGTGTATGTGTTAAGGGTATAGATAAAGGACAGTCATGTGTATGTGTTAAGGGTATAGATAAAGGACAGTCATGTGTATGTGTTAAGGTTATAGATAAAGGACAGTCATGTGTATGTGTTAAGGTTATAGATAAAGGACAGTCATGTGTATGTGTTAAGGGTATAGATAAAGGAAAGTCATGTGTATGTATTAAGGGTATAGATAAAGGACAGTCATGTGTATGTGTTAAGGGTATAGATAAAGGACAGTCATGTGTATGTGTTAAGGGTATGGATAAAGGACAGTCATGTGTATGTGTTAAGGGTATAGATAAAGGACAGTCATGTGTATGTGCTAAGGGTATAGATAAAGGACAGTCATGTGTATGTATTAAGGGTATAGATCAAGGACAGTCATGTGTATGTGTTAAGGGTATGGATAAAGGACAATCATGTGTATGTGTTAAGGGTATGGATAAAGGACAGTCACATGTATGTGTTAAGGGCATGGATAAAGGACAATCATGTGTATGTGTTAAGGGTATGGATAAAGGACAGTCGTGTGTATGTGTTAAGGGTATAGATAAAGGACAGTCATGTGTATGTGCTAAGGGTATAGATAAAGGACAGTCATGTGTATGTATTAAGGGTATAGATCAAGGACAGTCATGTGTATGTGTTAAGGGTATAGATAAAGGACAATCATGTGTATGTGTTAAGGGTATGGATAAAGGACAGTCACATGTATGTGTTAAGGGCATGGATAAAGGACAATCATGTGTATGTGTTAAGGGTATGGATAAAGGACAGTCGTGTGTATGTGTTAAGGGTATGGATAAAGGACAGTCATGTGTATGTGTTAAAGGTATGGATAAAGGACAGTCATGTGTATGTGTTAAGGGTATAGATAAAGGACAGTCATGTGTATGTATTAAGGGTATAGATCAAGGACAGTCATGTGTATGTATTAAGGGTATAGATAAAGGACAGTCATGTGTATGTGTTAAGGGAATAGATAAAGGACAGTCATGTGTATGTGTTAGGGTATAGATAAAGGACAGTCATGTGTATGTGTTAAGGGAATAGATAAAGGACAGTCATGTGTATGTGTTAAGGGAATAGATAAAGGACAGTCATGTGTATGTGTTAAGGGTATAGATAAAGGACAGTCATGTGTATGTGTTAAGGGAATAGATAAAGGACAGTCATGTGTATGTGTTACGGGTATAAATAAAGGACAGTCATGTGTATGTGTTAAGGGCATAGATAAAGGACAGTCATGTGTATGTGTTAAGGGTATAGATAAAGGACAGTCATGTGTATGTGTTATGGGTATAGATAAAGGACAGTCATGTGTATGTGTTAAGGGAATAGATAAAGGACAGTCATGTGTATGTGTTACGGGTATAAATAAAGGACAGTCATGTGTATGTGTTAAGGGCATATATAAAGGACAGTCATGTGTATGTGTTAAGGTTATAGATAAAGGACAGTCATGTGTATGTGTTAAGGGTATAGATAAAGGACAGTCATGTGTATGTGTTAAAGGTATAGATAAAGGACAGTCATGTGTATGTGCTAAGGGTATAGATAAAGGACAGTCATGTGTATGTGTTAAGGGTATAGATAAAGGACAGTCATGTGTATGTGTTAAGGGTATTGATAAAGGACAGTCATGTGTATGTGTTAAGGGTATAGATAAAGGACAGTCATGTGTATGTATTAAGGGTATATATAAAGGACAGTCATGTGTATGTGTTAAGGGTATAGATAAAGGACAGTCATGTGTATGTATTAAGGGTATAGATCAAGGACAGTCATGTGTATGTGTTAAGGGTATAGATAAAGGACAGTCATGTGTATGTGCTAAGGGTATAGATAAAGGACAGTCATGTGTATGTATTAAGGGTATAGATAAAGGACAGTCATGTGTATGTGTTAAGGGTATAGATAAAGGACAGTCATGTGTATGTATTAAGGGTATAGATCAAGGACAGTCATGTGTATGTGTTAAGGGTATAGATAAGGGACAGTCATGTGTATGTGCTAAGGGTATAGATAAAGGACAGTCATGTGTATGTGTTAAGGGTATAGATAAAGGACAGTCATGTGTATGTATTAAGGGTATAGATAAAGGACAGTCATGTGTATGTGTTAAGGGTATAGATAAAGGACAGTCATGTGTATGTGTTAAGGGTATAGATAAAGGACAGTCATGTGTATGTGTTAAGGGTATAGATAAAGGACAGTCATGTGTATGTGTTAAGGGTATTGATAAAGGACAGTCATGTGTATGTGTTAAGGGTATAGATAAAGGACAGTCATGTGTATGTGTTAAGGGCATAGATAAAGGACAGTCATGTGTATGTGTTAAGGGTATAGATAAAGGACAGTCATGTGTATGTGTTAAGGGTATAGATAAAGGACAGTCATGTGTATGTGTTAAGGGTATAGATAAAGGACAGTCATGTGTATGTGTTAAGGGTATAGATAAAGGACAGTCATGTGTATGTGTTAAGGGAATAGATCAAGGACAGTCATGTGTATGTGCTAAGGGTATAGATAAAGGACAGTCATGTGTATGTATTAAGGGTATAGATCAAGGACAGTCATGTGTATGTGTTAAGGGTATAGATAAGGGACAGTCATGTGTATGTGCTAAGGGTATAGATAAAGGACAGTCATGTATATGTGTTAAGGGTATAGATAAAGGACAGTCATGTGTATGTGTTAAGGGTATAGATAAAGGACAGTCATGTGTATGTGTTAAGGGTATAGATAAAGGACAGTCATGTGTATGTGTTAAGGGTATAGATCAAGGACAGTCATGTGTATGTGCTAAGGGTATAGATAAAGGACAGTCATGTGTATGTATTAAGGGCATAGATCAAGGACAGTCATGTGTATGTGTTAAGGGTATTGATAAAGGACAGTCATGTGTATGTGTTAAGGGTATAGATAAAGGACAGTCATGTGTATGTGTTAAGGGTATGGATAAAGGACAGTCATGTGTATGTGTTAAGGGTATAGATAAAGGACAGTCATGTGTATGTGTTAAGGGTATAGATAAAGGACAGTCATGTGTATGTGTTAAGGGTATTGATAAAGGACAGTCATGTGTATGTGTTAAGGGTATAGATAAAGGACAGTCATGTGTATGTATTAAGGGTATAGATCAAGGACAGTCATGTGTATGTGTTAAGGGTATAGATAAAGGACAGTTATGTGTATGTGTTAAAGGTATAGATAAAGGACAGTCATGTGTATGTGTTAAGGGTATAGATAAAGGACAGTCATGTGTATGTGTTAAGGGTATAGATAAAGGACAGTCATGTGTATGTATTAAGGGTATAGATCAAGGACAGTCATGTGTATGTGTTAAGGGTATAGATAAAGGACAGTTATGTGTATGTGTTAAAGGTATAGATAAAGGACAGTCATGTGTATGTGTTAAGGGTATAGATAAAGGACAGTCATGTGTATGTGTTAAAGGTATAGATAAAGTACAGTCATGTGTATGTGTTAAGGGTATAGATAAAGGACAGTCATGTGTATGTATTAAGGGTATAGATAAAGGACAGTCATGTGTATGTGTTAAGGGCATAGATAAAGGACAGTCATGTGTATGTGTTAAGGGTATAGATAAAGGACAGTCATGTGTATGTGTTAAGGGTATAGATAAAGGACAGTCATGTGTATGTGTTAAGGGTATAGATAAAGGACAGTCATGTGTATGTGTTAAGGGTATAGATAAAGGACAGTCATGTGTATGTGTTAAGGGTATAGATCAAGGACAGTCATGTGTATGTGCTAAGGGTATAGATAAAGGACAGTCATGTGTATGTATTAAGGGTATAGATCAAGGACAGTCATGTGTATGTGTTAAGGGTATAGATAAGGGACAGTCATGTGTATGTGCTAAGGGTATAGATAAAGGACAGTCATGTATATGTGTTAAGGGTATAGATAAAGGACAGTCATGTGTATGTGTTAAGGGTATAGATAAAGGACAGTCATGTGTATGTGTTAAGGGTATAGATAAAGGACAGTCATGTGTATGTGTTAAGGGTATAGATCAAGGACAGTCATGTGTATGTGCTAAGGGTATAGATAAAGGACAGTCATGTGTATGTATTAAGGGCATAGATCAAGGACAGTCATGTGTATGTGTTAAGGGTATTGATAAAGGACAGTCATGTGTATGTGTTAAGGGTATAGATAAAGGACAGTCATGTGTATGTGTTAAGGGTATGGATAAAGGACAGTCATGTGTATGTGTTAAGGGTATAGATAAAGGACAGTCATGTGTATGTGTTAAGGGTATAGATAAAGGACAGTCATGTGTATGTGTTAAGGGTATTGATAAAGGACAGTCATGTGTATGTGTTAAGGGTATAGATAAAGGACAGTCATGTGTATGTATTAAGGGTATAGATCAAGGACAGTCATGTGTATGTGTTAAGGGTATAGATAAAGGACAGTTATGTGTATGTGTTAAAGGTATAGATAAAGGACAGTCATGTGTATGTGTTAAGGGTATAGATAAAGGACAGTCATGTGTATGTGTTAAGGGTATAGATAAAGGACAGTCATGTGTATGTATTAAGGGTATAGATCAAGGACAGTCATGTGTATGTGTTAAGGGTATAGATAAAGGACAGTTATGTGTATGTGTTAAAGGTATAGATAAAGGACAGTCATGTGTATGTGTTAAGGGTATAGATAAAGGACAGTCATGTGTATGTGTTAAAGGTATAGATAAAGTACAGTCATGTGTATGTGTTAAGGGTATAGATAAAGGACAGTCATGTGTATGTATTAAGGGTATAGATAAAGGACAGTCATGTGTATGTGTTAAGGGTATAGATAAAGGACAGTTATGTGTATGTGTTAAAGGTATAGATAAAGGACAGTCATGTGTGTGTTAAGGGTATTGATAAAGGACAGTCATGTGTATGTGTTAAGGGTATAGATAAAGGACAGTCATGTGTATGTGTTAAGGTTATAGATAAAGGACAGTCATGTGTATGTGTTAAGGGTATAGATAAAGGACAGTCATGTGTATGTGTTAAGGGTATAGATAAAGGACAGTCATGTGTATGTGTTAAGGGTATTGATAAAGGACAGTCATGTGTATGTGTTAAGGGTATAGATAAGGGACAGTCATGTGTATGTGCTAAGGGTATAGATAAAGGACAGTCATGTATATGTGTTAAGGGTATAGATAAAGGACAGTCATGTGTATGTGTTAAGGGTATAGATCAAGGACAGTCATGTGTATGTGCTAAGGGTATAGATAAAGGACAGTCATGTGTATGTGCTAAGGGTATAGATAAAGGACAGTCATGTGTATGTGTTAAGGGTATAGATAAAGGACAGTCATGTGTATGTATTAAGGGTATAGATCAAGGACAGTCATGTGTATGTGTTAAGGGTATTGATAAAGGACAGTCATGTGTATGTGTTAAGGGTATAGATAAAGGACAGTCATGTGTATGTGTTAAGGGTATAGATAAAGGACAGTCATTTGTATGTGTTAAGGGTATGGATAAAAGATAGTTATGTGTATGTGTTAAAGGTATAGATAAAAGAAAGTTATGTGTATGTGTTAAGGGTATAGATAAAGGACAGTCATGTGTATGTGTTAAGGGTATAGATAAAGGACAGTCATTTGTATGAGTTAAGGGTATGGATAAAGGACAGTCATGTGTATGTGTTAAGGGTATAGATAAAGGACAGTTATGTGTATGTGTTAAGGGTATAGATAAAGGACAGTCATGTGTATGTGTTAAGGGTATAGATAAAGGACAGTCATGTGTATGTGTTAAAGGTATAGATAAAAGACAGTTATGTGTATGTGTTAAGGGTATAGATAAAGGACAGTCATGTGTATGTGTTAAGGGTATAGATAAAGGACAGTCATTTGTATGAGTTAAGGGTATGGATAAAGGACAGTCATGTGTATGTGTTAAGGGTATAGATAAAGGACAGTCATGTGTATGTATTAAGGGTATAGATCAAGGACAGTCATATGTATGTGTTAAGGATATTGATAAAGGACAGTCATGTGTATGTGTTAAGGGTATAGATAAAGGACAGTCATGTGTATGTGTTAAGGGTATAGATAAAGGACAGTCATTTGTATGTGTTAAGGGTATAGATAAAAGACAGTTATGTGTATGTGTTAAAGGTATAGATAAAAGACAGTTATGTGTATGTGTTAAGGGTATAGATAAAGGACAGTCATGTGTATGTGTTAAGGGTATAGATAAAGGACAGTCATGTGTATGTGTTAAAGGTATAGATAAAAGACAGTTATGTGTATGTGTTAAGGGTATAGATAAAGGACAGTCATGTGTATGTGTTAAGGGTATAGATAAAGGACAGTCATTTGTATGAGTTAAGGGTATGGATAAAGGACAGTCATGTGTATGTGTTAAGGGTATAGATAAAGGACAGTCATGTGTATGTGTTAAGGTTATAGATAAAGGACAGTCATGTGTATGTGTTAAGGGTATAGATAAAGGACAGTCGTGTGTATGTGTTAAGGGTATAGATAAAGGACAGTCATGTGTATGTGTTAAGGGCATAGATAAAGGACAGTCATGTGTATGTGTTAAGGGTATAGATAAAGGACAGTCATGTGTATGTGTTAAGGGCATAGATAAAGGACAGTCATGTGTATGTGTTAAGGATATAGATAAAGGACAGTCATTTGTATGTGTTAAAGGTATAGATAAAAGACAGTTATGTGTATGTGTTAAGGGTATAGATAAAGGACAGTCATGTGTATGTATTAAGGGTATAGATCAAGGACAGTCATGTGTATGTGTTAAGGGTATTGATAAAGGACAGTCATGTGTATGTGTTAAGGGTATAGATAAAGGACAGTCATGTGTATGTGTTAAGGGTATAGATAAAGGACAGTCATTTGTATGTGTTAAGGGTATAGATAAAAGACAGTTATGTGTATGTGTTAAAGGTATAGATAAAAGACAGTTATGTGTATGTGTTAAGGGTATAGATAAAGGACAGTCATGTGTATGTGTTAAGGGTATAGATAAAGGACAGTCATTTGTATGAGTTAAGGGTATGGATAAAGGACAGTCATGTGTATGTGTTAAGGGTATAGATAAAGGACAGTTATGTGTATGTGTTAAGGGTATAGATAAAGGACAGTCATGTGTATGTGTTAAGGGTATAGATAAAGGACAGTCATGTGTATGTGTTAAAGGTATAGATAAAAGACAGTTATGTGTATGTGTTAAGGGTATAGATAAAGGACAGTCATGTGTATGTGTTAAGGGTATAGATAAAGGACAGTCATTTGTATGAGTTAAGGGTATGGATAAAGGACAGTCATGTGTATGTGTTAAGGGTATAGATAAAGGACAGTCATGTGTATGTATTAAGGGTATAGATCAAGGACAGTCATGTGTATGTGTTAAGGATATTGATAAAGGACAGTCATGTGTATGTGTTAAGGGTATAGATAAAGGACAGTCATGTGTATGTGTTAAGGGTATAGATAAAGGACAGTCATTTGTATGTGTTAAGGGTATAGATAAAAGACAGTTATGTGTATGTGTTAAAGGTATAGATAAAAGACAGTTATGTGTATGTGTTAAGGGTATAGATAAAGGACAGTCATGTGTATGTGTTAAGGGTATAGATAAAGGACAGTCATGTGTATGTGTTAAAGGTATAGATAAAAGACAGTTATGTGTATGCGTTAAGGGTATAGATAAAGGACAGTCATGTGTATGTGTTAAGGGTATAGATAAAGGACAGTCATTTGTATGAGTTAAGGGTATGGATAAAGGACAGTCATGTGTATGTGTTAAGGGTATAGATAAAGGACAGTCATGTGTATGTGTTAAGGTTATAGATAAAGGACAGTCATGTGTATGTGTTAAGGGTATAGATAAAGGACAGTCGTGTGTATGTGTTAAGGGTATAGATAAAGGACAGTCATGTGTATGTGTTAAGGGCATAGATAAAGGACAGTCATGTGTATGTGTTAAGGGTATAGATAAAGGACAGTCATGTGTATGTGTTAAGGGCATAGATAAAGGACAGTCATGTGTATGTGTTAAGGATATAGATAAAGGACAGTCATTTGTATGTGTTAAAGGTATAGATAAAAGACAGTTATGTGTATGTGTTAAGGGTATAGATAAAGGACAGTCATGTGTATGTGTTAAGGGCATAGATAAAGGACAGTCATGTGTATGTGTTAAGGGTATAGATAAAGGACAGTCATGTGTATGTGTTAAGGGTATAGATAAAGGACAGTCATGTGTATGTGTTAAGGGTATAGATAAAGGACAGTCATGTGTATGTGTTAAGGGTATAGATAAAGGACAGTCATGTGTATGTGTTAAGGATATAGATAAAGGACAGTCATGTGTATGTGTTAAGGGTATTGATAAAGGACAGTCATGTGTATGTGTTAAGGTTATAGATAAAGGACAGTCATGTGTATGTGTTAAGGGTATAGATAAAGGACAGTCATGTGTATGTGTTAAGGGTATAGATAAAGGACAGTCATGTGTATGTGTTAAGGATATAGATAAAGGACAGTCATGTGTATGTGTTAAGGGTATTGATAAAGGACAGTCATGTGTATGTGTTAAGGGTATAGATAAAGGACAGTCATGTGTATGTGTTAAGGGTATAGATAAAGGACAGTCATGTGTATGTGTTAAGGGTATAGATAAAGGACAGTCATGTGTATGTGTTAAGGATATAGATAAAGGACAGTCATGTGTATGTGTTAAGGGTATTGATAAAGGACAGTCATGTGTATGTGTTAAGGTTATAGATAAAGGACAGTCATGTGTATGTGTTAAGGGTATAGATAAAGGACAGTCATGTGTATGTGTTAAGGGTATAGATAAAGGACAGTCATGTGTATGTGTTAAGGTTATAGATAAAGGACAGTCATGTGTATGTGTTAAGGGAATAGATAAAGGACAGTCATGTATATGTGTTA
Organism: Bathymodiolus septemdierum; assembly: GCA_963383655.1. Classification (NCBI taxonomy): domain Eukaryota; kingdom Metazoa; phylum Mollusca; class Bivalvia; order Mytilida; family Modiolidae; genus Bathymodiolus; species Bathymodiolus septemdierum. The sequence goes on along the minus strand of OY726519.1, from coordinate 17,493,092 downwards.
AGGTTATAGATAAAGGACAGTCATGTGTATGTGTTAAGGGTATAGATAAAGGACAGTCATGTGTATGTGTTAAGGTTATAGATAAAGGACAGTCATGTGTATGTGTTAAGGGTATAGATAAAGGACAGTCATGTGTATGTGTTAAGGGTATAGATAAAGGACAGTCATGTGTATGTGTTAAGGTTATAGATAAAGGACAGTCATGTGTATGTGTTAAGGGTATAGATAAAGGACAGTCATGTGTATGTGTTAAGGTTATAGATAAAGGACAGTCATGTGTATGTGTTAAGGGTATAGATAAAGGACAGTCATGTGTATGTGTTAAGGGTATAGATAAAGGACAGTCATGTGTATGTATTAAGGGTATAGATAAAGGACAGTCATGTGTATGTGTTAAGGGTATTGATAAAGGACAGTCATGTGTATGTGTTAAGGGTATAGATAAAGGACAGTCATGTGTATGTATTAAGGGTATAGATAAAGGACAGTCATTTGTATGTGTTAAGGGTATAGATAAAGGACAGTCATGTGTATGTGTTAAGGGTATAGATAAAGGACAGTCATGTGTATGTGTTAAGGGTATAGATAAAGGACATTCATGTGTATGTGTTAAGGGTATAGATAAAGGACAGTCATGTGTATGTGTTAAGGGTATTGATAAAGGACAGTCATGTGTATGTGTTAAGTTATGGATAAAGGACAGTCATGTTACTTTAAATTTGTCCACGTGACATAGCTGATGCTGGACGTTAAGCAACAATCAATCAATTTATCATTATAGAAATGAGACGTCCCCAAGGCTGCTCCAATCGTATGCTTTATTCTCATGTGATTGTGCATGTGTGACGGGGAATATTCGACGTTGCTTGTGTGATATTCATATATCACATAACACGTATCTTTTTGGATTTACAACGACGAAAAATGTTGCGTTGAGGTGTGAAAATGTTTGAAAGACGTGCTATGTCTCGCTCCTCTTCAAACAAGACTTTAGTCGCTTCCAACTATTTGTATTAATACTTTCAATCTGCTTGTTGATATAAAACTAAGAAGTATACGCTTTTTCTACCAATGGCTTGAGATAAAATAATCAGAAATGGTATACAAATCTATTCAGCTTGAAAATAACATTTTGAGGATTCGTCATAATTTCTCTCTGTATGCTTGAATAATATGCATACATGTAAATCACAAATCATTGTTTACATTAAAAGCAGTAGAGGTTAATGCGCGGACTAATTGAAACATATGAGTGCCTGACATCAAGCAACACTCGATCACTCAATGATTGCAAAACCTTATTGTATTTGAGAAATATAGTGATTGATTGTTTTTATTGAAGATCATGTGAGCATTATTTCAGCTATATTGATGACAATATTATGGTTAAGATCAAAGAATAAATCGCATAAGTGAACAATTGCAGGAGATTTGACACGTGGCGCAAGATTAGGAAATCAATGGAGATTGAGTATACAACGGAAAGGGTCTCACAATTTGCCTTGTAATGGGGCAACAACTATTACTACCAAGCTTGCAATACATATCATCCATATGATCTCACAACGTGCCTGGTAATGAGGCAACAACAACTACTACTAAGTAAGGTATTCAACATGTAATGGGCATTATGCTCATTATACTATTAACACAGGAGAGTATATTGGCTTTGTCTCTCAGAACCAGTCCAACAACGAATACACCCGCCCTGTTTCTATACACCAGGGTTTCCTCTAAGTCTTAGGAACTATTGTGATATTCCTGATAGCAAAACTGGTAATAAGACATGTCTTAAACATGATTTTCTTTTATTATACAGAACAGGTTTTTATCTTCACCATACATTGCGTTTGGAAATACAACTTGTGTAAATCGCCATGGATACAGTGTTAGCAAATGTTATAAAGATTGTTGGAACAGGATAATCCAGGAACAATGTGGATGTAATAATGTCATGTCTATACTTAAAGGTATTGTATGCAGATTACCGTCAAATACGATCCATAAAATATCACAAGACTGTCTACGCTTCAGCATCGAACCCTTCCAAAACAAAATACAACCCACCCATACAATGAATCGTTTGATATGATACCCCATTCGTATCCTAAAGTGTGGCTGGGTAGTAATTGATATCTGACAACAAGTCAACCACCACTGACATGGGTGCGCGGCCATATATCCATCTGTTATGTGTTAATGTTACCAGGCTTCCACCCATAGCTGTAGGTTCCACTCGTCTGTTTATCATATTTGTCATGGTCTTTCCTCCTTCACATCTAGTAGTCACGGTATAGTTGAAAGTGACGATAAAGACCGATAATCACGGTATAGATAAAAGTGACGATAAATACCGATAGTCACTGTATAGCTAAATGTGATGATAAATACTGACACCACTAACCTAACATAGTCTGTATATCTGTATATCCTGCTGTATATTTTTTATTTCCTGTTTATGCCACATTTCATAGAAATAAATATAGGTTAATGCGATGTTATATTTAGAAGTTTTACCTGAAAGTTGACATGTAACACGATGGTAAGACTATGTGTAACACTAGTGAAGTAGCAACTGCTCACGATTCCGATGCACCTGAGTTCACCTGCGAGGTTTGTGTTGCTCAATATTTCGTTGTCCATGTAGTGCTTTGTAGATCATTGTTGTCCCTTTTCTGTTGACCTATATATTGTCTGTCCACATTAGAGTCTGTCCACATTAGACTTACGGCTTCTGATTACTACTTGATATTGTCAAACTTGTCTGTTGACCTTTGTATTGTCTGTCCACATTATGCTTACGGCTTCTGATTACTACTTGATATCGTCAAACTTTTCTGTTGACCTTTGTATTGTCTGTCCACATTAGACTTACGCTTCTGTTTACTACTTGATATCGTCAACCTTTTCTGTTGACCTTTGTATTGTCTGTCCACATTAGAATTACGGCTTCTGATTACTACTTGATTTTCGTCAAGCTTTTCTGTTGACCTTTGCATTGTCTGTCCACATTAGACTTACGGCTTCTGATTACTACTTGATATCGTCAAACTTTTCTGTTGACCTTTGTATTGTCTGTCCACATTAGAATTACGGCTTCTGATTACTACTTGATATTGTGAAACTTTTCTGTTGACCTTTGTATTGTCTGTCCACATTAGACTTACGGCTTCTGATTACTACTTGATATCGTCAAACTTTTCTGTTGACCTTTGTATTGTCTGTCCACATTAGACTTACGGCTTCTGATTACTACTTGATTTCGTCAACCTTTTCTGTTGACCTTTGTATTGTCTGTCCACATTAGACTTACGGCTTCTAGTTACTACTTGATATCGTCAAACTTTTCTGTTGACCTTTGTATTGTCTGTCCACATTAGAATTACGGCTTCTGATTACTACTTGATATCGTCAACCTTTTCTGTTAACCTTTGTATTGTCTATCCACATTAGAATTACGGCTTCTGATTACTACTTGATATTGTCAAACTTTTCTGTTGACCTTTGCATTGTCTGTCCACATTAGACTTACGACTTCTGATTGCTACTTGATATCGTCAACCTTTTCTGTTGACCTTTGCATTGTCTGTCCACATTAGACTTACGGCTTCTGATTACTACTTGATATTGTCAAACTTTTCTGTTGACCTTTGTATTGTCTGTCCACATTAGACTTACGGCTTCTGATTACTACTTGATATCGTCAAACTTTACTTGAAAGACGTACATTAAAGCTTAATATTATAGATTATGTTTGTGTAATCGTCAATTATCATGACTATTATTATTTATATATTATCTACATTTTAACATTTATCTGTTTCAGGCAATGAAACGTATTGTTCCTATTACGAATACCAAGCCTGCTCGAATCCTACATTCTGTAAGTACTACAATACCATTACTGACAGTATTAGTTCGCTTTACGAATAAATCGTCAGATAGCACTCATCTTTGTGTATGTGCCATGCATACAATAGCACAACAGAACTAAGGGTTAACCGTTACTAATTTTCTGCGTCACAAAATGACCATATATATGTTCGTTTATTGTAATCCCAACCCGGTCTTTTCCTCATTCGTAGCTTATCACCGGATGTGTAACAAGTGTTGCATGACGGGTGTCACCAGTGGAGCAGGAACTGCTTAACCTTCCGTTGGACCTGAGTTAACCCACGATTTTTAGTGAGGTTTATGTTGCTCGATCGTTAGTTTTCTGTGTAGTGTTTTGTAGATCATCATTTGTCCTCTTGTCCTTTTTCTATTGTCTTTCTTTTGATTAACGGCTTTTGGTTATCCATTTGTGATCCTTAAGACTGTTGTTATTTATTACAAATCATCCATCCGTTATCAACTAACATTTTGGTCATATCTGTTGAAATATCTGAATCATTAGCATTACTAACATGAATGCTAAGAGGCTGTTATTTCGAGAATTTAAGATATATTTTTGATGATGACGACATGCACCACTTTAATTAACATGTATAAAGTTATGATTTGAAGCGATATTGCCCAACTGAAGACGCATTTTAGTTTCATATTTGTTCAATATATAATAGCTTCATTAAGTGTTGGTATCAGAATTACAAATATATAATAGCTTCATTACGTGTTGGTGTCAGAATTACAATATATAATAGCTTCATTAAGTGTTGGTGTCAGAATTACAATATATAATAGCTTCATTAAGTGTTGGTATCAGAATTACAAATATATAATAGCTTCATTACGTGTTGGTGTCAGAATTACAATATATAATAGCTTCATTAAGTGTTGGTGTCAGAATTACAATATATAATAGTTTCATTAAGTGTTGGTGTCAGAATTACAATATATAATAGCTTCATTAAGTGTTGGTGTCAGAATTACAATATATAATAGCTTCATTAAGTGTTGGTGTCAGAATTACAATATATAATAGCTTCATTAAGTGTTGGTGTCAGAATTACATATATAATAGCTTCATTAAGTGCTGGTGTCAAAATTACAATATCTAATAGCTTCATTAAGTGTTGGTGTCATAATTACAATATCTAATAGCTTCATTACGTGTTGGTGTCAGAATTACAATATATAATAGCTTCATTAAGTGTTGGTGTCAGAATTACAATATATAATAAATAGCTTCATTACGTGTTGGTGTCAGAATTACAATATATAATAGCTTCATTAAGTGTTGGTGTCAAAATTACAATATATAATAGTTTCATTAAGTGTTGGTGTCAGAATTACAATATATAATAGCTTCATTACGTGTTGGTGTCAGAATTACAATATATAATAGCTTCATTAAGTGTTGGTGTCAGAATTACAATATATAATAGTTTCATTACGTGTTGGTGTCAGAATTACAATATATAATAGCTTCATTACGTGTTGGTGTCAGAATTACAAATAAGTGAGAAAACAACAGATGTCAAATAGAAACCCGTTTTAATCTAAGGTTTCAAATAAAACTAAATCTGTGTCTTTTTTGGACAGGGAATTTAGCCACTGCAAACAAACAAGATGGCTGCCATTGCCCTTTAAAGTGCCATTACATAGCATACGACTATTTACTCTCAACCGGAAGTTATCCGTCTGAGTTTGTGGCTTCTCAGATTACGTCATTATTTGGTCGCGACGCTTAATATATCAAGTAAGTAAGAACATTGATGTATATCATGTATTTTACTGATATTTATTTTTAAATAACACATGCTGTTTACACATGCTACATATGTAGAACGGAAATTAGATATCTACGTTTTTGTTTTTATTATCAAGATTTTATCAATAAATTGAATCCATTATCTCCATTAAGGAAGGTAAACCATGACAGGAAATAGAATAGAATAAAGCATACATTATAACTCCTGTCATCCTCAACCTCAATCTAGAAAACGTCAGATCCTGAAATAAATCGTGCTGTTACTGTAGCAACGTGTAAGATCACAGAATATTCTAAAATAGGATACAGCTTGTAAACAGTCAACACGCAATTAATAACTATATACAAATAAATTACTTCAGATTGATGTTATAATGTCCGCTATACTCCTAACATTTATATAACAGATTGTGATCATTGTCTTCAAGTAGAAAACCACGATTGTAGAATGATTATTATCCTCATTATTGAACTTAAGTTATGGAAAGGAAATGTAAAAAGTGATGATCAATAAAACAAACAACTACCTCCTACCTCAACCCATGAAAAACAAAAGACTACGACATTGATAACTACATGTTTGTTTTTTAAATTTATGTGAAATTTACAGTTCCCTAATAATGTAACTATATGTTAAAACTAAGGTTCATTTGAACCGTAATGAGAGCGGGAGGTTTGGCGCCTTAAAATCTGATTCAACCCACCATTTCTTTAGAAATGCCTGTACCAAGTCAGGGTCATTACGGTTTTCACAGTTTTCCGGTTGTTGACTGATTTTGTCTGTTTATATAATTATGAGTTTTGACTTTCCCTTTGTAAGATTGTTCGGAGTTCGGTAATCTTGTTATTACCTTTATTTAGACCTCTTTTTAGCTGATTTTGTTTGGGGGGTGGGGCTATCCTGTTTAGCTTTAGACCTATTTTAGCTGATTGTGTTTGGGGGGCTATCCTGATTAGCTTTAGACCTGTTTTTAGCTGATTTTGTTTGGGGGTCTATCCTGTTTAGCTTTAGACCTATTTTTAGCTGATTTTGTTTGGGGGGCTATCCTGTTTAGCTTTAGACCTATTTTTAGCTGATTTTGTTTGGGGGCTGTCCTATTCAGCTTTAGATCTATTTTTAGCTGATTTTGTTTGGGGGCTATCTGTTTAGCCTTAGACCTATTTTAGCTGATTTTGTTTGGGGGGCTATCCTGTTTAGCTTTAGACCTATTTTTAGCTGATTTTGTTTGGGGGCTATCCTGTTTAGCTTTAGACATATTTTAGCTGATTTTGTTTGGTGGGCTATACTGATTAGCTTTAGACCTATCTTTAGCTGATTTTGTTTGGGGGGCTATCCTGTTTGGCTTTAGACCTATTTTTATCTGATTTTGTTTGGGGGGGCTATCCTGTTTAGCCTTAGACCTATTTTTAGGTGATTTTGTTGGGGGGCTGTCCTGTTTAGCTTTAGACCTATTTTAGCTGATTTTGTTTGGGGGGCTATCCTGTTTAGCTTTAGACCTATTTTTAGGTGATTTTGTTGGGGGGCTGTCCTGTTTAGCTTTAGACCTATTTCAACTGATTTTGTTTGGGGGGCTATCCTGTTTAGCTTTAAACCTATTTTAGCTGATTTTGTTTGGGGAGCTATCCTGTTTAGCTTTAGACCTATTGTTAGCTGCTTTTGTTTGGGGGACTATCCTGTTTACCTTTAGACTTATTTTTAGCTGATTTTGTTTGGGGGGCTATCATGTTTAGGCCCTTTGATATGCTTGTACCTAAAGATGTTAATATTATGTCCCATACTTTTGACTAAGAGCGTACATGTTGAAGATTATTTCAGAAACGCGGCAAGCGCACTAAATTAAATATCTACGTTTTTATAATGTTTTGATTAAGCTAATATCTGACGTCAAGATTTCCTATATTATAGAACTACATATGTACGACCAAATATATAAAATTAATGATCTATCAGATTCGTAGTGTACACGTATGAATGAGTGATATCTTCACTGCTCCTGATGTGTGTGTCTAGTTTTGAATTACAAGGGTACGAAGGCGTCGCCAGTTTTCCTCTACAGAAGAATTATCCTTTCCGGACAGCTGACATGTGCTGCTGGCATGTTTAAGATTTATACAAGGGAGTGTGACGAACGATAATTGCCTTAATCATGAGCTGCATGCTCAACATTATTTCCTTGATTCCTTTTTGGTGCACACATGCCACAAAAAAGTATCATTTAAACAGCTTTAGAACACAGCCCTCTAAATATTGGGGGATGTTTGATTTATACACGGATATAATGGATATTGGAGTCAAAGGAGATAGAAAGAAAACATTTTGTAAAATCAATAACGCTTTCATGACTAACTATTCATATTCAAATTGATCTATTTTCATATAGAGAAAACCTATTGTATGTAAAACTTTACTTCAAAGACTTGACAAACACGATAACTGAACAAGTTCCAAAGTATGAAAGCACTGGCAGTATTATAGGTAATGTATATGTTTAAATGGCTGATTGAAGTATGTTCAAAAGTATGACAAGAAAATTTAATCGGTGATGGTCCAGAATTCCACCAATATCAATGACACGAACAATTACCTCTCACATCAACTCACTGAAAGCTAAAACCATAACGCCAAAAGAGTATACCATTACACCAACAGAATGTTTAAAATGAAAAGATGCATTTGAATCGTACCTTCTCTCGGCTGTTTGATTGTTGGACAAGTTCAGATGTAACTACCTCTCAAAAATCAATAATTGCCTGATATACAATTCTTGTAAATATGAACCTGATACTTCATGAGGATGCAAATTAGTGTAATCAAGTAATGCTTAACGGGGTGAGTAACTTAACAATAGAGACGGGCATGTTTATTATCTTTAAACCACCTAAATATCAGACGTTAAAGTGTACTTCTCTCTGTGATGTTCAATGACGATTCAAATATACATTTTCGTCTAAAGCTAGGTAATATATATTCAGATATTACAAAAACCTCTTCTTCATTTACAACTGTAAAATATATCTTTTTGTTGCTGTTTACATAGAATAGTTAATTAAGTGAAGTTATATATATATATTTATTTAAGAAATAACAGGAATTTATTTTTGAATATTTAGCATTTATCGTAGATATTAATTATAATATTTAACTATTTAGTGAAACTTCAATTAATTATACTATTTATATTTTTGTAGCCAACCTTGGGGGACAACTTGGATTATTTCTGGGAGCTAGCATTCTGACGATTACAGAGTTCATAGAGTTCCTATTTTTTCTCATATGCCACATAATTAATACACTTCTAGATAAAAGAAATAAGTTGCAAGAAGTCTATAAAGCTCCGACAAGAAAAGTGAATAATAAATAAAAGTTAATGATTTTTGTTCTTCTTGTTTTTTCCACACAGCACACACACGTTTAATAGACGCATTGAGGCATGTTTACCTTTGAGGGAGGATTTCGACGATATATAAACCTGGGATCCTACAAAGCAATAATAAAATGCATGGAATTCAACCTTCAGTTGCCAAAACTGCTTGTTCCAATTGTAAATGTCATAAGGAGCAAGTTGTTTTAACAATATGGTATTCTAGACGTTCAGTTTAATCTCAGAGCAGCGTCTCGGATGTATATCATTTATATTGTTTTATAATGTTAAACATGTTATCTGACTGTGTAAGAAGAGTTTGAAGATACCAAAGGCTAATCAAAATCCGTAAATGGAAGAAGAACAGACAACACAATGGCCAAAAAAAAATGACAAGAGGACAAGCAACGATCTACAATGCATACACATAAAACCAAAGATCGAGTAACACGAACCCCATTAAAAACCGGAGGTGAACTCATGTGCTCCATTAGTGGCACCCGTCGTTGTTTATATTGTTGTCCGTGTTTCAGTATGTCTGCTTCAAGATTTTATGGCCTGGTTGGGTACCGGTATACTAATAACACCGTATGCACTTTCGTCAACAATTCATTTATAGTACGATATAGTATAAAAGTCTACTAGACTGAACCAACTATAATGTGTTACCGCTAGAGAGCTTCGGTTCGGTTTTCACGATTTTCGCGTCAATATATTTACAATTAGATCTTCTCACTCCCCCAGCGTCGGAAATTTAACAACATGGCATTATAGTTCACGGTCAGAAATCAAACTTTCCAATAGGTTACAATCTTATCTTGACCTATGACAATATTTACTGATGCTTCGTTGTATCCAGTTAGCAGTTGTTTCTTAAGTCTAGAGTGAGTGAGTGATTGTTGTTTAACGCCAATTCAGCAAATTTTCAGCTACATTTTATATCATGGCGCGAACAAGTTAATTTTCAATCAGATGATGATGAGGTCCGCTTTGTTCTAGACCAAGACGCTGAGTTGGATTTGCATAATTCTAGCTCACTGAAACAACAATCCGCGGATAGACATGTCGCCCCTCTCGGAAACATTATCCTGATTCCGAGCCAACCAGTCTTTGCTCTTTCTCCTTAATGCTGCGTGCTTAGCGGAGAAGCAACAAATACCAATTTTATAGTCTTTGGTTTGACTCAACCATGGTTCGAACCCATGATCTACCACACTCGAGGCGAGCACGCTAACCATTACGCCACCGATGCGGTCTTTAAGGTCTAGATTTGAGTTGCGCATGTGAAATGGAGGTATTTTAGGTGGTGAAATCAAATGTTTTAATGATGTAATAAACATATTGAGATCTGGAACTTACAGTATCCAACACTTGTGTAATTTTGTGATACATTAGACTAAGAGAAGATCATATAGATCTGGAACTTACAGTCACCAACACTTATGTAATTGTGTGATACATTAGGCTAAGAGAAGATCATATAGATCTGGAACTTACAGTCACCAACACTTATGTAATTGTGTGATACATTAGGCTAAGAGAAGATCATATGTTTCATATTTTATGGAAAGACCAAATAAAAAGACAAGACTGACTTCTGATCATCAATGATTCCCTGTTTTGATAGCTAGTTGCTGTACATGTAGGAGTAGTATATGGGCACGAACAAAATCGCAGTTGAGGAGGACCCAGAGGATCTGACCATTGCGCATGCTTGACTGGAAGTGACGTGACCGAAAGTCACGTGTCTTTTTCCCGTACTTTTTCCGTTTTTTTTTTCGTATTTTTTCCCCGTATTTTTTGTTCCTTATTTTCTCCCGTACTTTTTTTCCCATACTATTTTTCCGTACTTTTTCAAAAGTCGCGACGTTTGAAATCCAACGTTTTAAAATATCAGTTAGTTGTTTTTCTAGTACATGTTATATCACAGTTCATGTTCCTTGCGGAATATCCATTCAAACGTCACCCGTAGGGCTTCCCCTGGAAGGGTAGGGTGCGCGCAAGCGCGATCTGAAGGGACCAAAAATGAATTTATTTAAACCAAAAGAGAATTGAAATGTTTTATAGTACCAACCAATCATATCACTGGAAATTGAACCAATTAGAAGTAGCTATTTCCGGCCGATTAGCCAATCAGATTGCAAGAAATGAACCAGAGTTATCGTTCTTGAATCGAGTTATCTTTTCCTAACAGAGGGTATGTACACTTCCGGTTACATAACTGTAAACGTCACAAAACGTTTAAAAAATTGACAAAACTATGTATTCTTATTCAAATAAAATCCGATTTATTGGAATTATTTTATTTAGCTTTTTATATCGCCCAATATCGGTGGATTCTATGAGATCTGTATTTTTATTTCATATCCTGAATGACCGTAATAATTAATAAATTCAGTGTTTTATATTCAAAGATGTAGCATTTTCTCGAAAATCGGCTTTGCTGTTAAAATTCCGGACGTTAATAGCGATGTATGCAAAATTCATTCCGATTTTCGCAGTGGAATCATTTGTTTTATTTTCTTTTACAGGGGATTATCTTAATCTTGAAATGTTCAAGATATTTTTTCTGCTTTATTATAGAGTTGCGCCAATTTACATCAGGTACACCTTATTTACCACAAAAAAGAAAACAAAGCTTACAAATTTGATCATTGTATCATAGCCGTGATCGTATAGTCGCTGCTTCGCGACCCCTGCAGATTTACACTGAGAGTGCGAATCCTATCGGACCAGTTTTGGCTTGTTTTTGGTTTTTTTGGGGGGGGGTTTTTGTTTTTTATTTTTTTAGCAACATAATGTGTTTCGTTATTAATTTCGGTTAAAGTGATTAAAATGGAGGCTATATTTATATTAAGTTTTTTTTTCTTTACATATTATAAGAATTGTGAGTGTATACAGTAGATTTGTATTGATTTTTCGAAAGCCACAACAAATATTTCCTTACATATGAAATCATAACACGAATATACATGCAAGCTGTTAATTTCATATTTTTCTTTATCAATATTATCTATTCTGTCGTTTTTTTTGTTTTTTTTTCGAACATCACGTAAGCTGTCATAATCACTAAAAATAAAGCAATTTAGCACATGTCGTTTTAATTGGAAGCAAACCATCAGAGCCTTTTTTATATTTTGCTTTGTACTCGATAGTTATTTTTCTTAAATCTGCAGTTGAGAAATCAAATCGTCTGCTATGTATACTAATTCGCATTTTACCCCATCACTACTATAAGTAATAAATTTACTTGACTAAATGCGAGAGCACAGTAGTCATGATCGTATTGGCGCTGCCTTGTGATGGAATGGATAGTTCTAGAAGGTGGTTCGAATCCCATCAGTCCTTTTGTTTGTTTGTCTACATTGTTAAGCTTAGCTTCAGAACGGCATTTTTGGCTGTAAGATTTTGAGACTGTAAATGCAATTATTGCAAAATAACCTATTTGTCGTCAGTACTTAGACGGTATCCGAAATCATGGGTAGCGGTCGAGAAGTGCATATGTCTAAAAATACATCTTTAATATGACAGATAAGTTTCAATGGACAGAGGTGCGATCTCCAAATACACCATTGTTTTTTAAACGATAGACCGATTGCTTGTTCTTGATATATTAAAAACAGAAAAAGCCGCGTTCGTGATCGTTTTATTTCCTATTCAAAATATTCCAGACGAGGGACATTATTCATTCAGAAAAAAGTGGGATCTGCTCTGACGGAAACCGAAAATTGGGATTTGCTTGTTGACTGTACAAGTCGAGATGGTCGGCAAATGTTAGATGCAGGTGTTCACCTATCTGATAAGCGCACATTGCTAATGAAGACGCGCATACCGTTTCAAACACAGTACAACATATTCTACCGAATCCGCTTCTGCTTTTACAAATGATGAAGAAACAACAGATTCTATTATTTCTAAAATGCTTTCAAGTTTATCTTGCCTTGTCTTCGACCGCTCGAGTGTAATGAACAAAATCAAATACGCTTTTTAATGAAAGGAGAGAAAACCTTTTTTAAAGAAAATATTCCCGCTTTCAGTGTACAAAGAAAATCGCGCAGTATTTCCGTTTTGCAGAAAAATCTGGTGACAATCATCCAAAACATTTCAGAAAGTTAATTATGTAACATGTTCATTGGTATTATGAAAATACAGATTTGGAGTTATTTGTACAAAAATGTTACAAATCCAGAGAAAAATATGTTAAATAAGTAAATAACTTTTTTTATAGAAGTTTAAGAAAAGGGAATGTCGTGTATATAATTTTCTTTATAAAAGTTAAAGCCTCTATTGAACTTTCAATAGTAGCTCATTTTTTCATTGTCATCTGACCGTCTTTTTAAAAGATACGTCCCTACATCTTTGTCGGAGTGCAAGCTCATTCTTGTTACCACTAATTTGTTCATTACATTTCCGTAAAAACTATGCAAGTTCATTCTTTTTTTTAAAGTTAGGAAGTCTTCAAGTGTTGCCTTGGAATCTACGTCAATTAATTTCATATTTTTTCGCACTTATTATTTTATTCAATCAATTTATTAAAAGCAGCCAGGAAAACTTTTGCAACCGGAAATGATATATACCCACTGCCAAGGACGATAATTCAAATTACGAACGATAACCCCATTTTCCGCAAAGAGGGAATATGTCCGCGTCCGAACAATATATACGGTGAGAGAAACATCATTGGCATTCTGTCTTTTTTGACAGACCATGACCATTTTCACCTGCGAGAGATGCGGGAAAGAATTTACAGAGAAGACCAACCTGACCAGGCATATGAAGACCCACCTGAAGAATCCAACGGTGTCTAGGCAGACCTATTCCTGTGGGGTATGCGACAAGTTGTTCAGCCGAGCTGACAACAGAAAGAGACATGAAGCGGCCCATAGTTACAGCTTGACCTGCGGAGTATGCGATCAGTACTTCAACAGAATGGACAACCTAGCACGCCATCGTGCCCAGCACGAGAGACCAGAGGCCAAGCAAAGACTACCGACGAAGAGACCAGCAGCACCTGAATCAGGATCCAACCCAAAGCAGACACGTACCGTGTTACCACCCAGAACTCCCATGGAGAATCCTGTTGGACCAGAGGACCCAGAGAGCAGAGCGTTGTATGGACAACATTTGCAGTCCATCCGTACAGAGGAAGCGACCGGCAACCCTATCCAGGAGCGGTACAACTTTACACTCCACGAGATGACAGCGTCCACCTTTCCAGAGATGGTACGGTACCTGTACAGACAGCAGACCACAGCCTTCAAGATCAATCTGTCTTTTGGTTTTATCTTACGGAACATCGAGACTGGAGTGTTGCGGTATTACCATCCTAGCCAGAAAAACGACAGATTTTTTTTATGTTCCACACCTCATCAGAACAGAAGAAGACTTGGAGAGGTTTTTGGAGGAGTTGAGCCGACATGACATCCTGAAGTACATCAAGGCTTAGTGTGTTTAGTCGGTGGATCCCATGGACCTTATGGGGACAACCTATGCTTTTTCCGATGCCTGGCCGTACATCGTGGAACTCCAGTGAAGGACGTAGAAGTTCTAGCCAAAACGTATTACCACCAGTACCTGCAGTACAGACAGATGGCTTCCAAGGATGTCCAGGGTGTATGCTTAGACGACCTGATGGTGTTAGAGCAGTTGTTCAGCTTGAACGTGTATGTCTACGACCTGCAAGAGATGGAAGCGGGAGATATTGCAGCACGATTGGTACGACGTTCTCCCTACAGCTACCAGGAGACCATGAATTTGAATTTGTATGAAGATCATTTCAGATACGTCAACGACATGGAGAAGTACAGCCACAGTTTCCTGTGTTCGAAATGTGATAGATTATGGAAACATGTTGGGATGCTGCACCGCCACGAACGACCTGTACCGGAGATGTCATTTACAAGTATCCTGGTGGAGCTTACCATACACCACAGACCGTATTCGATCTGTTAGAAGACGAGAACATTGACGTCCCAGCAGAAAATCGATATTACCCGTACAGAGCTACCTATGACATTGAGGTGATGTTACAACCCACAGACAAACAGCGTTCCGAGAAGTTTGAGTGGACCAGTCATCATGTATTACTCAGCGTGTCTGTGTGTTCCAACGTTCCTAGAATTCCAGGGATGTTATTGGCATGGACATGATTGTCGTCTGAACCACGGCAAACCAGCGACGGATGAGAAAGCCCAGACGATGGAACAACGGTACCAGAGAACCCAGGAGAAGATACAGTACATCCAGGACAATGGCTATCCAGTGAAGCAGATGTGGGAATGTGACTGGGAACGTCTGAAGAAAGAATATCCAGCAGTGAAAGCCTTTGTGAAAGACATGCAGAGCGCCATACTGATGGTTTGTATTGTCAGGAGCACCAGGTCAGTCGTCATTTGGTGGACTCTTCCTTTTGGAGATGCAATCAACTGGACGAGAAGACCTTTGAGCTGGAGTTGAGCAAGAAAACCATCCGTTTGGACCTGCCCATGCAGATTGGATGTTTCGTGTACCAGTATTCCAAGCTCCGGATGTTGAAGTTCTACAACGACTTTGTGGACGTCTTCGTGGATCGTCGAGATTTCCAGTACTGTGCCATGGACACTAACAGCGCCTACATCGCTTTGTCCGCTGACACTTTGGAAGAAGTTATCAAGCCAGACCTGCGCCAGGTGTATAACATCGAGAAGAAGAACTGGTTTCCACGTACAGACACTCCAGAGCATGCAACCTACGATAAGAGGACACCAGGGATGTTTAAAGAAGAGTACAGTGGTGATGGAATCATAGCCTTGTGCAGTAAGACCTACTACTGTTTCGGGAAGGAAGACAAGTTCAGTTGCAAGGGGATCAACAAAAGAACCAACCAGATCACCAAAGACAAGTACATGGATGTTCTGTTGTCGAAGAAGTCTGGATCCAGTACCAACAGAGGGTTCCGCTCAATGGACAACCATGTATTTACCTACTTCCAGGAGAGGACTGGCTTCTCGTACTTCTATCCAAAACGAAAGACTTGGCAGATGGAGTCTCTATAGCACCATTAGAGATTTGAGGTGAGAGGCACACTATGTATATAGCCTATGTATATAATTGGAAAAAAAATATCAGAAAGACTGATATCAACAACAAAAAATCAAAAAAATCAAAAGAATCAACAAAAAAAGACAAAAAAATCAGAAAGACTGATATATATATATATATATATATATATATATATATAATATATATACAAGAAAAGAAGGTTAATGCAGCCTCTATCTATAGAGCCAGTCACAAGCCTGGATAAATGCAGAATGGCCTTACTATAAATATAGATATTTATATGCGAAGAGTTCATTTCGAGATGGACTGTGTAATAGTATACCACAGAATCGTATCAATTATGTTTGAAGACGGCATAATGAATGCAGGTCGACTGGATGTATTGTATGTGTTCACACAGACCTATTGTGTACAGTATCCAGATCGAGCCTGTGACATCTGGACAGCCTATAATCGGGTGGTAGAAGGATTGAGATGTGTCCAACCAATCAACAACCAGGAAATCTGGCAAATCAGAAGTCGCCATTTCCGGCCGATTACCTATTCAGAAGCCAGGAAAAAAGAACCAACCAGAAAGGAGGATGCAAAAAGAAACAATCCATCGACTCCATCGATACAAAGTCATCGTTCTATTAAAAGCAGAGACAAGAGAGCAAAGACTCACACTTCATTCGACATGTCACGTAAAGCAAAAGACCAAAGCATTGGACATTCCGTTCACCCTGATGACCCAAGGGGATCTGGTGCAGGAAGCCTTAGCAGTCGCCAAAGATCAAACCCAAGCATTGAACATTCCGGTCAAAGTACCCCTAGGAGGTGGAAGATATGCAGAACTGATGGAATGGAATGGTAGTAAGAGAATGGATCTGAGATTTTGGGAAACCGATACGATTCCTACTAAGTATGGTGTCAGCTTGTCTTTGTCACAGTGGAAAGTATTGTGTAGTGCTATGCAAGTGGTGGACGATTTGATCAGTCGAGCGAAAGACGGAAAACCCGTGGACTGGAGATATCATCTGGGAGAAGACGTCTACTTCATCATCAAAACCCCTCAACTGACAATTCACATCGTCCCTAATGGAGAATGGACATTGCATCCTACGAAGAGAGGACTGACCCCGAGTCTTAACGAATGGGAAGAACTGAAAAAGACAATACCTTTATTTGAAGAAAGAGAACCAGAACTGACAATTGAAAATGTGTAAAATAAAGAATGAAAGCTATGTTAGAAACTATGTATTTTTTTTTCAAGAGTTATAATATATTGTTATGAAAAAGAAAAAAAAAGAGAAAAAAAAAGGAAAAAAAAAGAAAAAAAGGTTAATGCAGCCTCTATCTATAGAGCCAGTCACAAGCCTGGATAAATGCAGAGTGACCTTGACAAAAACGGATTGACAATGTGTAAAATAAAACATCGAAAAGAATACTTGTTTGTTTATTATAAATATGCCCTATCTACCCTCATTCAGTCAGTCGTATCCCGACATCCGAAACGACAACATGAGTAATACTTGTAGTTTATGCAATAGTACCTATGTGTGACCTGCAGATTTTACACGTCACTTAAAAAACAAACACGGTCAACAAAAGTCTACATTTAAGCAGCAGCAGCGATATACCCCAGAGCAGCAGCAGCAGCAGCCACCACCACCACCACAACAGCAGCAGCAGCCATATACCCCAGAGCAGCAGCAGCAGCAGCCATATTCAAGGACTAATGAATAAGAACCCTATTATATTTTGAAAACCAATAATCCTTTCACATTTTACGTTCCCGATAAATACGATCCCGATCATTTCATGCCATGGGTTCATCCATTTACCACTGTGATCTCGGGACCTATAGGCAGGGGGAAATCCGTCTTTATCAGGAGATTCGTACACAATATCAAACACATGACTCCCAAGCCAGATTACATCTTGTGGTGTTATGGAAAATACCAGACTTTATACGGAACCGTAGATGGGGTGGACTTTCAACAAGGATTGCCGGACTTGGATAATTTAGATTCAAGAGAAAAACATTTAATCATCCTAGACGATTTAATGGACGAAACGAATCAAAGAGTAGCTTCTCTGTTTACCAAGAAGAGTCACCATAGAAACATTAGCGTCATGTACATCGTTCAGAATCTGTTTCATCGCGGAAAACACCATAGAACCATAAGTCTCAATGCCCATTACATGATCGTCTTCAAAAACCCGAGAGACGTATCGCAGATCATGACCTTGGCGCATCAAATGTATCCCCAAAGGACGAAATACTTTTTGGAAGCCTACACTGCAGCCACTGCTCAACCCCACGGCTATTTAGTCATCGACATGAAACAAGAGACACCGGACATATTGAGACTAAGAAGTCATATCTTTCCCGGGGAGAAACAGATAGCGTACGCCGATATTTAGTTATATATCCCAGTCTATCCAAGATTAATTCAGTTTTACGAGAAATGTAGAAGGAGTAACATGGTATCTCAGCGCCTACGAGTTAGTGTATTTACAAAAAGCAAGATCGTGTATTTGCAATCACCTCATAACCAAAGTCGATCGCAGCCTAGTCGACTGTCTGTGTGAGTGTGCCGATAATATTTTAAGAGGCAACGTCCCGTTAACTAAACTCCAGAAGAAAAAACTCGAAGAGAAATAAGGCCGAATTGAGAGTACTGACGAAAAAGTCGGTCTCTCTCAAAAAGAAGAAAGTGATCTTACAAAAAGGTGGATTTTTGGGATCCCTACTAGCACCGATTGCATCTGTAGTAGCACCGTCGATCTCTACATTATTTCAATGAAACCCCTGGAATTGATGAAACAAGACGGACAGCTACCACGTCCCAAACCTTCAGTGGAACAACGCGTGAAAGTCATGGACACCTTGGATAAGAATATGCAAACCATACTAGAAAGAGAAGATCTGTCGGCAGACGAACGTCTCAAGCTATACGACCAATCCCTGTATAGATATTTAAATGTCTACGACGATTACAGACCGAGACCCGTGGCAGTCGCACCTGAAACCGTGAAACAGGACCTGGTCGCCGACGAAATATTGGACAGCGTACCAAAACAATGAAGACCAAGGCACCACTTTTATTGAAAAAAATGAAAACCAATTGAGACATCACCTGGAACGAGAAAGGGGAATTGAAATACAAAGATAAAACCGTTCAAGGAAGCAACGTGGTGGATTTAGTCAAAGACGTGCTGCGCAAAAAGAACACCGAGATCTCGCAAACGATAGGAAAGTCCGTCACCCACTAGATATGACACTCCAGAAATTCCGAAAAGTACAAGACGTAAACAGAAATAGCTTAAATATTAAAGAAAGGGGTCATTGAGTCAGTTGGAGATATGGAGTCGTCCTATTACAATGTAGTTGCTCCCACCAATTATGGAGGATTGAGTAAATTTAGGCCGAAAGGTTATACGAAGAAAGAAGTGAGAGAATGGTTACAGACACAGGATGCCTACACTTTGCATAAACCAACTAGACGAAGATTTCCCAGACGTCAAGTGGTCGTGTATGGAATAGATCATCAGTGGCAGAACGATTTGGTGGACTTGGGCAAATTAGCATCTTATAACAAAGGATCCAAGTACTTGTTGACATGTATAGACGTGTTATCCCGATATGAATGGGTCCTTCCATTGAAAGACAAGACGGGGAAGACTTTAAAAGAAGACTTCCAGGTCATTTTCAAGACGGGTCGACAACCGATATGCTTACAGACAGATCGTGGAACCGAGTTTACAAACAGAGTGTTTCAGAAATTTCTGAAGGAAAACGATGTTCATTTCTTTACCACGTATAACGAGGAGACGAAAGCCAGTATCGTTGAACGTTTTAAAGAACATGGAAAACCAAGATGTGGAAGTATTTCACACACAGGGAAACCTTAACGTATATGGACATTTGACCAGATATGGTCGCATCGTATAATCGTACAGAGCACCGAAGTATAGGCATACCACCTGCAGAAGTTACGTGGGCTAACCAAACAACGGTAGCGAAAAGACTGTACGGAAGAAAGGGACTCCTGGAGATAGAGTGCGACTCAGCAAAGCCAAGCGTACGTTCAAGAAAGGATACTTACCTAACTGGATCGAAGAATTGTTTACGGTAGTGAAATGTATCGAAACTAGTTCCCCGGTATACTTAGTCAAAGACGACCACGGTGAAATTCTGGAAGGAACATTCTATGCCGAAGAATTACAGAATGTCATTAAGACAGACGACGTGCACAAGATTGAAACCATTTTGAAAAAGAAAAGAAAGGGACGAAAAGTTCAGTATTTGGTCAAGTGGCTTGGATATCCAGAGTCCTTCAACAGCTGGATCTTTAAGCAGGACCTACAAAAGCGAGACGTCACGGTTTGAAGTGTCAGTCTTGTGAATGGCACCGAGTGACGCGGACAGTGTATCGTCTTGGTTGACTTGTGGATAGTTGGTATAACGTCAAGAATAAAGAAGCCTGGTTGAAGGTTCACTTTTACAAGGAGTCAGAAATACAAAAGCATTTGGTCTTGTTACCGGATGGGTACTATTCCTCGGCCAAAAGGATCATTAAAGCCATCGATGGGAAAAAGCACAGGACGGAACTCAAGAATAAATTCGACGTGAATTTCAACGTAATCAATCATAAAATCAATATGAAAATGAAAAAAGATTGTCAAGTCATCATCAGTTCTTTATTACAATCCATGTTAGGATTCAGACAAGCTATATTCCCGGCGGGGGAGTATGTCTCAGATGTCAAGAAAGGATTAAATTATCTGTACGTGTATTGCCCCTTGGTGGAACCGAGAATGGTGGGAGATGCCCAAGTACCGTTATTGAGAATCGTACCGGTGGCAGGAAGAGACGGAGAAATTATTACCCGAGTGTTTGATCCGATACAGTATTGTCCCCTATTACAACGACGATTTCAGACCGTGGAAATAGATATAAGGGACGACACGGGCTCTTTAGTGCCAGTCGAAAGAGGACGAGTGGTGGTGACACTTCACTGTAGAAAACGAAAAGAATTATCTCTAGAATGAAGCCAACTCATCGTCATGATACGAAAACTTACCACGATTATTACATACACCAAGCCGGAAAAGGATATCCGGTATTTGCGGGGAGAAGATATCAAAGAGGATATGGACTTAGCAGTATCTTTGGAGGACTCTTTAAAGCAGCCATGCCTTTGTTCAAAAAGGAAGCAAAGACCCTAGGACGCGAGGCTTTAAAAACGGGATTAAATATTGCCGGAGATGTCGTACAAGGAAAAAGTATCAAACAGGCAGCACAATCACAATTGAAATCAACAGGACAAAACTTATTCCAGAAAACTATGGACACGGTAGGACCCCCAGGATAACTAACGAGCTACTAAAGGACCTGCCAAGCGAAAAAAGACCAGACGTGGGCAGACCAAGCAACGGAACACATCGAATGATATTTTCGGATAAGAATGGCACTTGTACACCCCAACTCATGCGAATGCACGAAATCAGAACTGGATTTATTTGAAGTTCCACCTACACAGACCAGTGTGGAACATGGGTATTGGGAGCAGAAAGGATTGACATCGGCTCTGATGGATCAAGGACCTTACGAATTTGCCGTCAGTGGGGCGGGGGACGACTACATCGACTTGGCTAATACTTACCTGTTTGTGGAAGCACATATCGTGGCTGACGACGGTACTGCATTGAATGCTGGGGCGGACGTTGGACCTGTCAACTTATGGATGCATCTTTAGTGATGTCAGTGTTAGCCTCAACGAAAAATTGGTTTCACCACCGACCAGCTTGTTCCCTTACAGAGCTTACATAGAAACATTACTCAGCTATGACCCAGCTATCAAAGAATCTCAATTAACGGGAGTCATATGGTACAAGGATACACCGGGACATCAAGATAAGTGAACAATCGATAACAAAGGATTCACGTCCCGGAAAGCATTGACGGCCCAAAGAAAGTCTGTACAGATGATGGGAAAACTACACTTGGATTTATTTTGTCAGGGGAAATATTTACTGAATCACGTCAATCTGAAAATGAAATTACGACGAAGTCGAGACGTGTTCGCCCTAATGGCCGATATCGACACCTATAGGATCAAAATCAAGGATCTCGCTGTATTTGTGAGAAATGTACAGTTAAGTCCTGGCGTAAGAATGGGTCACGTCAAAGCTTTGAAAAAGACCAGCTGTAAATACCCAATCCGACGCATAGAAGTCAAAGTAGATATGGCAACATGAATTACATACAGGACAACATGTTTTGGGTCAATTACCAAAGAGACTGATCATAGGATGTGTGGACAGTGATTCCTTAAATGGGACTATTACGAAAAACCCTTTCGATTTTAAACACTACAAGATCAATTTTGTGGCACTGAACATGGACGGACGACAGATTCCCGCCAAACCGTTACAACCCGACGTTGAAAACGCAGGTTATATTCGCAGTTATATGAGACTCTATACCAGTACGGGAAAGATGTATCAAGACGAAGGAAATACCATCTCCAGAGAGGAATACGCTAAAGGAAACACCTTATTTGGATTCGATCTCACACTCGACATGTCGGAAGTGGGGGCGTTTCAGTTTATAAAACAGGGTAATTTACGTATGGAGATTCATTTCGCAGAAGCCCTTACAGCGACCATCACCGTGACCATGTATGCAGAATTTGACGTCCTTGAAATTGATAGAAACAGACAAGTCTTGTTTGACTACAGTGCTTAGATGAATACCTTAGAGATTGACACTCCATTGAGAAAACATCCCCACTCCAGACAGGTGTTTAAGGGGGTCTATGCCAGAAACAGATTACCCAGACTATTAAACGTACCTTCGGCCCTTGTGGGAAATACGGATCCAGACCATCGACTGGGACAACACTGGGTCGCTATATGCATCAATGCCAACTCAAAGGGAGAGTATTACGACCCCATAGGAAGACACCCTTTTTAAGGGCTTACGTGAATTTCATGAAGAAACATTGTTATAGTTGGACTTACAATACCGTTCGAGTACAATAAGAAGGATATACCGTGTGCGGACATCATTGTATTTTTTACCTCATTCATCGATGTGCAGGACATATCATGACAGACATCACCAGGCTCTTAGAAAACCCCGTGGAAGCGACGACCATTGTACAGAATTGTGTGTTGTTACTTGTTAAACATGTGTTGTGAAAAAAAAATGAAAAAGAAATGAAAAAAAAAAAAGAGGAGAAAAAAAGAAAAAAAAGTTAATGCAACCTATAACTTTTTAGCTATAGCCAGTCACAAGCCTGGAAAAATGCAGAGTGACCTTCTATTGGGTGATCAAATGTATAATGATAAGGGCTAGTTCGTAGAAGGTTATAGGACGTGGACACCCTTGGAGTACTACACAACATATATATATATATATACACTATAATATATGAAAATAAAAGGGGAGTAGTTTCCTATGGCTATAGCACGCGGACGTCGTAGAGAACACCTAATATATGAAAATAAAAGGGGGTAGTTTCCTATGGTTATAGGACGCAGACGTCGTAGAGAACACCTAATATATGAAAATAAAAGGGGTGGGTAGTTTCCTATGGTTATAGGACGCGGACGTCGTAGAGAACACCCCAACAAACATTTTGTGCTACTACTAAGAAAAAAAGTAGAGGAAAAAATACGGGGGGAAAAATACGGGAAAAAAGTATGGGAAAAAATACGGGGGGGGGGGGGGAAAGTACGGGGAAAAGTCACGTCACTTCCGGTCATGTCACTTCAGGTCAAGCATGCGCAATGGTCAGATCCTCTGGATCCTCCTCAAATACGACTTTGTCCGTGATCTACACAAGCCTAAATATATCTTTAAGAAAATAATGCGATGCTTTTTGTCGGAAAAAAACAATGTTGTTATGGCCTTTATCTGCAGGAACAATGTATGTGTTGTGAAAAGTGGACAGGGTTTCAACAATCTCAGGGTCTTTGAATACAGGTGTTGTTAGCGTGCTCATTGACCTTTTGAGCTTTGGGATTCCAATTTGAATCAATGATCTAACAGCTTCAATTCATTCTGAAAGGGTACTAACCTCCTCTTTTTCTCGTTTTGTCAATTTTCTGACATAGTTCTCCACATAGTCCATGATTAGTGTGACGTTGTATTTCCAACTTGTAGGTTGTAGCTCACTGTATGTTGGACCTCTAACAAAGATTCTCATTCTCTATACTATTAAAATCTCCCGTAAAACTTATTCATGTGGCTTTGAAATATTGCATAATCCGAAAATTTAATTGCCCATGACGGCCATGTTTGATTGTCAAAGTAACAACACTTGATCAGGACCTTGCAAGAAATTTGTCAGCCAATTATGGTTTCAATCTCTTTCGTTCTTCTTGACAAAAAGATTGAAATATAAAAAGTGTACAGACCAAGGACCCCAAGTAATGACAATAGCTCACCTTTTCTCCAAAGGACGCATGCTTTCGGTGGACAACTTAATAACCAGCAGTCCATTTATCGGAGTTGGCATTTATTTCTAGCTAATCATTCCTTAATTAAACTATATTTACATTATTGTGACATTACCTATTCCCAATAGCAAATATACAGATCTTACACTGAACGCAAAGTAAATAGAAAGGATTGAATGTTTACATAAAATTTATATTAATGAAGAATTAATGCACTTAGGAAATAATGTGTTTAATATCATTTAATCTATATATGAAACTTCCATATACTAGTATATTCATTCAAATCACCGAGTTTATATCTTGTCTCCTTATTTAACAAATGATCAGACATTTTGACAGCACAAAAATGTATCGTAAATAAATTATGTAATACATAATCCAAATATTTATAAATCCTGCATCGTAATGGTGTTTGGAATGAGAAGACAAGAAGATTCTGCATGTGATAAGAAAAGTTTGAAGATACCAAATGGGTAATCAGAAGTCGTAAATCGAAGGACAGACAACACAATGGCCAAAGGAAAACGCACAAAAAAGGGGAAAACAACGATCTATAAAACATTACACAGAAAACTAAAGATCGAGCAACACGAACCCCACTAAAAACCGGGGTGAACTCAAATGCTCCGAAAGTGTAGGCAGTGTCTGCTCCACATGTGGCACCCGTCGTGTTATTCTTTTTACAAGCCCGGTGACAGGTCATGAATGACGAAAGGATCGGAATGATATTACGACAAACGTTATGGTTGGCGACCGTAATATCTCCATTGAAGAATTGTGTTCTTCATCTTATTCAATTTTACAGCAAACATATATAAATTGATATTTTTCGAGTCATATATTTCGATAGACGAACAATATTCCATCCACGCCACTGTGACGTTTATTAACCCAATATGTGTTGCCTCACACTACCTTAAACCTGTGACAATAATTGTAAATCATCTTTGTGTTTTAATAGTTTAACTTGACAAAATATTACTCAGCCTTCAATGACAGCCACACAAACGAACCACAGGATTCAACATTCTACCCTTAAGCTACATTAAATTAGAGCTCCTAAAGCATAAAAAATAGTATGATACTAGCCCATTGATAATTCGTGATTTGAAGAATAAGACTTCAGTTTGGTTGCGTACAACAAGATTGATAATTATTTAGCATCTTGTCAAGCCATAATAATGATAATAATTATACTAGAGAGATCACATACAGTCAATAATATGATGTTATCACATGATGATATCTGTGTTTGTCTCATATAGATTGCAATTCCAGTAGAGATGGCCGAGGAACACTGAGAAAGTTAATTCAGAAATTACCACATAACTTTATCTATTTACTGACGGATAGCTTTGAATGGTTTTTTTTACTTGTTTTTTGTTTCTTTTTGTGTGTGCACAATGAACAAGTGCAACCATCATCTCTAGCGAATATGGGTCTTAAAATCTAGAGACCAACCCGAATATTGCACTGGCCGGACTTGAACTCGACCAAGACGAACACAAATCAATAATGGTCGATTCATCCTGTATTGTCTTTGTAAATGTATGTATATTTATTTATCATATAATAACGCATTTGTTTACAATGTGATATAAAGGTTAAAATCTAATGAAGTGCATTAGACATCTTCCCGTAGCGGTTTGATTAAAAAATGCATATCACACGGCTCCAGAATATATCATATCCGTTTCCAATACATTTCGAAATATCACATTGTTTGATTTGTGATTCGTCATTTTCCAGAAATGTTTTGTACAAAGTATTTGATAAAAAGATCATAACAGCCTTTGGTTCTGATATCAGTCCTTGAGCCTACCGGTTCTCTGGCTGATATATGAGGACATAGGGCTAAAGCCAAGTGATAATCTATATACATTGTATGGGCCTTTGTATTGTTGATACTGTAGCTTAGTACTCAGACTAGACCTTTTCCATTATTCTATTTGTTTTCGAGTTTTTTGTTTAATCTCCTCTTGATAGAAACGGGAGATATAAACGATAAAATGCTTTATGCCTGATCTTCCATCATTAATGAAAAACATATCAAGTGATTGATATTTAGATATGTCAATATTTCATAATGACAATCAATGAAACTTTAAAAGCATTAGAGATTGTACTTTAATGGGGATGTTGTACAAAGAATGGGTTGAAAGCTGTTACGTTTTTGGTATATTTAATGACCTGGTCATTCGAAAAAAAGTTATGATGAATAATGTTAAAATGGTTTTAAGTGGCAAATTTGAACCAGAAAATAACACTTACCAAAATGAAGATAGTATTTCTAACAATGGAAATCGTTCAAACACAGAAAAAGATACTTCGAAAGATGACAATTCACTACATGAAATGTGGGACAAATTCAGAAATACTACAGGATTCCACGGCGTTAACAAAATAACACTTGAAACACAACCTCCAAGGACGGCAATACGGAGGTAATTTAATACTTTATATTTATATCACTTGAAGCACAATCTCCAAGGACGGCAATACGGAGGTAATTTAATACTTTATATTTATATCACTTGAAGCACATTCTCCAAGGACGGCAATACGGAGGTAATTTAATACTTTATATATATATCACTTGAAACACATTCTCCAAGGACGGCAATACGGAGCTAATTTAATACTTTATATTTATATCACTTGAAGCACATTCTCCAAGGACGGCAATACCGAGGTAATTTAATACTTAATATTTATATCACTTGAAGCACAATCTCCAAGGACAGCAATGCGGAGGTAATTTAATACTTTTATATTTATATCACTTGAAACACAGTCTCCAAGGACGGTAATACGGAGATAATTTAATATTTTATATTTATATCACTTGAAGCACAGTCTCCAAGGACGGCAATACGGAGGTAATTTAATACTTTATATTTATATCACTTGAAGCACAGGCTCCAAGGACGGCAATACGGAGGTAATTTAATACTTTATATGTATATCACTTGAAGCACAGTCTCCAAGGACGGCAATACAGAGGTAATTTAATACTTTATATTTATATTACTTGAAGCACAGTCTCCAAGGACGGCAATACGGAGGTAATTTAATACTTTATATTTATATCACTTGAAACACAACCTCCAAGGACGGCAATACGGAGGTAATTTAATACTTTATATTTATATCACTTGAAGCACAATCTCCAAGGACGGCAATACGGAGGTAATTTAATACTTTATATCTATATCACTTGAAGCACATTCTCCAAGGACGGCAATACGGAGCTAATTTAATACTTTATATTTATATCACTTGAAGCACATTCTCCAAGGACGGCAATACGGAGCTAATTTAATACTTTATATTTATATCACTTGAAGCACATTCTCCAAGGACGGCAATACCGAGGTAATTTAATACTTAATATTTATATCACTTGAAGCACAATCTCCAAGGACAGCAATGCGGAGGTAATTTAATACTTTTATATTTATATCACTTGAAACACAGTCTCCAAGGACGGTAATACGGAGATAATTTAATATTTTATATTTATATCACTTGAAGCACAGTCTCCAAGGACGGCAATACGGAGGTAATTTAATACTTTATATTTATATCACTTGAAGCACAGTCTCCAAGGACGGCAATACGGAGGTAATTTAATACTTTATATGTATATCACTTGAAGCACAGTCTCCAAGGACGGCAATACAGAGGTAATTTAATACTTTATATTTATATTACTTGAAGCACAGTCTCCAAGGACGGCAATACGGAGGTAATTTAATACTTTATATTTATATCACTTGAAACACAATCTCCAAGGACGGTAATACGGAGATAATTTAATACTTTATATTTATATCACTTGAAGCCCAGTCTCCAAGGACGGCAATACGGAGGTAATTTAATACTTTATATTTATATCACTTGAAGCACAGTCTCCAAGGACGGCAATACGGAGGTAATTTAATACTTTATATGTATATCACTTGAAGCACAGTCTCCAAGGACAGCAATACAGAGGTAATTTAATACTTTATATTTATATTACTTGAAGCACAGTCTCCAAGGACGGCAATACGGAGGTAATTTAATACTTTATATTTATATCACTTGAAACACAATCTCCAAGGACGGTAATACGGAGATAATTTAATACTTTATATTTATATCACTTGAAGCACAGTCTCCAAGGACGGCAATACGGAGGTAATTTAATACTTTATATTTATATCACTTGAAGCACAATCTCCAAGGACAGCAATACGTAGCTAATTTAATACTTTATATTTATATCATTTGAAGCACATTCTCCAAGGACGGCAATACAGAGGTAATTTAATACTTTATATTTATATTACTTGAAGCACAGTCTCCAAGGACGGCAATACGGAGCTAATTTAATACTTTATATGTATATCACTTGAAGCACAATCTCCAAGGACAGCAATACGTAGCTAATTTAATACTTTATATTTATATCATTTGAAGCACATTCTCCAAGGACGGCAATACGGAGGTAATTTAATACTTAATATTTATATCACTTGAAACACAGTCTCCAAGGACGGTAATACGGAGATAATTTAATACTTTATATTTATATCACTTGAAGTACAGTCTCCAAGGACGGCAATACGGAGGTAATTTAATACTTTATATGTATATCACTTGAAACACAGTCTCCAAGGACGGTAATACGGAGATAATTTAATACTTTATATTTATATCACTTGAAGTACAGTCTCCAAGGACGGCAATACGGAGGTAATTTAATACTTTATATTTATATTACTTGAAGTACAGTCTCCAAGGACGGCAATACAGAGGTAATTTAATACTTTATATTTCATCTTCATTTTACTCCAAAAACACTACATTAATGCAATAAAAAATTAGATATCAAATTTAGTGCGCACGATGCCTAAACAGGATTGCCAAAATCAGCAATGGTCAACTTTACCTGAGGGAGGAGAACTTTACTTTTGATAATAATTACATTATTTAGAAGTTGTAAATCGGCAATGGTCAACTTTACCTGAGGGAGGAGAACCTTACTTTTGATAATAATTACACTATTTAGAAGTTGTAAATCGGCAATGATCAACTTTACCTGAAGGAGGAGAACTTTACTTTTGATAATAATTACATTATTTAGAAGTTGTAAATCGGCAATGATCAACTTTACCTGAAGGAGGAGAACTTTACTTTTGATAATAATTACACTATTTAGAAGTTGTAAATCGGCAATGGTCAACTTTACCTGAGGGAGGAGAACTTTACTTTTGATAATAATTACATTACTTAGGAGTTGTAAATCGGCAATGATCAACTTTACCTGAAGGAGGAGAACTTTACTTTTGATAATAATTACATTATTTAGAAGTTGTAAATCGGCAATGGTCAACTTTACCTGAGGGAGGAGAACTTTACTTTTGATAATAATTACATTATTTAGAAGTTGTAAATCGGCAATGGTCAACTTTACCTGAGGGAGGAGAACTTTACTTTTGATAATAATTACATTATTTAGGAGTTGTAAATCGGCAATGGTCAACTTTACCTGAGGGAGGAGAACTTTACTTTTGATAATAATTACATTATTTAGAAGTTGTAAATCGGCAATGGTCAACTTTACCTGAGGGAGGAGAACTTTACTTTTGATAATAATTACATTATTTAGAAGTTGTAAATCGGCAATGGTCAACTTTACCTGAGGGAGGAGAACTTTACTTTTGATAATAATTACATTATTTAGAAGTTGTAAATCGGCAATGGTCAACTTTACCTGAGGGAGGAGAATCTTACTTTTGATAATAATTACATTATTTAGGAGTTGTAAATCGGCAATGGTCAACTTTACCTGAGGGAGGAGAACTTTACTTTTGATAATAATTACATTATTTAGAAGTTGTAAATCGGCAATGGTCAACTTTACCTGAGGGAGAAGAACTTTACTTTTGATAATAATTACACTATTTAGAAGTTGTAAATCGGCAATGGTCAACTTTACCTGAGGGAGGAGAACTTTACTTTTGATAATAATTACATTATTTAGAAGTTGTAAATCGGCAATGGTCAACTTTACCTGAGGGAGAAGAACTTTACTTTTGATAATAATTACACTATTTAGAAGTTGTAAATCGGCAATGGTCAACTTTACCTGAGGGAGGAGAACTTTACTTTTGATAATAATTACATTATTTAGGAGTTGTAAATCGGCAATGGTCAACTTTACCTGAGGGAGGAGAATCTTACTTTTGATAATAATTACATTATTTAGAAGTTGTAAATCGGCAATGGTCAACTTTACCTGAGGGAGGAGAACTTTACTTTTGATAATAATTACATTATTTAGAAGTTGTAAATCGGCAATGGTCAACTTTACCTGAGGGAGGAGAACTTTACTTTTGATAATAATTACATTATTTAGAAGTTGTAAATCGGCAATGGTCAACTTTACCTGAGGGAGGAGAATCTTACTTTTGATAATAATTACATTATTTAGGAGTTCTAAATCGGCAATGGTCAACTTTACCTGAGGGAGGAGAACTTTACTTTTGATAATAATTACATTATTTAGAAGTTGTAAATCGGCAATGGTCAACTTTGCCTGAGGGAGGAGAATCTTACTTTTGATAATAATTACATTATTTAGGAGTTGTAAATCGGCAATGGTCAACTTTACCTGAGGGAGGAGAACTTTACTTTTGATAATAATTACATTATTTAGAAGTTGTAAATCGGCAATGGTCAACTTTGCCTGAGGGAGGAGAATCTTACTTTTGATAATAATTACATTATTTAGGAGTTGTAAATCGGCAATGGTCAACTTTACCTGAGGGAGGAGAACTTTACTTTTGATAATAATTACACTATTTAGGAGTTGTAAATCGGCAATGGTCAACATTATCTGAGGGAGGAGAACTTTACTTTTGATAATAATTACATTATTTAGGAGTTGTAAATCGGCAATGATCAACTTTACCTGAGGGAGGAGAACCTTACTTTTGATAATAATTACATTATTTAGGACTTGTAAATCGGCAATGGTCAACTTTACCTGAGGGAGGAGAACCTTACTTTTGATAATAATTACATTATTTAGGAGTTGTAAATCGGCAATGGTCAACTTTATCTGAGGGAGGAGAACTTTACTTTTGATAATAATTACACTATTTAGGAGTTGTAAATCGGCAATGGTCAACATTATCTGAGGGAGGAGAACTTTACTTTTGATAATAATTACATTATTTAGGAGTTGTAAATCGGCAATGATCAACTTTACCTGAGGGAGGAGAACCTTACTTTTGATAATAATTACATTATTTAGGACTTGTAAATCGGCAATGGTCAACTTTACCTGAGGGAGGAGAACCTTACTTTTGATAATAATTACACTATTTAGGAGTTGTAAATCGGCAATGGTCAACTTTACCTGAGGGAGGAGAACTTTACTTTTGATAATAATTACACTATTTAGGAGTTGTAAATCGGCAATGGTCAACTTTCCCTGAGGGAGGAGAACCTTACTTTTGATAATAATTACATTATTTAGGAGTTGTAAATCGGCAATGGTCAACTTTATCTGAGGGAGGAGAACTTTACTTTTGATAATAATTACACTATTTAGGAGCTGTAAATCGGCAATGGTCAACTTTACCTGAGGGAGGAGAACCTTACTTTTGATAATAATTACATTATTTAGGAGTTGTAAATCGGCAATGGTCAACTTTATCTGAGGGAGGAGAACTTTACTTTTGATAATAATTACACTATTTAGGAGTTGTAAATCGGCAATGGTCAACTTTACCTGAGGGAGGAGAACCTTACTTTTGATAATAATTACATTATTTAGGAGTTGTAAATCGGCAATGGTCAACTTTATCTGAGGGAGGAGAACTTTACTTTTGATAATAATTACACTATTTAGGAGTTGTAAATCGGCAATGGTCAACATTATCTGAGGGAGGAGAACTTTACTTTTGATAATAATTACATTATTTAGGAGTTGTAAATCGGCAATGATCAACTTTACCTGAGGGAGGAGAACCTTACTTTTGATAATAATTACATTATTTAGGACTTGTAAATCGGCAATGGTCAACTTTACCTGAGGGAGGAGAACCTTACTTTTGATAATAATTACACTATTTAGGAGTTGTAAATCGGCAATGGTCAACTTTACCTGAGGGAGGAGAACTTTACTTTTGATAATAATTACACTATTTAGGAGTTGTAAATCGGCAATGGTCAACTTTCCCTGAGGGAGGAGAACCTTACTTTTGATAATAATTACATTATTTAGGAGTTGTAAATCGGCAATGGTCAACTTTATCTGAGGGAGGAGAACTTTACTTTTGATAATAATTACACTATTTAGGAGCTGTAAATCGGCAATGGTCAACTTTACCTGAGGGAGGAGAACCTTACTTTTGATAATAATTACATTATTTAGGAGTTGTAAATCGGCAATGGTCAACTTTATCTGAGGGAGGAGAACTTTACTTTTGATAATAATTACACTATTTAGGAGTTGTAAATCGGCAATGGTCAACTTTACCTGAGGGAGGAGAACTTTACTTTTGATAATAATTACACTATTTAGGAGTTGTAAATCGGCAATGGTCAACTTTCCCTGAGGGAGGAGAACCTTACTTTTGATAATAATTACATTATTTAGGAGTTGTAAATCGGCAATGGTCAACTTTATCTGAGGGAGGAGAACTTTACTTTTGATAATAATTACACTATTTAGGAGTTGTAAATCGGCAATGGTCAACATTATCTGAGGGAGGAGAACTTTACTTTTGATAATAATTACATTATTTAGGAGTTGTAAATCGGCAATGGTCAACTTTACCGGAGGGAGGAGAACTTTACTTTTGATAATAATTACACTATTTAGGAGTTGTAAATCGGCAATGGTCAACTTTACCTGAGGGAGGAGAACTTTACTTTTGATAATAATTACACTATTTAGGAGTTGTAAATCGGCAATGGTCAACTTTCCCTGAGGGAGGAGAACCTTACTTTTGATAATAATTACATTATTTAGGAGTTGTAAATCGGCAATGGTCAACTTTATCTGAGGGAGGAGAACTTTACTTTTGATAATAATTACACTATTTAGGAGCTGTAAATCGGCAATGGTCAACTTTACCTGAGGGAGGAGAACCTTACTTTTGATAATAATTACATTATTTAGGAGTTGTAAATCGGCAATGGTCAACTTTATCTGAGGGAGGAGAACTTTACTTTTGATAATAATTACACTATTTAGGAGTTGTAAATCGGCAATGGTCAACATTATCTGAGGGAGGAGAACTTTACTTTTGATAATAATTACATTATTTAGGAGTTGTAAATCGGCAATGATCAACTTTACCTGAGGGAGGAGAACCTTACTTTTGATAATAATTACATTATTTAGGACTTGTAAATCGGCAATGGTCAACTTTACCTGAGGGAGGAGAACCTTACTTTTGATAATAATTACACTATTTAGGAGCTGTAAATCGGCAATGGTCAACTTTACCTGAGGGAGGAGAACTTTACTTTTGATAATAATTACACTATTTAGGAGTTGTAAATCGGCAATGGTCAACTTTCCCTGAGGGAGGAGAACCTTACTTTTGATAATAATTACATTATTTAGGAGTTGTAAATCGGCAATGGTCAACTTTATCTGAGGGAGGAGAACTTTACTTTTGATAATAATTACACTATTTAGGAGCTGTAAATCGGCAATGGTCAACTTTACCTGAGGGAGGAGAACCTTACTTTTGATAATAATTACATTATTTAGGAGTTGTAAATCGGCAATGGTCAACTTTATCTGAGGGAGGAGAACTTTACTTTTGATAATAATTACACTATTTAGGAGTTGTAAATCGACAATGGTCAACTTTACCTGAGGGAGGAGAACTTTACTTTTGATAATAATTACACTATTTAGGAGTTGTAAATCGGCAATGGTCAACTTTCCCTGAGGGAGGAGAACCTTACTTTTGATAATAATTACATTATTTAGGAGTTGTAAATCGGCAATGGTCAACTTTATCTGAGGGAGGAGAACTTTACTTTTGATAATAATTACACTATTTAGGAGTTGTAAATCGGCAATGGTCAACATTATCTGAGGGAGGAGAACTTTACTTTTGATAATAATTACATTATTTAGGAGTTGTAAATCGGCAATGGTCAACTTTACCTGAGGGAGGAGAACTTTACTTTTGATAATAATTACATTATTTAGGAGTTGTAAATCGGCAATGGTCAACTTTACCTGAGGGAGGAGAACTTTACTTTTGATAATAATTACATTATTTAGGAGTTGTAAATCGGCAATGGTCAACTTTACCTGAGGGAGGAGAACCTTACTTTTGATAATAATTACATTATTTAGGAGTTGTAAATCGGCAATGGTCAACTTTACCTGAGGGAGGAGAACCTTACTTTTGATAATAATTACATTATTTAGGAGTTGTAAATCGGCAATGGTCAACTTTACCTGAGGGAGGAGAACTTTACTTTTGATAATAATTACATTATTTAGGAGTTGTAAATCGGCAATGGTCAACTTTACCTGAGGGAGGAGAACCTTACTTTTGATAATAATTACACTATTTAGGAGTTGTAAATCGGCAATGGTCAACTTTACCTGAGGGAGGAGAACTTTACTTTTGATAATAATTACACTATTTAGGAGTTGTAAATCGGCAATGGTCAACTTTACCTGAGGGAGGAGAACTTTACTTTTGATAATAATTACATTATTTAGGAGTTGTAAATCGGCAATGGTCAACTTTGCCTGAGGGAGGAGAATCTTACTTTTGATAATAATTACATTATTTAGGAGTTGTAAATCGGCAATGGTCAACTTTGCCTGAGGGAGGAGAATCTTACTTTTGATAATAATTACATTATTTAGGAGTTGTAAATCGGCAATGGTCAACTTTCCCTGAGGGAGGAGAACCTTACTTTTGATAATAATTACATTACTTAGGAGTTGTAAATCGGCAATGGTCAACTTTACCTGAGGGAGGAGAACTTTACTTTTGATAATAATTACATTATTTAGGAGTTGTAAATCGGCAATGGCCAACTTTACCTGAGGGAGGAGAACCTTACTTTTGATAATAATTACATTATTTAGGAGTTGTAAATCGGCAATGGTCAACTTTACCTGAGGGAGGAGAACTTTACTTTTGATAATAATTACATTACTTATGAGTTGTAAATCGGCAATGGTCAACTTTACCTGAGGGAGGAGAACCTTACTTTTGATAATAATTACATTATTTAGGAGTTGTAAATCGGCAATGGTCAACTTTACCTGAGGGAGGAGAACCTTACTTTTGATAATAATTACATTACTTAGGAGTTGTAAATCGGCAATGGTCAACTTTACCTGAGGGAGGAGAACTTTACTTTTGATAATAATTACATTATTTAGGAGTTGTAAATCGGCAATGGTCAACTTTACCTGAGGGAGGAGAACCTTACTTTTGATAATAATTACATTATTTAGGAGCTGTAAATCGGCAATGGTCAACTTTACCTGAGGGAGGAGAACTTTACTTTTGATAATAATTACATTATTTATGAGTTGTAAATTGGCAATGTAATAAAAACGTAGATATCAACAGAGATATCGACCGAGTGATAGTAATAAAAACATAGATATCAACAGAGGTATTGACCGAGTGAAAGTAATAAAAACGTAGATATCAACAGAGGTATCGATCGAGTGATAGTAATAAAAACGTAGATATCAACAGAGGTATCGACCGAGGGATAGTAATAAAAACGTAGATATCAACAGAGGTATCGATCGAGGGATAGTAATTAAAACGTAGATATCAACAGAGGTATTGACCGAGTGATAGTAATAACAACGTAGATATCAAATTTAGTGTGCACGACGAGTTTCTGGAATAACCTTCATCAGTTACGAAATCTAAAGATTGGAAAGATAAATAATTCTAAAGTGTTTGGAAGAAATAAAATCAAAAGGGCGTAATCAGGATCTGCTAAGATCACCTATTCCCGAGGGAGGAGAATCTTAGCTTTGATAAAAGTGTTTGAGAGAAATAAAGTCAAAAGGGGCCTAATCAGGATCTGCTAAGGTCACCTATTCCTGAGGGAGGGGAACCTTAGCTTTGATAAAAGTGTTTGAGAGAAATAAAATCAAAAGAGGCCTAATCAGGATCTGCTAAGGTCACCTATTCTCGAGAGAGGGGAACCTTAGCTTTGATAAAAGTGTTTGAGAGAAATAAAATCAAAAGAGGCCTAATCAGGATCTGCTAAGGTCACCTATTCTCGAGAGAGGGGAACCTTAGCTTTGATAAAAGTGTTTGAGAGAAATAAAATCAAAAGGGGCCTAATCATGATCTGCTAAGGTCACCTATTCCCGAGGGAGAGGGACCTTAGCTTTGATAAAAGTGCTTGAGAGAAATAAAATCAAAAGAGGCCTAATCAGGACTTGCTAAGGTCACCTATTCCCGAGGGAGGGGAACCTTAGCTTTTATAAAAGTGTTTGGGAGAAATAAAATTAAAGGGGTCTAATCAGGATCTGCTAAGGTCACCTATTCCCGAGGGAGGGGAACCTTAGCTTTGATAAAAGTGTTTGGGAGAAATAAAATTAAAAGGGTCTAATCAGGATCTGCTAAGGTCACCTATTCCCGAGGGAGGGGAACCTTAGCTTTGATAAAAGTGTTTGGGAGAAATAAAATTAAAGGGGTCTAATCAGGATCTGCTAAGGTCACCTATTCCCGAGGGAGGGGAGCCTTATCTTTGATAGAAGTGTTTGGGAGAAATACAATTAAAGGGGTCTAATCAGGATCTGCTACGGTCACCTATTCCCGAGGGAGGGGAACCTTAGTTTTGATAAATGTTTGAGAGAAATAAAATCAAAAGGGGCCTAATCAGGATCTGATAAGGTCACCTATTCCCAAGGGAGGGGAACCTTAGCTTTGATAAAAATGTTTGGGAGAAATACAATTAAAGGGGTCTAATCAGGATCTGCTAAGGTCACCTATTCCCGAGGGAGGGGAACCTTAGTTTTGATAAAAGTGTTTGGGAGAAATAAAATTAAAGGGGTCTAATCAGGATCTGCTAAGGTCACCTATTCCCGAGGGAGGGGAGCCTTAGCTTTGATAAAAGTGTTTGGGAGAAATAAAATTAAAGGGGTCTAATCAGGATCTGCTAAGGTCACCTATTCCCGAGGGAGGGGAGCCTTATCTTTGATAGAAGTGTTTGGGAGAAATACAATTAAAGGGGTCTAATCAGGATCTGCTACGGTCACCTATTCCTGAGGGAGGGGAACCTTAGTTTTGATAAATGTTTGAGAGAAATAAAATCAAAAGGGGCCTAATCAGGATCTGATAAGGTCACCTATTCCCAAGGGAGGGGAACCTTAGCTTTGATAAAAGTGTTTGGGAGAAATACAATTAAAGGGGTATAATCAGGATCTGCTAAGGTCACCTATTCCCGAGGGAGGGGAACCTTAGTTTTGATAAAAGTGTTTGGGAGAAATAAAATTAAAGGGGTCTAATCAGGATCTGATAAGGTCACCTATTCCCGAGGGAGGGGAGCCTTAGCTTTGATAAAAGTGTTTGGGAGAAATAAAATTAAAGGGGTCTCATCAGGATCTGCTAAGGTCACCTATTCCCGAGGGAGGGGAGCCTTAGCTTTGATAAATGTTTGAGAGAAATAAAATAAAAAGGGGCCTAATCAGGATCTGATAAGGTCACCTATTCCCGAGGGAGGGGAACCTTAGCTTTGATAAAAGTGTTTGGGAGAAATAAAATCAAAGGGGCCTAATCAGGATCTGCTAAGGTCACCTATTCCCGAGGGAGAGGGACCTTAGCTTTGATAAAAGTGCTTGAGAGAAATAAAATCAAAAGAGGCCTAATCAGGACTTGCTAAGGTCACCTATTCCCGAGGGAGGGGACCCTTAGCTTTTATAAAAGTGTTTGGGAGAAATAAAATTAAAGGGGTCTAATCAGGATCTGCTAAGGTCACCTATTCCCGAGGGAGGGGAACCTTAGCTTTGATAAAAGTGTTTGGGAGAAATAAAATTAAAAGGGTCTAATCAGGATCTGCTAAGGTCACCTATTCCCGAGGGAGGGGAACCTTAGCTTTGATAAAAGTGTTTGGGAGAAATAAAATTAAAGGGGTCTAATCAGGATCTGCTAAGGTCACCTATTCCCGAGGGAGGGGAGCCTTATCTTTGATAGAAGTGTTTGGGAGAAATACAATTAAAGGGGTCTAATCAGGATCTGCTACGGTCACCTATTCCCGAGGGAGGGGAACCTTAGTTTTGATAAATGTTTGAGAGAAATAAAATCAAAAGGGGCCTAATCAGGATCTGATAAGGTCACCTATTCCCAAGGGAGGGGAACCTTAGCTTTGATAAAAGTGTTTGGGAGAAATACAATTAAAGGGGTCTAATCAGGATCTGCTAAGGTCACCTATTCCCGAGGGAGGGGAACCTTAGTTTTGATAAAAGTGTTTGGGAGAAATAAAATTAAAGGGGTCTAATCAGGATCTGCTAAGGTCACCTATTCCCGAGGGAGGGGAGCCTTAGCTTTGATAAAAGTGTTTGGGAGAAATAAAATTAAAGGGGTCTAATCAAGATCTGCTACGGTCACCTATTCCTGAGGGAGGGGAACCTTAGTTTTGATAAATGTTTGAGAGAAATAAAATCAAAAGGGGCCTAATCAGGATCTGATAAGGTCACCTATTCCCAAGGGAGGGGAACCTTAGCTTTGATAAAAGTGTTTGGGAGAAATACAATTAAAGGGGTCTAATCAGGATCTGCTAAGGTCACCTATTCCCGAGGGAGGGGAGCCTTAGCTTTGATAAAAGTGTTTGGGAGAAATAAAATTAAAGGGGTCTAATCAGGATCTGCTAAGGTCACCTATTCCCGAGGGAGGGGAGCCTTAGCTTTGATAAATGTTTGAGAGAAATAAAATCAAAAGGGGCCTAATCAGGATCTGATAAGGTCACCTATTCCCGAGGGAGGGGAACCTTAGCTTTGATAAAAGTGTTTGGGAGAAATAAAATCAAAGGGGCCTAATCAGGATCTGCTAAGGTCACCTATTCCCGAGGGAGGGGAACCTTAGCTTTGATAAAAGTGTTTGGGAGAAATAAAATTAAAAGGGTCTAATCAGGATCTGCTAAGGTCACCTATTCCCGAGGGAGGGGAACCTTAGTTTTGATAAAAGTGTTTGGGAGAAATACAATTAAAGGGGTCTAATCAGGATCTGCTAAAGTCACCTATTCCCGAGGGAGGGGAACCTTAGTTTTGATAAATGTTTGAGAGAAATAAAATCAAAAGGGGCCTAATCAGGATCTGATAAGGTCACCTATTCCCGAGGGAGGGGAACCTTAGCTTTGATAAAAGTGTTTGGGAGAAATAAAATCAAAGGGGCCTAATCAGGATCTGCTAAGGTCACCTATTCCCGAGGGAGGGGAACCTTAGCTTTGAATTATTTTTAAATACATTATTTTAGGAAACTGTAAATTTCAATGACAAATATATCTAATAAACCATGTCAGTACAGAAACACTGACTACTCGGCGAATGAGTAGTCCACCAGCAGTGATAGCAATAAAAACGTATACATTGTATATAAAAAAAAAATATGCAACTAAATAAATAAACTATTTTCTTGTTTTTATAAGAATAGAATCACTGGGGTATTGTTGAAATAAAACATAAGATAACGAGACTATTAACTTAATGTAAACTAAATCAGTGAACAGAAACCTTGAGAATCGGTATTTATCTATAAATCAGGGGCATAACTATACTACGGGAAAAGTGTTAAAGTTGAAAATCAAATATATTGGCCTGTGTGTTATTTCTTTTGCATAAATTTCCAAATATTCGCTTACCAAATATTCCAGTGTATTGACCAGAAACCCGAGGTATTGGAATATTTTTTGAAAATCAATGTGTATAACTTTAGAAGGGATAAGTATGTGAGAAGAGTTTGAAGATACCAAAGAGGCAATCAGAATCCGTATATCAAAGAAGAACAAAGAACACAATGGCCAAAAGAAAAAAGACAAAAGGACAAACAACGATCCATTAAACATACACATAAAACTAAAGATCTAGTAACACGAACCCCACTAAAAACCGGGGGTGAACTCAGGTGCTCCGGAAGGGTAAGCATTGCATTGACCTGCATGTTATCATCCCTGGCCTTGTGAATATATTTCATATGACTTTGCTTCTGGAGAATTTAGAATGTTGAAAGGAAACGAAATAAAGGACGGTCAAACTTAATACTTGCGGCGGTGTCATAAAAATAGGAAAATTAAGTCAAATATAATTTTGAAAACAACTCGCTCTTAATTATGAAGATTTACTCAAACTAAGTTATGAAGTGTTATTACAGAGCAACTGTTCTTTCGGTGTCGCATTACGGCTTTAAGAACTATTTGAAGTTGCATGCATCATTTGCCGTGATATATACAAGTACACAGAAAATTCAGCAAATTTATTTTAATATCAAACAAACAATTTCGTTGCTCAACAACAAATATTACTAGATCTATTGTATATCAATCAGTATGTGACTTAATAACTTAGTCAAGCTCATGCGAACAGAGAGAATATTACTGACTATATCCAGCTTTTAATAAGCCAACAACAATTTTGAATTAATGACAACCGACACCCAATGCATATATGAAAAAACCTGAAGTAATTAGATTTAAAAGTCTAAATTATGCACATGGTTATTTTATACATTATTTTGTCTAGTATTTCTTTTATTTTATTTTGAAAGATATTTACGACACACCCTCTGCTGTGTTTCTGTAAAACGATTTTACTTAATAAACTTCCATGTGTTTAGATATATTGTATTTGCCGCCATGTATTGTGATTACTAAATAATAACATTTGTCTGTTTTTAGCGTTTGGTGGTTGATAGTATGGTTGGGATGTGCTGTCTATCTGTTTTACACTGTAATTGTGGAGTTAAAGAGCTATTACAGTTATCCTACAATATCTAATACCTACATCGACTTCCATGATAAACTCACATTTCCGGCAATTACCGTTTGCAATCTTAGTCCACGAAAGAAAAGTTCATTTAATAATGATACGAAAAGTGTAAATTTTCAAATGTCAACAAGTCCATTGCATATCTTTAGTAAAGCAATAAACTGGAGTGATCCTTATTATGAAAAAGAGGGATATTTTAAAACCCGAACTCTAGACGATCTGTTAGAGGAGTCCAAGAATTTGTCATCATTTCTTTATTATGTTTTATTTGACAATATATTCCCATACAAACCAACGTTATTCAAACCAGTTTTAACTGAAATGGGTGTTTGTTTAAGAGCTAACATGGATGGAACACTGGTAACTTCGAAGCATGGAGCCATGTTTAATCTACATATGTATTTAAATGTAATGAC
The DNA here is from genome assembly GCA_963383655.1 of Bathymodiolus septemdierum. Taxonomy (NCBI): domain Eukaryota; kingdom Metazoa; phylum Mollusca; class Bivalvia; order Mytilida; family Modiolidae; genus Bathymodiolus; species Bathymodiolus septemdierum. The sequence goes on along the minus strand of OY726519.1, from coordinate 17,451,161 downwards.
ATATGAAGATTTCTATAGCGTTTCAATGTCGTCAGGAGTAAAGGTAAGTAACTATCGTATAGGTATTTCCTTCATCATTACTTGTTTATATTGCCCTAGTATACGTCTATCTAAGCTGCATTGTAATGGTTCGTTCATTTTCATTACCATCTATTTGTAATTAATACATATCACTGTTGTAGTTTGTGAGGTGGACTCTACAACATGGCGAGGTGTACACAATACAATCATATGTGATCAGACCTGTCATGTAATTATGGAATGTTATTTGTTTTACCTCACCCCACTAAGACAGGATTCGCTTTCAAGAAAAGTTTGAAGATGTCAGAAAGGTAACCAGAGGCCATAAATAGAAGAAGGACAGACAACATAATTGACAAATGTACACGGACAAACATTGATCTACAAAGCATTACTCAGAAAACTAAAGATTGAGCAACACGAACCAACCCTAGAGGTGAACACATGTGCCCCGAAAGTGTATGAAGTTCCTGCTCCATCTATGACAGCCGTCGTGTTACTCTTGTTGCAAGCACAGTTGGCGTCCTTCGTCCGGCGTTAGCTTTCTATATTTTAATCTTCTTCTCACACACCACTGTGTCAATAGTAATGATTAGTGGCTAATCCTCATTCTCCATGTCGAATTGAATAGCTTCGCAGTTCATTCAAGATGGCCGCTGTTACTCAAAATAGAAATTCAAAAAACAGGCCAAGTCAGCTTTATTTGAAGCTAGAATCAGCTCAAATGTTAACTGTAAGGGCATAATTAGGAGCTCCTTAATATAAATTCCGGATTTCCGCAAATTTACACTTTAGCTGAGGGTGAAAATAAGGCATATTTGGGCAAAGCATCATTATATTTTCCTGTAAGAGTACTGTCGGTAATAGGGGGAAGAAAAGATCTAAACCCTCATCATAACAAGTGAAAGATTTACTCCGATGATTTCAACCTAGGAGAAATGTAGCCTTGCTTGATTAACTTTCTCGGCTGTAGCATGGCTCTCATTGAAACATTTTCTTCCCTGAAACTAATAATAAGCAGTGAACCTTAAATCATTTGTGGTCACTATTCTAAAATATATCTCATATGTCTGAACTCTATCCAACCATTCGCTACTAAAAATTGGAAATTCTTAAAGTGACGAAATTCGCCTTATTTGAAGCCAGAATCTGCTTAATTTTTTATTGCAAGAGCATAATTAGGAACTAGTATTCAATCAATATATATACGTCTGAAAATTAAACCAAACAGTGCTAGAATTCAATCTTTGAGCTGACAGATTTTTGCTCTTCCCTCGGCGGGATTTGAACTCACACCATTGATACACTGCAGCACCAATCGCTTAGCCTTATGTCCAGCGCCCTAGACCACTCGGCCACATCCGCTATATTAAAATATAGCTTCAATAGTCGAAGTGTTACCTTGTCTCGTAAGGCAAATCTAGAGATAGACATAAGGCATATGTCTAAGCGTGTCTAAGCGTGTGTATATTTGTATTTATTTGCTACATGTATTTTGTATGCTGCGTGCTTACTGGAGAAACAACAAATATCAATTTTAAAGTCTTTGGTTTGGCCCGATCAGGGCTCGAACCCACGATCTACCGCACTCGAGGCGAGCACACTAACCGTTACGCCACCGATGCGGTTTTGAATAAAGAGGAAAACTGTATCGTTCATCCACATACCTTTTGCTGTGCCAAAACACACTTGGTATGACTAAGTTGTACTGATAGCTAAATGAAGTCAGAACGATGTTTGCATTTGTGTATTTAACTGTCCGATTTTTAATTGATATAATGTTCCAGAGTTTGTGGTTCCTATCATGATTTTCTTGATGGAGGGTTATTGCTAACGATGGAGCTAAAACAACATTATTGCTTCATTTAATAATCAGTAAAACACACACCATGTGTTGACACGGTTAATGTATAGTGACACAGTGTAACTGTTTAACAACACTATCGTCATAAGCATACGTAGATAAATTCAAACCATAAATAAAACTTTACCCCATACACATTTTTTTCAGGTAGCGGTACATGATCAGTTTTGGGAACCAATAATGTCAAACGAGGGAATTGTTATAAGTCCTGCTACAGAGGCTTTCATCGAAATCCGTCAAAAAGAGGTTTGGAAATTACTGTGTAGATTTGACTTGCAAACATATTTTTAAATATCAAAATAATTTTATTGGGACAAAAAGTACTCGACTATAATATAGCTATTAACAACCTTTTATGTATGCTTTAATATTTGTATCTATTTTATCAATTAAACATTCTGTAAATTTATCTGAATATGTCCTAAGTAACCTATATTTGATCACAGGATTACCGGAAGTAATGTTTCAATCAATAAGACAGGGATATAATGAAGTATTGGAAATATGTGTGTGGGTACACCAACTATCACTGAATATGACTCGTTGTCTTTGACATGCAAGACGCGCACGGCATTTACCCGGCACTCATTTACATGCAAGTTGTGTATGATTCGTCACACACAAGGCATCATTTACATGCAAGTTGTGTATTATTCGTCACACACAAGGCATTTTGGACTGAAATGAAATAGGAAATAAAAAAAAACTGCCAAAAATGTACGTGTACAAGCTATAGAAGAACTTGTACTGACCACAAAGGGACATAACTCTTATCGAACTTGAATGACGTAAATACGGAATACATATATTAAAGTAGCTGTATTATTTCTATAGAATTTTGAAGGTTTAATCTTTTTCCGTAACTTTAATAGTTCCGAGGTATGACAACACATTTAAGGTCAAACTATATGACTATGGTTGTTTCTGTAACCGGATTTATCCACTGATATATGACGTACCCTTCAAATTGACTGTGATTTATTAGAAGATTAAATGTTAAATGGCGAGAATCCTAGGTGTTTACGACAAGGGTTTTAAGGTTTGACCATTAACGATTTGCATTCAGCTTCCAAAGGGAAATATGCTCCTTAAGTAATCGTCATTATCTTTCCGTGAAAAATAGAGACGAAAATAATTGTATTTGTTACGAAATCTTATGTTTGTTTTAAATCGTTTAAGATTATTATTATCTTATATCCTACAGTACAAGTTATTGTCCTCACCATATACTGCATTTAGTAATACAACTTGTGTGGATCTTAAAGAATACAATGTTAGGACATGTTACAAGAATTGTTGGAAAAAAATGATCCTGGAAAAGTGTGGGTGCAATGATATCATGTTTGAACTTCAAGGTATTTGACATTTTATTTTCAACATTTTCGTGCGCGAAGAATTTATCTGTAAAGCATAAAATGTGTAAAAATACTTTATTCGCCATTTTTAAATGGTACAAGTCACTTAGGCATGATTCACGTACAGGCGACGACAAAAAGTAAGTATTATGATCATATAGTATTATTATATCTTGAATCCAGAAGATGTTGTTATCGGTCGATTATTTTTGTTTGTTTTTACCTATATATTACTGTAGTTATCTTTATCGATTACTCAGATATGGGTAAAATGATGGACATAAACAATGACAAATGCTAATAATGAGATTGAAATCATCAAATACAACTATAAAAGTAGTCTATATGTGTAATTAAAGTACACAAACCCTTTGTAATGCTTAGATAAATGATACTTTGCACTGGCGTGCGACCATGCATAGTTTTAGACTTTACAGTGAAATACACAATGCTTATTTACGAACATTCGTTCCGGTTTTGTCAACCATTACTTTCCGGTTGAGTCACAAACATTGTATTTAAGTAGACCGGGTTTTGTCAATGTACAAAATTGAAAGAATAGCATAAAAAAGTTCAATATCACAATTATGTTTCCTTTTTATAATGTATTTAAGGTTCATTATAAAACTGTCCAAGGGTTTGTTCGACTTGAAAATAGGTAAAAAAAGAAAATCAAATTTGTCTTAAATGAATAAAAATTGTGAAAAAAAACACAACAGCACATAGTCAAAATATTTTACATGTGGATGCTTTGCTTAGCATTAAAAGAAAGAAATACAAAACGGTTTGTGCAGAATTGGCATTCACCAAAGCCACCCTCGACAGAATGATCATGTTTTTTTGTATATAACTTGTAATGATTTCTTTATTTGCTATGCAGTTGGATTATTGCAATATTCAAAGAGTGCTTGATCAAAATTAGAACCTCTCACTGTTTATATGCTCATAAGTTGTATTTTAATGCCTGAAAATTGTTTCAGAAGTGGAAAAAGTTGTAAAATGTATGCCATATTCACAATGTTTTCAAGTTCTGAGGTATCTTTTCAACATTTTTAAATTAAATAACGCTATATATATGCCACGAGTACCTAGCCTATTCCATTAATATCATGTTGTGCTATTTATTTGTTAAATTTTGTTATTTAAAACAAAATATCTGAATTCTATATAAATTACTAGACGTGTAAGATGTCTATGTGAAAACTTCATCTTATATAGGTATCAAGTAACTCTTGTTGTTTTGGATTAATTTCTGTCTTTAAACAATATATTGAAGGACACTAAGAAATTTTGGGTAGAATCTTATTTGGCGGACCACGGAAGTCAGATATTGTAATAATCAACGCGCAGGGCTAGGGGTTAGGCTTAGGGTTAGGGTTATATATACACGTATTTACTACTATTTCCCGTACTTTTTGTGAGGTCCGCTAAAGTAGAAGTACTCCGAAATTTTGATTTAAAAACATTAAAATAGAATAAAAATTGGGAACCGCATCGGTAGCGTAATGGTTAGCGTGCTCGCCTCGAGTGCGATTGATTGTGGGTTCGAGCCCAGGTCGGGTCAAACCAAAGAATATAAAATTGGTATGTGTTGATTCTCCGCTAAGCACGCAGCATTAAGGAGAAAGAGCAAAGACTGGTTGGCTCGGAATCAGAATAATGTGTCCAAGTGGAGCGACATATCTACCCGCTGACTGTTGTTTCAGTGAGCTAGCACTATACAAATCCAACTGAGCGTGTTGGTCTAGAACAAAGCGGACGTCATCATCATCTCATTGAAAATTACCTTGTTCTCGCCATGATATAGTTGAAAAATTGCTGAATTGGCGTTAAACAACTATCACTCACTCACTCACTCACTTAAAAATTTGGCATATCGAGTGTACCCTTTGAGCTTGATAAGTGTTATAATGAACCTTTAGTATGCAACTGTTTTTATTTGTTCAGTATATATTACAAAAACCGCTCCAAGACATGGCATGCGCACGCTGTTTAATATTTTGATTGTACATTTTGTTATGAAATTCTAGTTTTGTTTTACTTGCATTTCAGGTAGAGATGAATGCTGGTAGCTTGTCGTCATTTGGTTTTTTCTACTGTCAATCGACATTCTTGAATTTTACAATATAATATAAATGTACCAATCAAATTGTCGAAAGCTAATACAAATAAAATGAGGGTAATCGCAAGATTGAAACATAAGATGTTTTAATAGTATCTCTTCGCCGTCCCGTTACTGTTTTTTTTATTATCCTGCACTTGTTCTATTTGAGCAGTTACATTGACCGGATATTTTTTTGTTATATATGATCACTGACCAAGATATAGTTTTATGGTACCTGATTCATGTTGAGCGACGATAAGAAACATTGTACGATGTTGCATTTATTTGACGACCTATGATTGGATAAAATCATAGAAGGGTTGGGATCAATTGATTAGACAGACCAGACAAATGTAATGGAGACAATTTAATATTGTTTTATCATTGATGAAGGCAGTCACCAAGATAGAAGGGTTGGGATCAATTGATTAGACAGACCAGACAAATGTAATGGAGACAATCTAATATTGTTTTATCATTGATGAAGGCAGTCACCAAGATAGAAGGGTTGGGATCAATTGATTAGACAGACCAGACAAATGTAATGGAGACAATCTAATGTTGTTTTATCATTGATGAAGGCAGTCACCAAGATAGAAGGGTTGGGATCAATTGATTAGACAGACCAGACAAATGTAATGGAGACAATCTAATATTGTTTTATCATTGATGAAGGCAGTCACCAAGATAGAAGGGTTGGGATCAATTGATTAGACAGACCAGACAAATGTAATGGAGACAATTTAATGTTGTTTTATCATTGATGAAGGCAGTCACCAAGATAGAAGGGTTGGGATCAATTGATTAGACAGACCAGACAAATGTAATGGAGACAATCTAATGTTGTTTTATCATTGATGAAGGCAGTCACCAAGATAGAAGGGTTGGGATCAATTGATTAGACAGACCAGACAAATGTAATGGAGACAATCTAATGTTGTTTTATCATTGATGAAGGCAGTCACCAAGATAGAAGGGTTGGGATCAATTGATTAGACAGACCAGACAAATGTAATGGAGACAATCTAATGTTGTTTTAACATTGATGAAGACAGTTACCAAGATAGAAGGGTTGGGATCAATTGATTAGACAGACCAGACAAATGTAATGGAGACAATCTAATATTGTTTTATCATTGATGAAGGCAGTCACCAAGATAAAAGGGTTGGGATCAATTGATTAGACAGACCAGACAAATGTAATGGAGACAATCTAATGTTGTTTTATCATTGATGAAGGCAGTCACCAAGATAGAAGGGTTGGGATCAATTGATTAGACAGACCAGACAAATGTAATGGAGACAATCTAATGTTGTTTTAACATTGATGAAGACAGTTACCAAGATAGAAGGGTTGGGATCAATTGATTAGACAGACCAGACAAATGTAATGGAGACAATCTAATATTGTTTTATCATTGATGAAGGCAGTCACCAAGATAGAAGGGTTGGGATCAATTGATTAGACAGACCAGACAAATGTAATGGAGACAATCTAATATTGTTTTATCATTGATGAAGGCAGTCACCAAGATAAAAGGGTTGGGATCAATTGATTAGAGAGACCAGACAAATGTAATGGAGACAATCTAATGTTGTTTTATCATTGATGAAGGCAGTCACCAAGATAGAAGGGTTGGGATCAATTGATTAGACAGACCAGACAAATGTAATGGAGACAATCTAATGTTGTTTTAACATTGATGAAGACAGTTACCAAGATAGAAGGGTTGGGATCAAATTAACACCGCCACATCTTTGTCACGTGGCCTGGATTAAAGGTGAGACGTGATTGGTTGTTCGTTTTGTAGAAATGTTTAAACTGTTTAATCTTTCTTTTATAGCGGGGTTTAATAATAACCTGAACAACAGATGACTTTTAATATTATGATTGTTTTCTTTTTTTTTTAGGCAATGAAACGTATTGTTCTTCCTACATGTATGCAATCTGCGCTTCTCCCTTAACATGTAAGTATAATGTACCATCATTGAACGATTCTTACTGAACGTCAGGTGAACAGAATGTAGCTATATTCACGAGTTGGCAAACGTCATGTTGGTAAGCAGGTGGTGCTGGAGTACACCTATATGTTTTATTAATGGTATGTGTATTTACATAGATTGGTGTCCAACGCCATTTCCATATCAGTTGATGATCGTGACGTTTAACAGTAACATGACGGTTGTCACTAGTGGATCATGATCTGAATTCACCTCTGGTATTTAGTTATGTTCGTGTTCACGATGTTTTGTTTTCTGTGTAGTACTTTGTTGATCACTGTCCTTTTGTCCTCTATCTTTTGACTATCGTATTGTCTGTTCCTCTTTCTTTTGACTATTGTATTGTCTGCCCCTCTTTCTTTTCACTATCGTATTGTCTGTCCCTCTTTCTTTTGACTATCGTATTTTCTGTCCCTCTTTCTTTTGACTATCCTATTGTCTGTCCCTCTTTCTTTTGACTATCCTATTGTCTGTCCCTCTTTCTTTTGACTATCGTATTGTCTGTCCCTCTTTCTTTTGACTATCGTATTGTCTGTCACTCTTTCTTTTGACTATCGTATTGTCTGTCCCTCTATCTTTTGACTATCGTACTGTCTGTCCCTCTTTCTTTTGACTATCGTATTGTCTGTCCCTCTTTCTTTTGACTATCGTATTGTCTATCCCTCTTTCTTTTGACTATCGTATTGTCTGTCCCTCTTTCTTTTGACTATCCTATTGTCTGTCCCTCTTTCTTTTGACTATCGTATTGTCTGTCCCTCTATCTTTTGACTATCGTATTGTCTGTCCCTCTATCTTTTGACTATCGTATTGTCTGTCCCTCTTTCTTTTGACTATCGTATTGTCTGTCCCTCTTTCTTTTGACTATCCTATTGTCTGTCCCTCTTTCTTTTGACTATCCTATTGTTTGTCCCTCTTTCTTTTGGCTATCGTATTGTCTGCCCCTCTTTCTTTTGACTATCGTATTGTCTGTCACTCTTTCTTTTGACTATCGTATTGTCTGTCCCTCTATCTTTTGACTATCGTATTGTCTGTCCCTCTATCTTTTGACTATCGTATTGTCTGTCCCTCTTTCTTTTGACTATCGTATTGTCTGTCCCTCTTTCTTTTGACTATCGTATTGTCTGTCCCTCTTTCTTTTGACTATCCTATTGTCTGTCCCTCTTTCTTTTGACTATCGTATTGTCTGTCCCTCTTTCTTTTGACTATCGTATTGTCTGTCCCTCTTTCTTTTGACTATCGTATTGTCTGTCCCTCTTTCTTTTGACTATCGTATTGTCTGTCCCTTTTTCTTTTGACTATCCTATTGTCTGTCCCTCTTTCTTTTGACTATCGTATTGTCTGTCCCTCTTTCTTTTGACTATCGTATTTTCTGTCCCTCTTTCTTTTGACTATCGCATTGTCTGTCCCTCTTTCTTTTGACTATCGTATTGTCTGTCACTCTTTCTTTTGACTATCCTATTGTCTGTCCCTCTTTCTTTTGTCTATCGTATTTTCTGCCCCTCTTTCTTTTGACTATCATATTGTCTGTCCCTCTTTTGGCTATCGTATTGTCTCTCCCTCTTTCTTTTGACTATCATATTGTCTGTCCCTCTTTCTTTTGTCTATCGCATTGTCTGTCCCTCTATCTTTTGACTATCGTATTGTCTGTCCCTCTTTCTTTTGTCTATCGTATTGTCTGTCCCTCTTTCTTTTGACTATCGTATTTTCTGTCCCTCTTTCTTTTGACTATCATATTGTCTGTCCCTCTTTCTTTTGTCTATTGCATTGTCTGTCCCTCTATCTTTTGACTATCATATTGTCTGTCCCTCTTTCTTTTGACTATCGTATTGTCTGTCCCTATTTCTTTTGACTATCCTATTGTCTGTCCCTCTTTCTTTTGGCTATCGTATTTTCTGTCCCTCTTTCTTTTGACTATCATATTGTCTGTCCCTCTTCTATTAACGGCTTCTGATTACCCCATTGGTATCTTTAAACCTTTCTTATCATTTATTGTCAATAGCACTATTGCAGCTATGCTACAGTTCATTGTCAATAACATTGCAGCTATGTTACAGTTTATTGTCAATAGCACTATTGCAGCTATGTTATAGTTTATTGTCAATAGCACTATTGCAGCTAGGTTACAGTTTATTGTCAATAGCACTAATTCAGCTATGTTATAGTTTATTGTCAATAGCACTATTGCAGCTAGGTTACAGTTTATTGTCAATAGCACTAATTCAGCTATGTTACAGTTTATTGTCAATAGCACTATTGCAGCTATGTTACAGTTTATTGTCAATAGCACTATTGCAGCCATGTTACAGTTTATTGTCAATAGCACTATTTCAGCTATGTTACAGTTTATTGTCAATAGCACTAATTCAGCTATGTTACAATTTATTGTCAATAGCACTATTTCAGCTATGTTACAGTTTATTTTCAATAGCACTAATTCAGGTATGTTACAGTATATTGTCAATAGCACTATTTCAGCTATGTTACAGTTTATTGTCAATAGCACTAATTCAACTATGTTACAGTTTATTGTCAATAGCACTAATTCAACTATGTTACAGTTTATTGTCAATAGCACTATTTCAGCTATGTTACAGTTTATTGTCAAGTGATCAGTATTTTAGCTATGCTATAGTTCATTGGGAAAATAACAATATTTCAGCTATTGTATAGTGCCTTGTCAAGTGAGCAATATATCAACTATGTTATAGTTCATCTCATCGTCAAGTGAGCAGTATTTCAGCTAAGTTATAGTTCATCGTCAAGTGAGCAGTATTTCAGCTAAGTTATAGTTCATCGTCAAGTGAGCAATATTTCAGCTAAGTTATAGTTCATCGTCAAGTGAACAGTATTTCAGCTAAGCTATAGTTCATCGTCAAGTGAGCAGTATGTCATCTGTGTTATAGTTCATTGTCAAGTGAACAGTATATAGTGATTATTATCGGAAGGGTTGCACAGAAACCAGTTCTTTTTTTCTTGTTCTACCAAGAAAGTTTTATTATTGTTTTTATTTTTACAGGGATTTTAATGACATCTGACACACAACCAGATTGTAATTGTCCATTAAAGTGTCAGTACACAACATACGATTATTCAATTTCAACCGGAAGTTATCCGTCTGAGTTTTTAACTTCACAAATGTTGCCTTTTATTCCATACGATAAAGAATACATAAGGTAAGCATGCACTCCGTTGTGTGTATGTGGGGGAGCGGGGGTGTGCGTGTTTGCGTGCGTTTAGTTATATTTGACTGTGTGATACATAATATAACGTTAACCGCTCAGCTATATTGGTGATCATATCGTGTTTACAAACAGCAAATCGCTTTTGATAAAAGATGACATTATCACTTAGTTAATCGGGGTGGGTTATGGAATTTAACGCCACTTTCAACAATATTTCAGCTATGTCGTGGCAGTCAGATCTATTCGTTGAGGGACCCGGAGTACCTGGAGAACACCACCGATCTGTCGAAAGTCACTGTCAAAGTTTATCACATAATGTTGTATCAAATACACCTAGCCATGAGTGGGATTCGAACTCACAACGTTAGTGGTGATCGGCACTTATCACAAGTCCCTTTCAATGCTATCACGACCACGAAGGCTCCCGATCGGTGTTTAGCAACATATGAGCAATTTTCCAGCTATATCACGGCGAGAATAAGTTAGATTTCAATGAGATGATGATGAAGTCCGCTTTATATTAGACCAACACAATCAGTTGGATACATATATATAGTACTAGCGAAATGAAGCATTAGTCCGTGGATATACATGTCGCTCCACTCGGACAACAAATTATGCTAATTTTGAGGAAAAATATGACATAACCCATTCGATAATATGTAACATAATCCCTTATGTCAAAGATAACATAATCCCTTACGTCAAAGATGACAAAATCACTTAGGTAAAAGATGACATAATCCCTCAGGTCAAAGATGACAAAATCACTTAGGTAAGAGAAGACATAATGACATAGGTGAAAGATGACATATTGATTTATATAAAAGATATCATAATCATTTAGGGCAAATACAGCATAATCACTTACGTAAAAGATAGCATTATCCCTTAGATGAAAAATAGCACAATTACTTAGGTAAAAGATGACATAATCCCTTAGATGAAAAATGACATAATCACTTAGGTAAAAGATGACATAATCCCTTAGGTGAAAGATGACATAATCCCTTAGGTGAAAGATGACATAATCCCTTAGATGAAAGATGACATAATCCCTTAGGTGAAAGATGACATAATCACTTAGGTAAAAGAAGACATAATCCCTTAGGTAAAAGATGACATTATCCCTTAGGTGAAAGATGACATAATCCCTTAGGTGAAAGATGACATAATCATTTAGGTGAAAGATGATATAATCCCTTAGATGAAAGATGATATAATCCCTTAGGTGAGAGATGATATAATCCCTTAGGTGAAAGATTATATAATCCCTTAGGTGAAAGATTATATAATCCCTTAGGTGAAAGATGATATAATCCCTTAGGTGAAAGATAATATAATCCCTTAGGTGAAAGATTATATAATCCCTTAGGTGAAAGATGATATAATCCCTTAGGTGAAAGATGATATAATCCCTTAGGTGAGAGATGATATAATCCCTTAGGTGAAAGATGATATAATGACTTATACAAAAGACGACATAATCATTTAGGTCAGACATGACACAATGACCTATATAAAAGATGACATAATGACTGAAGTAAGATTTTATATAATGACTTATATTAAAGATGACATAATGACTGAAGTAAGATTTTATATAATGACTTATATTAAAGATGACATAATGACTGAAGTAAGATTTTATATAATGACTTATATCAAAAATGACATAATGACTGAAGTAAGATTTTATATAATGACTTATATTAAAGATGACATAATGACTGAAGTAAGATTTTATATAATGACTTATATTAAAGATGACATAATGACTGAAGTAAGATTTTAGATAATGACTTATATTAAAGATGACATAATGACTGAAGTAAGATTTTATATAATGACTTATATTAAAGATGACATAATGACTGAAGTAAGATTTTATATAATGACTTATATTAAAGATGACATAATGACTGAAGTAAGATTTTATATAATGACTTATATCAAAAATGACATAATTACATGGGTAAGATATGACATAAACACTGAGGTAAAAGATGACAAAAACATTTGCATAGCATTTCAGTTGTATCCAAACAAATCTGGAAACGAAAGTGTTATATCATTTGTGCGATACAGAAAACATCAATACTATTTTCCCTGCAAAATAAAAAAAAGTTATGGTCGACCACAATAACACGAATCACTGGCAAAACTCAATCTCCTGAGCACAGTAATAACATCGACTAGAACTTCCTGACATGTTTAACATCTACCGAGTGTAATAATAACATAGATATGCCACTTTATCTTTGCCACGCTTTAGTATCTAGAAATTGAACGCATAGCATATTTAGATAAACAGAAAACAAACGTGTTGGTAAGGTCCAACTGAAATAGACCATTTAACTGACGAATATCATAAACCCACACAATACAAATTTCTAAGCACATGTACATTACAACATAAACAGATAGAGGCCCGATGTATCATTTGTAAAGACATGTAAATGACAGCATAAACAGATAGAGACTCGATGTATCATTGTTAAACACATGTACATGACAACATAACCAGATAGAGACTCGATGTATCATTGTTAAACACTTGTAAATGACAACATAAACAGATAGAGACTCGATGTATCATTGTTAAACACATGTAAATGACAACATAAACAGATAGAGACTCGATGTATCATTGTTAAACACATGTAAATGACAACATAAACAGATAGAGACTCGATGTATCATTGTTAAACACATGTAAATGACAACATAAACAGATAGAGACTCGATGTATCATTGTTAAACACATGTACATGACAACATAAACAGATAGAGACTCGATGTATCATTGTTAAACACATGTAAATGACAACATAAACAGATAGAGACTCGATGTATCATTGTTAAACACATGTACATGACAACATAACCAGATAGAGACTCGATGTATCATTGTTAAACACATGTAAATGACAACATAAACAGATAGAGACTCGATGTATCATTGTTAAACACATGTAAATGACAACATAAACAGATAGAGACTCGATGTATCATTGTTAAACACATGTACATGACAACATAACCAGATAGAGACTCGATGTATCATTGTTGAACACTTGTAAATGACAACATAACCAGATAGAGACTCGATGTATCATTGTTAAACACATGTAAATGACAACATAACCAGATAGAGACTCGATGTATCATTGTTAAACACATGTAAATGACAACATAACCAGATAGAGACTCGATGTATCATTGTTAAACACATGTACATGACAACATAAACAGATAGAGACTCGATGTATCATTGTTAAACACATGTACATGACAACATAAACAGATAGAGACTCGATGTATCATTGTTAAACACATGTAAATGACAACATAAACAGATAGAGACTCGATGTATCATTGTTAAACACATGTACATGACAACATAAACAGATAGAGACTCGATGTATCATTGTTAAACACATGTAAATGACAACATAAACAGATAGAGACTCGATGTATCATTGTTGAACACATGTACATGACAACATAAACAGATAGAGACTCGATGTATCATTGTTAAACACATGTACATGACAACATAAACAGATAGAGACTCGATGTATCATTGTTAAACACATGTACATGACAACATAAACAGATAGAGACTCGATGTATCATTGTTAAACACATGTAAATGACAACATAAACAGATAGAGACTCGATGTATCATTGTTAAACACATGTAAATGACAACATAAACAGATCGGGACTCGATGTATCATTGTTAAACACATGTAAATGACACCATAAACAGATAGAGACTCGATGTATCATTGTTAAACACATGTACATGACAACATAAACAGATAGAGACTCGATGTATCATTGTTAAACACATGTACATGACAACATAAACAGATAGAGACTCGATGTATCATTGTTAAACACATGTACATGACAACATAAACAGATAGAGACTCGATGTATCATTGTTAAACACATGTACATGACAACATAAACAGATAGAGACTCGATGTATCATTGTTAAACACATGTACATGACAACATAACCAGATAGAGACTCGATGTATCATTGTTAAACACATGTAAATGACAACATAAACAGATAGAGACTCGATGTATCATTGTTAAACACATGTACATGACAACATAACCAGATAGAGACTCGATGTATCATTGTTAAACACATGTAAATGACAACATAAACAGATAGAGACTCGATGTATCATTGTTAAACACATGTAAATGACAACATAAACAGATAGAGACTCGATGTATCATTGTTAAACACATGTACATGACAACATAACCAGATAGAGACTCGATGTATCATTGTTGAACACTTGTAAATGACAACATAACCAGATAGAGACTCGATGTATCATTGTTAAACACATGTAAATGACAACATAACCAGATAGAGACTCGATGTATCATTGTTAAACACATGTAAATGACAACATAACCAGATAGAGACTCGATGTATCATTGTTAAACACATGTACATGACAACATAAACAGATAGAGACTCGATGTATCATTGTTAAACACATGTACATGACAACATAAACAGATAGAGACTCGATGTATCATTGTTAAACACATGTAAATGACAACATAAACAGATAGAGACTCGATGTATCATTGTTAAACACATGTACATGACAACATAAACAGATAGAGACTCGATGTATCATTGTTAAACACATGTAAATGACAACATAAACAGATAGAGACTCGATGTATCATTGTTAAACACATGTACATGACAACATAAACAGATAGAGACTCGATGTATCATTGTTAAACACATGTACATGACAACATAAACAGATAGAGACTCGATGTATCATTGTTAAACACATGTACATGACAACATAAACAGATAGAGACTCGATGTATCATTGTTAAACACATGTAAATGACAACATAAACAGATAGAGACTCGATGTATCATTGTTAAACACATGTAAATGACAACATAAACAGATAGGGACTCGATGTATCATTGTTAAACACATGTAAATGACACCATAAACAGATAGAGACTCGATGTATCATTGTTAAACACATGTACATGACAACATAAACAGATAGAGACTCGATGTATCATTGTTAAACACATGTACATGACAACATAAACAGATAGAGACTCGATGTATCATTGTTAAACACATGTAAATGACAACATAAACAGATAGAGACTCGATGTATCATTGTTAAACACATGTACATGACAACATAAACAGATAGAGACTCGATGTATCATTGTTAAACACATGTACATGACAACATAAACAGATAGAGACCAGATGTATCATTGTTAAACATAATTATGTAAACGACAACAAAAACAGATAGAGATCAGATGTATCATTTGTAAACAGATAGAGACTCTTTACGTCTGCCCGACAAAATAAAGGGCATACTGATGTAAGTGAAAATGTGAACCAATAAGATTATTTACAAATAAAAATAAAACACCATTTACGAAAACGAAAATTCAAATAATGATACTTGTAAAAAGTAGCGTTTCTGATGTTTTTGTTTTTGTTTCAAATAGGAAAAATTTTGTAATGCTGAAAATCTACTACAAAGACTTATCTACTACTGTTACAGAACAGCTACCTAAATACGAGAACACTGGAGCAATATTTGGTAACGTATATTTCAAAATGTCTATTAATTTATCTTCTATTGTAGCAAAGTTGACTTGTGTTCAATTGACACATCTACATTGCTGGAAATCTGATTATTTCGTTCTGTATTGTTCAAAATATATTGCAATGTAGGATCGCTTCTTACTACGTTGTATGATACCATCTACCTACGTGTGTCGGTCAAAAGCCCACTAGGGCTTGTGTTGTATTATTATTTTAACATGCCGACTATAAATAAAACTTATCTTATCTTATCTTATCTTATCTTATCTTATCTTATCTTATCTTATCCTAGATATCTAATTTAGTGATCACGACACGTTTCTGGTAAAATATTTATCAGGTAAGCTCATGGCCAAAAGATTGCAAAGCCAGATAACTTAAAGTTTTTGAGACTAAGTAAACTATAGGACCTAAATAGGATAGCCAGAATCTGCAAGAGTTACCTATGACTTGAGCGTTGACCTTAGATTTTTTTAATACATTACGTGTTTGAGAACAACTAACACTAAATGATATACATAGTAGAAACTCAATATTATGTTCACAAATGATAATTGCTAGAAGTAATAACGGCATTGGTCGTACAAGTGGTAATAATGCCATTATTTGTATTAGTGGTAAGAATGTGATTAGTCGTATCAGTGGTAATGCAATTAGTCGCATAGGTGGTAACAATGCCTTTAGCGTTAATTTTGCCATTATTGGTAATGATGTCAGTGTTTATATTGTCATTAGTGGTAATAATGTCAGTGTTTATATTGTCATTTGTGGTAATAATGTCAGTGTTTATATTGTCATATGTGGTAATAATGTCAGTGTTTATATTGTCATATGTGGTAATGATGTCAGTGTTTATGTTGCCATTAGTGGTAATAATGTCAGTGTTTATATTGTCATATGTGGTAATGAGGTCAGTGTTTATGTTGCCATTAGTGGTAATAATGTCAGTGTTTATATTGTCATTAGTGGTAATAATGTCAGTGTTTATATTGTCATTAGTGGTAATGATGTCAGTGTTTATATTGTCATTAGTGGTAATGATGTCAGTGTTTATATTGTCATTTGTGGTAATAATGTCAGTGTTTATATTGTCATTAGTGGTAATAATGTCAGTGTTTATATTGTCATTAGTGGTAATAATGTCAGTGTTTATATTGTCATGTGTGGTAATGATGTCAGTGTTTATATTGTCATTAGTGATAATAATGTCAGTGTTTATATTGTCATTAGTGGTAATAATGTCAGTGTTTATATTGTCATTTGTAGTAATAATGTCAGTGTTTATATTGTCATTATTGGTAATGATGTCAGTGTTTATATTGTCATTAGTGGTAATAATGTCAGTGTTTATATTGTCATTAGTGGTAATAATGTCAGTGTTTATATTGTCATGTGTGGTAATGATGTCAGTGTTTATATTGTCATGTGTGGTAATGATGTCAGTGCTTATATTGTCATTAGTGGTAATAATGTCAGTGTTTATATTGTCATTAGTGGTAATGATGTCAGTGTTTATATTGTCATTAGTGGTAATAATGTTAATGTTTATATTGTCATTAGTGGTAATAATGTCAGTGTTTATATTGTCATTAGTGGTAATAATGTCAGTGTTTATATTGTCATTAGTGGTAATAATGTCAGTGTTTATATTGTCATGTGTGGTAATGATGTCAGTGCTTATATTGTCATTAGTGGTAATAATGTCAGTGTTTATTTTGTCATTAGTGGTAATGATGTCAGTGTTTATATTGTCATGTGTGGTAATGATGTCAGTGTTTATATTGTCATTATTGGTAATAATGTCAGTGTTTATATTGTCATTAGTGGTAATAATGTCAGTGTTTATATTGTCATTATTGGTAATAATGTCAGTGTTTATATTGTCATTATTGGTAATAATGTCAGTGTTTATATTGTCATTAGTGGTAATAATGTCAGTGTTTATATTGTCATTAGTGGTAATAATGTCAGTGTTTATATTGTCATTAGTGGTAATAATGTCAGTGTTTATATTGTCATGTGTGGTAATGATGTCAGTGTTTATATTGTCATTAGTGATAATAATGTCAGTGTTTATATTGTCATTAGTGGTAATAATGTCAGTGTTTATATTGTCATTTGTAGTAATAATGTCAGTGTTTATATTGTCATTAGTGGTAATAATGTCAGTGTTTATATTGTCATTATTGGTAATAATGTCAGTGTTTATATTGTCATTATTGGTAATAATGTCAGTGTTTATATTGTCATTAGTGGTAATAATGTCAGTGTTTATATTGTCATTAGTGGTAATAATGTCAGTGTTTATATTGTCATTAGTGGTAATAATGTCAGTGTTTATATTGTCATGTGTGGTAATGATGTCAGTGTTTATATTGTCATTAGTGATAATAATGTCAGTGTTTATATTGTCATTAGTGGTAATAATGTCAGTGTTTATATTGTCATTTGTAGTAATAATGTCAGTGTTTATATTGTCATTATTGGTAATGATGTCAGTGTTTATATTGTCATTAGTGGTAATAATGTCAGTGTTTATATTGTCATTAGTGGTAATAATGTCAGTGTTTATATTGTCATGTGTGGTAATGATGTCAGTGTTTATATTGTCATGTGTGGTAATGATGTCAGTGCTTATATTGTCATTAGTGGTAATAATGTCAGTGTTTATATTGTCATTAGTGGTAATAATGTCAGTGTTTATATTGTCATTAGTGGTAATAATGTTAATGTTTATATTGTCATTAGTGGTAATAATGTCAGTGTTTATATTGTCATTAGTGGTAATAATGTCAGTGTTTATATTGTCATTAGTGGTAATAATGTCAGTGTTTATATTGTCATGTGTGGTAATGATGTCAGTGCTTATATTGTCATTAGTGGTAATAATGTCAGTGTTTATTTTGTCATTAGTGGTAATGATGTCAGTGTTTATATTGTCATGTGTGGTAATGATGTCAGTGTTTATATTGTCATTATTGGTAATAATGTCAGTGTTTATATTGTCATTAGTGGTAATAATGTCAGTGTTTATATTGTCATTATTGGTAATAATGTCAGTGTTTATATTGTCATTATTGGTAATAATGTCAGTGTTTATATTGTCATTAGTGGTAATAATGTCAGTGTTTATATTGTCATTAGTGGTAATAATGTCAGTGTTTATATTGTCATTAGTGGTAATAATGTTAATGTTTATATTGTCATTAGTGGTAATAATGTCAGTGTTTATTTTGTCATTAGTGGTAATAATGTCAGTGTTTATATTGTCATTAGTGGTAATAATGTCAGTGTTTATATTGTCATGTGTGGTAATAATGTCAGTGTTTATATTGTCATTAGTGGTAATAATGTCAGTGTTTATATTGTCATTAGTGGTAATAATATCAGTGTTTATATTGTCATTAGTGGTAATAATATCAGTATTTATATTGCCATTAGTGGTAATAATGTCAGTGTTTATATTGTCATTAATGGTATTGATGTCAGTGTTTATATTGTCATTGGTGGTAATAATGTCAGTGTTTATATTGTCATGTGTAGTAATAATGTCAGTGTTTATATTGTCATGTGTGGTAATAATGTCAGTGTTTATATTGTCATTAGTGGTAATAATGTCAGTGTTTATATTGTCAAGAGTGGTAATAATATCAGTGTTTATATTGGCATTAGTGGTAATAATGTCAGTGTTTATATTGTCATTATTGGTAATAATGTCAGTGTTTATATTGTCATTAGTGGTAATAATGTCAGTGTTTATATTGTCATTAGTGGTAATGATGTCAGTGTTTATATTGTCATTATTGGTAATAATATCAGTGTTTATATTGTCATTAGTGGTAATAATGTCAGTGTTTATATTGTCATTATTGGTAATAATGTCAGTGTTTATATTGTCATTAGTGGTAATAATGTCAGTGTTTATATTGTCATTATTGGTAATGATGTCAGTGTTTATATTGTCATGTGTGGTAATAATGTCAGTGTTTATATTGTCATTATTGGTAATGATGTCAGTGTTTATATTGCCATTAGTGGTAATAATGTCAGTGTTTATATTGTCATGTGTGGTAATGATGTCAGTGTTTATATTGTCATTATTGGTAATAATGTTAGTGTTTATATTGGCATTAGTGGTAATAATGTCAGTGTTTATATTGTCATTAATGGTAATAATGTCATTGATGTTAATAATTTCTCTCGTTTTTATATTGTTATTAGTGGTAATATTTTTGTCAGTGTTTATATTGCTATTAGTGGTAATATTGTTGTCAATGTTTATATTGCCGTTAGTGGTAATATTGTTGTCAATGTTTATATTGCCGTTAGTGATAATATTGTTGTCAGTGTTTATATTGCCATTAATAATAATATTGTTGTCAGTGTTTATATCGCCATTAGTGGTAATAATGTTGTCAGTGTTCATATTGCCATTAGTGGTAATATTGTTGTCAGTGTTTATATTGCTATTAGTGGTAATAATGTTGACAGTGTTTATAATGCCATTAGTGGTAATATTGTTGTGAGCGTTTATATTGCCATTAGTGGTAATATTGTTGTCAGTGTTTATATTGCCATTAGTGGTAATATTGTTGTCAGTGTTTATATTGCTATTAGTGGTAATATTGTTGTCAGTGTTTATATTACTGTTAGTGGTAATAATGTTGTCTGTGTTTATATTGCCATTAGTGTAGTATTTTTGTCAGTGTTTATATTGCCATTAGTGGTAATATTTTTGTCAGTGTATGTATCGCCATTAGTGGTAATAATGTTGTCAGTGTTTATATTGCCATTAGTTGTAATATCGTTGTCAGTGTTTATATAGCTATTAGTGGTAATATTGTTGTCAGTGTTTATATTGCTATTAGTGGTAATATTGTTGTCAGTGTTTATATTGTCATTAGTGGTAGTATTGTTGTCAGTGTTTATATTGCCATTAGTGGTAATAATGTTGTCAGTGTTTATATTGCTATTAGTGGTAATATTGTTGTCAGTGTTTATATTGCGCGTAAGTGGTAATAATGTTGTCAGTGTTAATATTGCCATTAGTGGTAATATTTTTTGTCAGTGTTTGTATCGCCATTAGTGGTAATAATGTTGTCAGTGTTTATATTGCCATTAGTGGTAATATTGTTGTCAGTGTTTATATTGCTATTAGTGGTAATATTGTTGTTAGTGTTTATATTGCGCGTTAGTGGTAATAATGTTGTCAGTGTTTATATTGCCATTAGTGGTAATACTTTTGTCAGTGTTTGTATCGCCATTAGTGGTAATATTGTTGTCAGTGTTTATATTGCCGTTAGTGGTAATAATGTTGTCAGTGTTTATATTGCCATTAGTGGTAGTATTGTTGTCAGTGTTTATATTGCCATAAGTGGTAATATTGGTGTCAGTGTTTATATTGTTATTAGTGGTAATATTGTTGTCAATGTTTATATTGCCATTAATGGTAATATTGTTGTCAATGTTTATATTGCCGTTAGTGGTAATATTGTTGTTAGTATTTATATTGCCATTAGTGGTGATATTGTTCTCAGTGTTTATATTGCTATTAGTGGAGATATTGTTCTCAGTGTTTATATTGCCATTAGTGGTAATATTGTTGTCAGTGTTTATATTGCTATTAGTGGTAATATTGTTGTTAGTGTTTATATTGCCGTTAGTGGTAATATTGTTGTCAGTGTTTATATTGCTATTAGTGGTAATATTGTTGTCAGTGTTTATTTTGTCGTTAGTGGTAATAATGTTGTCAGTGTTTATATTGCCGTTAGTCGTAATAGTTTTGTCAGTGTTTATATTGCCATTAGTGGTAATATTGTTGTCAGTGTTTATATTGCTATTAGTGGTAATATTGTTGTCAGTATTTATAATGCCATTAGTGGTAATATTGTTGTCAGTGTTTATATTGCCATTAGTGGTAATATTGTTGTCAGTGTTTATATTGCCGTTAGTGGTAATATTGTTGTCAGTGTTTATGTTGCCGTTAGTGGTAATATTGTTGTCAGTGTTTATATTGCTATTAGTGGTAATAGTGTTGTCAGTGTTTATATTGCTATTAGTGGTAATATTGTAGTCAGTGTTTATATTGCCATTAATGGTAATATTGTTGTCAGTGTTTATACTGCCATTAATAATAATATTGTTGTCAGTGTTTATATCGCCATTAGTGGTAATAATGTTGTCAGTGTTCATATTGCCATTAGTGGTAATATTGTTGTCAGTGTTTATATTGCTATTAGTGGTAATAATGTTGACAGTGTTTATAATGCCATTAGTGGTAATATTGTTGTGAGCGTTTATATTGCCATTAGTGGTAATATTGTTGTCAGTGTTTATATTGCCATTAGTGGTAATATTGTTGTCAGTGTTTATATTGCTATTAGTGGTAATATTGTTGTCAGTGTTTATATTACTGTTAGTGGTAATAATGTTGTCTGTGTTTATATTGCCATTAGTGTAGTATTTTTGTCAGTGTTTATATTGCCATTAGTGGTAATATTTTTGTCAGTGTATGTATCGCCATTAGTGGTAATAATGTTGTCAGTGTTTATATTGCCATTAGTTGTAATATCGTTGTCAGTGTTTATATAGCTATTAGTGGTAATATTGTTGTCAGTGTTTATATTGCTATTAGTGGTAATATTGTTGTCAGTGTTTATATTGTCATTAGTGGTAGTATTGTTGTCAGTGTTTATATTGCCATTAGTGGTAATAATGTTGTCAGTGTTTATATTGCTATTAGTGGTAATATTGTTGTCAGTGTTTATATTGCGCGTAAGTGGTAATAATGTTGTCAGTGTTAATATTGCCATTAGTGGTAATATTTTTTGTCAGTGTTTGTATCGCCATTAGTGGTAATAATGTTGTCAGTGTTTATATTGCCATTAGTGGTAATATTGTTGTCAGTGTTTATATTGCTATTAGTGGTAATATTGTTGTTAGTGTTTATATTGCGCGTTAGTGGTAATAATGTTGTCAGTGTTTATATTGCCATTAGTGGTAATACTTTTGTCAGTGTTTGTATCGCCATTAGTGGTAATATTGTTGTCAGTGTTTATATTGCCGTTAGTGGTAATAATGTTGTCAGTGTTTATATTGCCATTAGTGGTAGTATTGTTGTCAGTGTTTATATTGCCATAAGTGGTAATATTGGTGTCAGTGTTTATATTGTTATTAGTGGTAATATTGTTGTCAATGTTTATATTGCCATTAATGGTAATATTGTTGTCAATGTTTATATTGCCGTTAGTGGTAATATTGTTGTTAGTATTTATATTGCCATTAGTGGTGATATTGTTCTCAGTGTTTATATTGCTATTAGTGGAGATATTGTTCTCAGTGTTTATATTGCCATTAGTGGTAATATTGTTGTCAGTGTTTATATTGCTATTAGTGGTAATATTGTTGTTAGTGTTTATATTGCCGTTAGTGGTAATATTGTTGTCAGTGTTTATATTGCTATTAGTGGTAATATTGTTGTCAGTGTTTATTTTGTCGTTAGTGGTAATAATGTTGTCAGTGTTTATATTGCCGTTAGTCGTAATAGTTTTGTCAGTGTTTATATTGCCATTAGTGGTAATATTGTTGTCAGTGTTTATATTGCTATTAGTGGTAATATTGTTGTCAGTATTTATAATGCCATTAGTGGTAATATTGTTGTCAGTGTTTATATTGCCATTAGTGGTAATATTGTTGTCAGTGTTTATATTGCCGTTAGTGGTAATATTGTTGTCAGTGTTTATGTTGCCGTTAGTGGTAATATTGTTGTCAGTGTTTATATTGCTATTAGTGGTAATAGTGTTGTCAGTGTTTATATTGCTATTAGTGGTAATATTGTAGTCAGTGTTTATATTGCCATTAATGGTAATATTGTTGTCAGTGTTTATACTGCCATTAGTGGTAATATTGTTGTTAGTGTTTATATTGCCGTTAGTGGTAATATTGTTGTCAGTGTTTATATTGCCATTAGTGGTAATATTGTTGTCAGTGTTTATATTGCCATTAATGGTAATATTGTTGTGAGTGTTTATATTGCCATTAGTGGTAATATTGTTGTCAGTGTTTATATTGCTATTAGTGGTAATATTGCTGTCAGTGTTTATATTGCTATTAGTGGTAATATTGCTGTCAGTGTTTATATTGCCATTAGTGGTAATAATATCTGTGTTTATATTGCCATTGATGGTAATAATATCTCTAGTGTTAATATTGCTATTAGTGGTAATAATGTCATTAGTGGTTGTTTTTTTTTTCAATTAGTGTCAGTACCACAAAGTGTGTTGAACACCACTATGAGCAAGCAAACACAAATAATGTAAATAAGATTTGCTTGAGCTCCTAAAACAACTGGAGGTAAAGACGAATCGATCATTGCTTTTATGCTGAAATCGTAACGGACATCTCAACAAGGAATTCAGAACGTTAAGACACATAATAGGACAACACAAAAAAGAAAAAGATGAGCAACACGGACTCGCCAAAAATTCCGGGGTGAACCCAGGTGGTTGCGAAGGGTAAGAAGTTATTGCTTCTTATACAACACCCGCCATGTTACTCATATGTCAAATCCGGTAAAAGTCTTGACAGTGATAGAGGAAAAAAAACATCTAGTAGCGATGACTTACTTCGACCTAGGAGCAACGTAGGCTTGTCTTAGTAGCTTTTGCGTCAGCAGCTGGGCTCTGTTGTCCAGAAAATCACTGTTCCTGGCACAAGCTCTATAATAACGTATAAGTTGTGAAATGTAAACTCCAAACGCTGGTGATACTAGATTATTGCTACTGTAAAGTGGTCCTCATCACTAATATAAGTCATATACTGTTCATATATAATGTGTTAGACAAGTCAATCAATCAATGTACACTTTATTAAAAGTGACAATCAATAGTCGGATTGTACTGCATTTACATATAAAGCAATGTTATAATTTAGCCTCGCCTTTCAGTATATAATAGGCACATAGTCTTACTTCCGGTAAAGGTTACTTGTTGTCTGATATATTACTTATCTTCAATTTTATGTTTCACTGGCTTTGTTTTGTCTATTTAGATTGTAATTTGGACTACTAACGAATAAATTGGAAATATCGTAAAGTAAGATTCACATAATAAATGACGTATCGACCATTTATAGATAATGCTCTTACATTTTTGGCTTTGCTCTTGAATAAATAGTGACATTGTATATGTTAATTGGCAGTAATTCATCAATAATACGTTCAAACACTAAGACAAAAGATGCCATCCTATATCATATATAACCCTCAACAATAACAGAAAGTGGTTTAGCATTTAGTTTGTTGTTGTAGCCAATCTTGGTGGACAGCTTGGACTGTTTCTAGGAGCTAGCATCCTGACTGTTACAGAATTGATGGAGTTTCTCTTGTTCCTAATATGGTATAAGATTCAGACATTTATAAAGCGGGCAAACACTGTGCAAGGAAGAGGAATACACTAAACACTGTATACGACGGTGTGATTTTATTTTTTTCTTAAATGTTGATTTACACAAGCAAAAATTCAAGTCTGTAAGCATGATCAAGTTCAAATACAAGTTAAACACTTAAAAGCTTGAAGATACCAAAGGCGTAACGGGGCCCAGGTGACTCAATGAGTTAGGTTGTTGGATTACCTAGCAACTCCTGCAAGCCTATCACCTATACGGCGTGGGTTCGCGCCCGGCTTTTTTAATTACAAAAAGGTGCACTCGACTCGCAGCCGCAAGTGATAAAGTTTACCAGTTGCTTGCCCATGGTCGGTGGTTCTCTCCGGGTACTCCGGCTTCTTCCACCACTAAAACTGGTCGCCATGATATAGCTGAAATATTGCTGAAAGTGGCGTTAAACACAGTAAAACAAATAAAATCAAATCAACCAAAGGCGTAACCAGAAGCCTTAAATCAAAGGACAGACAATACAATGGCCAGAAGATAAAAGGTTAAAAAGGCAAGCAATGGTGGACAAATCAATACACATCAAAATTGAGCAGTATGATGATTTGGAATACAAGTTAAACATAATATTTGACACAAGTAAAAATACAAGGTAGCAAATTAGTTTGAAACTATCAAGTTGAAATAAAAGTTATTTGGCATACATTATTTGGCACAACTGTTTTAAAACACAAGTTAAGCATAGTATTTGGCACAATCGACTTAAAAGAAAAATTAAACACAATATATTTGGCATATAATTTTGCTTACACCTGTATGTTTTGTAGTTATATCTGATCCAGTACCTAATGTCACATTTACGTGGAAGTATATATGCATATAGATGTGTACATACTTACAACCAACAGCCATACATGTAATATGTTTTAATACATTAGATAATGTTTTTTTCTTGAATTGGAACTATTTTTTTCTAGAAAGACAATTTATAGACATGCTTAGATAATAGAAATATTGTGTTTCTGTTCAAACGGTGGGTGTTGTGTAAATATGTTGATAGATAGATTATATTTCTTGTAATCAGTAGTAGGAGCTTTTGTGCAACAACATAATTTCACTACGACGTAATTGTCTGTTTGAGTTTATCCGACTCAAAATGCTGATGTAAGCGTTTGCCATCGTGGTCTGTAATGTTGTCAACCATCTACTCTGGCATCTCTAGGACAATTTGATGACTGCACCCTCCAACCAACATGACTTTCGGTACTATGAATATAACAAAGGGAAGGTAGACACATTTTCCCACAAATTTATAGTAATTCATTTTAATATGTAATATGAGGTATGTTAAAGGTGTTGTCGATTTTTTTAAAAGAATATATGCAAGAAGAGTTTGAAGATACTAAAGGGGTAATCAGAATCCGTAAATCGAAGGACAGACAACACAATGACCAAAAGAAAAAGGACAAAAGGACAAACAACGATCTACAAAACACACACATAAAACTAAAGATCGAGTAACACGAACCCCACTACAAACCTCGGTGAACTCAAGTGCTCCGGGAGCGAAAGCAGTTACGGCTTCACTAGTGTCACCAGTCGTGTTAAGCTAATTAGGCTGGTTTTCACTAAGCATGAATTTGAAATTTTCTCTGGAATACTTGACCTAAATTAGTCCCTATTTTAAATTGTGTTCGACAGCCGTGACCTTTTTCCAAGATGGATGATATTACTATAATATAATTTTCGTTCAATTACAAAAATGCTTTGTTTTCAGCTGTAATAAGCTGAATCTTGAGCTTGCACTGTAGATAATCAGGTGTATGTCACATGCATTTCGGATTTTTTTCTTTTAAATTGGTGTCTTTTAGCCAATACAATACAAATTGTAAATTATTTGTTTTCAGTATACATCTGTAAATCTCCTTCTATGAATCCAATTTAACCAATGTTAAGAAAACGTATCAGAATGGCGGCCCTTATTATATTTGGATGAAGCATTCTTATGAAATATATATGTAGTATTCTACAAATGTCCAAACATTAACATAGACTTCAATAGAAATAATGCAAAGCAAAACATACCACACTGTCGAAATAGTTCTAAAAATAGAACAATCATAGAAACAGAGGCAAAATGACTGCACAATTTCCTGGCTTGATAGAGTCACTTCAATAAAATGTGTCGGTGCTAATGTTATAGGCTCAACACAATTTCCTGGCTTGATAAAGTCACTTCAATAAAATGTGTCGGTGCTAATGTTATAGGCTCAACACAATTTCCTGGCTTGATAGAGTCACTTCAATAAAATGTGTCGGTGCTAATGTTATAGGCTCAACACAATTTCCTGGCTTGATAGAGTCACTTCAATAAAATGTGTCGGTGCTAATGTTATAGGCTCAACACTCCTCTCTTAGTGAAGTGATGTAGTCATGTAAGTGTTTTTTTCCAAATGTGAGAAAAAATAACAACACTTACATATAATAGGGTCACCAGCTTTGTTGTACAAAATGGAGAGTTACAAAGCCATTGTAAGATATAATAGGGAAACAATATTCAACTTTGAACCAAAATATATTTGTTAATACTATATCTATGTATGTGACAGAATACATTTCAAGATATTGATATCCTCAAAAAAAGGTTTTGAACGATGAAATGAGACATTTATGTTTTGTAAACATCTAAACACAAACTTCAAACTCGTGAATAACGTATGAGTAGTGAAATAAAAACTCCATACGTGGTAGCAGTTAAGATGTGGAAGATTTATAATGCGAAAATCGAAGTCGTCTCTTTTGTCATAGAGACTGGTAGAAAGATGACGATTGGTGTCGAATTTGAAGTAAATGTCACAAGAAGAGAAAATGTCAAAATGTCAAGAAATGTGAAATGTAGAAATAAATAAAATCTTGTAAATGATCAGGAATGGAAATGCAAATGGATTTTGCTTGAAGCAGTGATATAAAGATTGAAATTGAACACATGCTACTATTTGTAATAGTTCATACATATGTCAGCATTTCTTGTTTGCTTTAACACATTTTTTGTATTTACATTTTTAGGTGAAGAGTTAATTATTTCTACACTTTTAGATTTTTATCACTTTCCTTTAACTTTTGATATATATATTTATATATTTAGTGTTATTTTAGACTATTTTGTCATATATGTTTTTGATCCTCTTTCGTTTTACTGGTATAATTCATTTTTTCATTATCTTCATATCCATTGTAAATATGTTTTATAATTATGTTGACTGTATATATTAGTGTAAAGCGCTTAGAGTAGTTTTATGATTATATAATGCGTTATACAAATATGTTATAATAATAATAAATAAATAATAATAATATTATATTTCTTTTAATCAGAATGAGTGTTTTTGTGCAATCGCTTGCATTTTGTATTTATTTGAAAATCAATATGTTAGTAGTATGCTTAGTCAATATGTATATCATATATCTGTTCATCACAGTGCGGTGACAAATAACATTTAGCAGACAGATTAAACAAAGAATACATCTACATTGTACTTTCTGTGATTGTTTTTACCTTGTAATTGTGATATAATATTTGAAATAAAGACACTGAATAAAATACAATTTGTCTGATAGTCAAATTTATTTTGATAATCTATTTAGAAAAAAAGACTATTAATCTCTGGTAACAAATAAAGAAAATCAGGAGAAAGTTGAAGCAAACAAACAGCATTCCTATAGAATGATGATATTGGTGAAGATTGCACTTATTTCACTTTACTTACATCTGCCTTGACCCAATATTCCAAACATTCGAAGCAATGATTTCAACTTAAACACTAGGAACCATTGGTGCATTAGCTTCTTTGTTAGCAGAAGCACTATGCCAAGGCAATCATGATAGTAACCACAAGCTCTTGAATATTGTATCAACTGAGAGATATATACTCCAAATGGAGATGCTGCTGGAATGTTTCTACAAGCAACCAACAAACAATCAATCAACCGATCAACACTAATAAGAGATACAACAATAAAAGAGCTGTTATTTTGCTTTAAGAAGAGTTTGAAGATACCAAAAGAGTAATCAGAATCCGTATCTCGAAGAAGAACAGATAACACAATGGACAAAAGAAAAAGTACAAAATGTATGTTTAAGTGTAATTTTGATAGTTTCTCGTGTTCTTTCACATCAATATCCTTTCTTACTAATACTTTTAAATTATTTGGCTTTCCAATATTTCGATATTGAGCGTACCTGATGACAGCAATAAATTTGATATCTATGTTTTTATTACTAAGATGAGATTAACAATAAACAACGAGAACGAAAGCAGAAGACTTATGATTAGCATCACACACACCATCAACATGTATGGGTATCTCAGTTGTTCCGGTAGTGGAAGAAGTTCCTGCTGCACATGTGACACCCATCGTGTTACGCAGGGTAATAGACAAAGTCCAGTAAATAGGTTAAGCGGAGTAAATGGATGAAAATAGTTCAACCAACCATCTACTAATAGATGATCATGGATGGCGCCATTTAATTATTCAAAGTCTTTACAAAAATACTAAAACAATATGAATGCCGAAAACGGAGAAATTTCAAAATATTTAGTTTAAAAAAAGGTGAATAGACAATACTGTATCAAACATGTATACATAATTTTCTATTCCTAATAGTATGAATGTTTAAATCTAGCGTGAGTACAAAGTGAAAATAAAACGACCTGTGTTGTGTGCCCATAAAACTAGTGTAAACCCTCAACGTTTTATTGAAGGCCATGTATATGTGCCAGTGGTATCTATTTTCTCGTTTTTGCGATTGGAATATGGAACGATTCAGACAGTTTGATATATATTTTTTTTTATTTTATTTATATTATACACTAAAGAGTTGTTCTAATCATATGTTCGTATTATTTATGGTGTAATATCGTGTATTTTGATAGTATATACTGCCCCTTAGACATACCTTTGTTTTACATTAGTGGTGTTGGATAAATTGATATTTGTATCAGTGTATTGTAACCACTAATCCGAATTTTGACTTTATAATATTTCTGTTTTACAAAGATCACTTCGCTTGTTATCAACAAAGTGCGTCATGTCATTATTGTGTTAATTGTATCTACCAATCACTTAAAAGCAGTTATGTAAAGACAAACAAACTTATACATCGATTTAACACTACCACCCATTTAATATACAAACATGCAACTGTTCTTTGGAACAAACACTCTGTAATACACAAGTGATATTTGTTATTATATTTACGTTGCATATTTGAAATTTATCAGAAAAATAATGGATATATTTCATACTCTCACAAATGATGCTTGAAGCGAATATGCTATAGATCAACTTCGTTCTACAATCAATCTTATTTTTTATGACAAACGTTCAACAAGCAAATAATAAGTCAAGTGATCAACATATGATAATCACTTTAGATAATATTTGATCCAGTCTGCAAGCATGCCATCAAGAAGTGCATTTAAACATTGATTGATTGATTGATTGATTGATTGATTGATTGATTGATTGATTGATGCTTAACGCCAACTTTAGCAATATTTCAGCTATATCGTGGCGTGGACAAATTTTGTTATTAAACATAGACACCTACATGATCCTTAGAAATAAAACATAAAACATACTTGTCTATAGAACAATCCGGATTATATATACAAATAACCGAAACATTAAAAAGATAAAACCATATATTTAGAACGTATAAAATATAACTATATTTTTGTATATAAATTAATTTCTTTTAAAAATTAAGAAATTGTGTCGCTTGCGACATTTGTAAATAAATCTTATAAATTTTTTACATTGTAAAATGTCTGCCGAACATCGGCAACATCTACGCAGTCAATTAAAACATGTATAAGCGAAAAATTGGAATAACACGGAATACATTCCGGTCTTTCCTCATTGCTTAACAAATAACTATGAGTCAGACTACTATGACCTATACGACATCTGGTCAAGACTACAAGGAGTCTTGCCAAATAGAGAATGTATTTCGTGCAACTTGCTATGAATTTGTTGGTTCCGACTGTCTTGCCAGCGTTTTAAAATATATTTCGTAATAAAAAGTTTAAAATCGGTATAAGGATAAGGAATAGAACAATTGGATACATGATCATCCAATGCGTTCTTGGCTTCCTGGTCAACAACTGTGTTCCCATGGATACCTATATGACTAGGGATTCATGTGATAATTACATGTTTATCAATAGTAACAATGCTTTTATAAATTTCAACAATTTTTAAGATAAAAAGGGTTTTGAATTTTACAACTCTCAATTGCCAACAGGCAAGAAAGAGAATCTGAACAGATTCTGATTTTACTTTTATCAGAAGAGACAATGAACCCTCAAAGCAATGATTATTGCATTAGCCTCTGCACTGACGATTGACCTGGCAAATGGTAATCGAACAGAATAGACATGATGTCCGAAAACAGCTGTCGATGCTACTCTATCACCATCCTTTGAACCATCAGTATATATTGCAGAGTATTCAGATGCTACAGATCTAATTCAGCAAAATGTTACTTAATTAGTAAAAGTTTTCTTCGGGTTTTTTGTATTGCGTTAGTTCAAAATTGAAGATAGGCTTTGGATTTAACCATGGAGGGTTTTCAGAAATTGCAATAGGTGCTATGTCATCCAAATTTATATCAGAATTTTCAAAATGTGATCTTACTCGGAATCCAAAAGATTGAATTGTATTGTGTTGTTTATCGTAAGGATTAAAAACACAGTCGTATGCAGGATTTGAAGGATAAGCCTTCAATTTGGTTGCATATTGCATACCAAGTTTGATGCATCTGTTTTCAAGGGAAGGCTCATTGGTTCAACATAAAACAATCTCAACTGGAGACGTTCTGAACGCTCCAAGTGAGAGTCGTAATCCTTGATGATGGACTGTATCAGGCAACTAGATGTACGATGAACGGGCGGGACCGTAGACGATACATCCGTAATCCAATTTTGATCGAATCAACTATTTATATAAATTTAATAATACCGTGCTATCCGCATCCCAGTCGGTACTGGACACAAATTTCAAAATATTAAGTGCTTTAAGGCACTAATTTTTAAGCATTTTAATATGAGGTAAAAAGGTAAGTTTACTATCAAAAAAGAGACCTAACAATTTTGTTTATTGAACTATTTTTAAAGGGAAATTGAATTTTAACTCCGGGTCTGAATGGAGTCTTTTGTTGCAATCTAAATCCATTCTCCATTGCCCATTTTTCTATCTTATTTAGATATAGTTGTAATTGTCTTTCATAGCATATCAGAAAGTCATCTACATAAAGAAAACCCTCAATGTTAACATTTAACCTCATATCGAAGAGGTTTTTTAAAATGCCATATTTCCATGTTGTGTCATATGCTTTTTCAAGATAGAAAAAGATAGACACAGCATGTTTCTTTTTGGCAAAAGCGTTTCGAATAAAAGTTTCAAAACGGACAAAATGATCTAAAGTGCCTCTACATTGACGGAATCCACATGGCTTAAATGTTCCAATATGTATAATTTTAATTAATAAAGGTTCATTTTAGAATCTGTTGTAATTAATCCTTTCATCAATAAATAAGCCATGAAAATCCACCATGTAATCCACAGAACTGGAATAACCCTTCTAAGGTATCAAATATCAGACGCTAGAAGGGGTGTTCCAGTTCTGTGGATTACATGGTAGACTTTAAGCTATAATGCTATATGGGGTTGTACTTGGTTGTGTTTTAAAGGTATCCGTTTTGCTCTCCCTTCTACGATTTGTCAGATTGGAGTTTTGAATTGTTGTGACAGTGTGATATTTTTTGTTGTATGTATGTCTATATGTTCTATATATTTTCATGTTATCAAGCATACTTTGGAGGTGACTATTGTTTATGTCGAGGTCTTGTTTAATACTTCCGGGTCATGTGGCTATTTATACATTTATATATTTAGAGTCACAATATTGATCATCCGCTATTTCATAGTTAGTAGAGAGAGGTCTTACGTTTCCTTTAACTGGGTTCGTGCTACTCGATCTTTAGATTTTTATGTGTAATGTTTTGTTCTTTTTCTTTTGCCCATTGATGTGTCTGTCCTTCTTCGATTTACACATTCTGGTTACCCCTTTGATATTTTTAAACTCTTTTCAGCTTAATGTTAAACGTCCGTATTTCAGCTCCAGTCTTATTGTTAAACGTCCGTATTTCAGCTCCAGTCTTAATGTTAAAAGTTCGTATTCCAGCTCCAGTCTTAATGTTAAACGTCCGTATTTCAGCTCCAGTGATGGCGAAAACAAGTTTACAAACATTAAATGAGATATACAATTAAGTTGTATATTTGATTCGACCCACAGAAACAGCAGAGAAACTACGTCTTCTAAAGACCAGGATAAGCACACCTTCTTGGACACCTACCATCATTGACGCCATTTTTGTGGCAGTTTGCTGTACGATATTTAAAGGAATTAGGTGTATAGGCAAGTCTGATTCGATCGATTGATTGATTGTTTGTTGGTCTATAGTATGAATGACTGACATTGTTTATTAGATAATTAAGTCTCCCAAACAACGTTTGGAGACTTATTGTTTTTGCTCCGTTTCTTATTAGTATTATTATTATTCTTATTCTTATTCTTATTCTTATTCTCCTTTCTTTCCGTGCACCATGAACTTGTCCACGGCAGATCTCAGGAACTACAGGACAGAATTTCATGAAACTTGGTGGAGTTATAGATATATGTTTCTAGTTGATCCTAAAGTTTTCAGATTTGTGGTAAAGGGGGTCAAAGTTATATTTTGGGGGGTTCAAAGGGGGTGAGGGTTACTATAGAATCCTATGGGAAAGTTGAAATTTCGTACATTAATGTTGATAACTTCTAACTGGATAATGATAGAGACATAAATTTTGACATAGTGATAGGTCACCATTAGAGGAGCAATTCTGCGTTTTCAAAATTTTCAAGATGTCTGCCATTTTCAAAATGGTTGCCAAAACACGGCATAAAAATGGGGGGTAAAAATTCAACATTGTCCGATATCATCAAAATTTGATATGTGGGTAGATAGTGTCAGTGGACGGTTTGGGAGACTTCATAATCGTTAGATTATAATCATATCTTGTTTTAATTAAAGTTTACTGTTCCTAAAACATGTAATTATTATCAAAGCTAAGGTTCTCCTCACTCGGTGACCTAAGCCGATTTGGATAATATGTTGAGGTCCTTTGCAAGCTTCCTATTAAGAGCGATATAACATAACAATAATGGAGATTTAAGTGGCTATCTTATGTCAAAGTGAAGTTTTATCGTTAATGGCTGGCAATTGCTTTGTTTTTGTATTCAGTAACATCTGAAATGTTACGTACTAAGGATAAATCATTAATATTTATATTGTTTTGTGGCTTCTAATGTATTTAAAGGTGTATTGAACATCATGAAGACGAAAGTAAACAAAAATCAAACAATTATAATTTAGTGATGATTATCCGTGTAATTTGGTGTATTTTAAAACAATCAAAATATTGAAATTTTATAATTGATCGTTTGTGAAGAATTAAAGTGCTCAATTATCTCATGGTAAAATAATGTTTAGTTTGATTTTGTAATTGCAAAATCTGTCGCTGAATGTAAACTAATTCCCGTATTTAAAATCATATTAGAGTCAATGTTAAAACGATATAAACCTTCCTGAGATATAGATGTTTTGTCCTTTCCAATTATAGATATACTAGATACCGCATAAAGAATTGTAATGGTTACAGTTCGCTATTAAGATGTACATGTATAGAGCATGGCAATTTTAAGCTTAGATAGGCTTAGAAGTGAATATGGTGACGCATACTGATAGTTTATATGTATCCAGCAACTGTCTGTAGATTAGCTTTCAGATTAACACAACTATTCAGAACGTTATCTGAACAGGGATGTCGAGCCTTCTGTACCTCAATCATCCTTCTAAATATATTTCATATACTATTATTGTAATGTAATGCGAAGGTTTATGATATTTAACGCCTCTTTCAACAATATTTCAGCTATATCGTGGCGGTCAGTTTCATTGGTGGCGGAAACCGGAGTACCCGGAGAAAACCACTGACATGTCGCAAGTGACTGACAAACTTTATCACACAATGTTGTTTCGAGTACACCCACCATGAGCGATATTCGAACTCATAGCGTTAGTGGTGATAGGCACTGATTGCATAGGTAGTTAGAATCCAACTACCATAAGATCACTACCACGACGGCCTATTAAATCGTAAATCTCACTTCTGAAATAACCTTAATCAGGTACTCTCATGTGTAAATCTCACTTCTGAAATAACCTTAATCAGATACTCTCATGTGTAAATCTCACTTCTGAAATAACCTTAATCAGGTACTCTCATGTGTAAATCTCACTTCTGAAATAACCTTAATCAGATACTCTCATGTGTAAATCTCACTTCTGAAATAACCTTAATCAGGTACTCTCATGTGTAAATCTCACTTCTGAAATAATCTTAATCAAGTACTCTCATGTGTAAATCTCACTTCTGAAATAACCTTAATCAGGTACTCTCATGTGTAAATCTCGCTTCTGAAATAACCTTAATCAGGTACTCTCATGTGTAAATCTCACTTCTGAAATAACCTTAATCAGGTACTCTCATGTGTAAATCTCACTTCTGAAATAACCTTAATCAAGTACTCTCATGTGTAAATCTCACTTCTGAAATAACCTTAATCAGGTACTCTCATGTGTAAATCTCACTTCTGAAATAACCTTAATCAAGTACTCTCATGTGTAAATCTCACTTCTGAAATAACCTTAATCAGGTACTCTCATGTGTAAATCTCGCTTCTGAAATAACCTTAATCAGGTACTCTCATGTGTAAATCTCCCTTCTGAAATAACCTTAATCAAGTACTCTCATGTGTAAATCTCACTTCTGAAATAACCTTAATCAGGTACTCTCATGTGTAAATCTCACTTCTGAAATAACCTTAATCAGGTACTCTCATGTGTAAATCTCACTTCTGAAATAACCTTAATCAAGTACTCTCATGTGTAAATCTCACTTCTGA
Source organism: Bathymodiolus septemdierum (assembly GCA_963383655.1). Taxonomy (NCBI): domain Eukaryota; kingdom Metazoa; phylum Mollusca; class Bivalvia; order Mytilida; family Modiolidae; genus Bathymodiolus; species Bathymodiolus septemdierum. The sequence continues at coordinate 17,414,528 of OY726519.1, read as the reverse complement.
AATAACCTTAATCAAGTACTCTCATGTGTAAATCTCACTTCTGAAATAACCTTAATCAGGTACTCTCATGTGTAAATCTCGCTTCTGAAATAACCTTAATCAGGTACTCTCATGTGTAAATCTCACTTCTGAAATAACCTTAATCAAGTACTCTCATGTGTAAATCTCACTTCTGAAATAACCTTAATCAGGTACTCTCATGTGTAAATCTCACTTCTGAAATAACCTTAATCAGGTACTCTCATGTGTAAATCTCACTTCTGAAATAACCTGAATCAGGTACTCTCATGTGTAAATCTCACTTCTGAAATAACCTTAATCAAGTACTCTCATGTGTAAATCTCACTTCTGAAATAACCTTAATCAGGTACTCTCATGTGTAAATCTCACTTCTGAAATAACCTTAATCAGGTACTCTCATGTGTAAATCTCACTTCTGAAATAACCTGAATCAGGTACTCTCATGTGTAAATCTCACTTCTGAAATAACCTTAATCAAGTACTCTCATGTGTAAATCTCACTTCTGAAATAACCTTAATCAGGTACTCTCATGTGTAAATCTCACTTCTGAAATAACCTTAATCAGGTACTCTCATGTGTACATCTCACTTCTGAAATAACCTTAATCAGGTACTCTCATGTGTAAATCTCACTTCTGAAATAACCTTAATCAGGTACTCTCATGTGTAAATCTCACTTCTGAAATAACCTTAATCAAGTACTCTCATGTGTAAATCTCACTTCTGAAATAACCTTAATCAGGTACTCTCATGTGTAAATCTCACGTCTGAAATAACCTTAATCAGGTACTCTCATGTGTAAATCTCACTTCTGAAATAACCTTAATCAGGTACTCTCATGTGTAAATCTCGCTTCTGAAATAACCTTAATCAGGTACTCTCATGTGTAAATTTCACTTCTGAAATAACCTTAATGAGGTAGTCTCATGTGTAAATCTCACTTCTGAAATAACCTTAATGAGGTACTCTCATGTGTAAATCTCACTTCTGAAATAACCTTAATCAGGTACTCTCATGTGTAAATCTCACTTCTGAAATAACCTTAATCAGGTACTCTCATGTGTAAATCTCACTTCTGAAATAACCTTAATCAGGTACTCTCATGTGTAAATCTCACTTCTGAAATAACCTTAATCAGGTACTCTCATGTGTAAATCTCACTTCTGAAATAACCTTAATGAGGTACTCTCATGTGTAAATCTCGCTTCTGAAATAACCTTAATCAGGTACTCTCATGTGTAAATCTCACTTCTGAAATAACCTTAATCAGGTACTCTCATGTGTAAATCTCACTTCTGAAATAACCTTAATCAGGTACTCTCATGTGTAAATCTCACTTCTGAAATAACCTGTATCAGGTACTCTCATGTGTAAATCTCACTTCTGAAATAACCTTAATCAGGTACTCTCATGTGTAAATCTCACTTCTGAAATAACCTTAATCAGGTACTCTCATGTGTAAATCTCACTTCTGAAATAACCTTAATCAGGTACTCTCATGTGTAAATCTCGCTTCTGAAATAACCTTAATGAGGTACTCTCATGTGTAAATCTCACTTCTGAAATAACCTTAATCAGGTACTCTCATGTGTAAATCTCACTTCTGAAATAACCTTAATGAGGTACTCTCATGTGTAAATCTCGCTTCTGAAATAACCTTAATCAGGTACTCTCATGTGTAAATCTCGCTTCTGAAATAACCTTAATCAGGTACTCTCATGTGTAAATCTCGCTTCTGAAATAACCTTAATCAGGTACTCTCATGTGTAAATCTCGCTTCTGAAATAACCTTAATCAGGTACTCTCATGTGTAAATCTCACTTCTGAAATAATCTTAATCAGGTACTCTCATGTGTAAATCTCACTTCTGAAATAACCTTAATCAGGTACTCTCATGTGTAAATCTCACTTCTGAAATAACCTTAATGAGGTACTCTCATGTGTAAATCTCACTTCTGAAATAACCTTAATCAGGTACTCTCATGTGTAAATCTCACTTCTGAAATAACCTCAATCAGGTACTCTCATGTGTAAATCTCACTTCTGAAATAACCTTAATCAGGTACTCTCATGTGTAAATCTCGCTTCTGAAATAACCTTAATCAGGTACTCTCATGTGTAAATGTCGCTTCTGAAATAACCTTAATGAGGTACTCTCATGTGTAAATCTCGCTTCTGAAATAACCTTAATCAGGTACTCTCATGTGTAAATCTCACTTCTGAAATAACCTTAATCAGGTACTCTCATGTGTAAATCTCACTTCTGAAATAACCTTAATCGGGTACTCTCATGTGTAAATCTCGCTTCTGAAATAACCTTAATGAGGTACTCTCATGTGTAAATCTCACTTCTGAAATAACCTTAATCAGGTACTACTCTCATGTGTAAATCTCGCTTCTGAAATAACCTTAATCAGGTACTCTCATGTGTAAATCTCACTTCTGAAATAACCTTAATCAGGTACTCTCATGTGTAAATCTCGCTTCTGAAATAACCTTAATCAGGTACTCTCATGTGTAAATCTCGCTTCTGAAATAACCTTAATGAGGTACTCTCATGTGTAAATCTCGCTTCTGAAATAACCTTAATGAGGTACTCTCATGTGTAAATCTCGCTTCTGAAATAACCTTAATGAGGTACTCTCATGTGTAAATCTCGCTTCTGAAATAACCTTAATCAGGTACTCTCATGTGTAAATCTCGCTTCTGAAATAACCTTAATCAGGTACTCTCATGTGTAAATCTCGCTTCTGAAATAACCTTAATCAGGTACTCTCATGTGTAAATCTCGCTTCTGAAATAACCTTAATCAGGTACTCTCATGTGTAAATCTCGCTTCTGAAATAACCTTAATCAGGTACTCTCATGTGTAAATCTCGCTTCTGAAATAACCTTAATCAGGTACTCTCATGTGTAAATCTCACTTCTGAAATAACCTTAATCAGGTACTCTCATGTGTAAATCTCGCTTCTGAAATAACCTTAATCAGGTACTCTCATGTGTAAATCTCACTTCTGAAATAACCTTAATCAGGTACTCTCATGTGTAAATCTCGCTTCTGAAATAACCTTAATCAGGTACTCTCATGTGTAAATCTCGCTTCTGAAATAACCTTAATGAGGTACTCTCATGTGTAAATCTCACTTCTGAAATAACCTTAATGAGGTACTCTTATGTGTAAATCTCGCTTCTGAAATAACCTTAATGAGGTACTCTCATGTGTAAATCTCACTTCTGAAATAACCTTAATCAGGTACTCTCATGTGTAAATCTCGCTTCTGAAATAACCTTAATCAGGTACTCTCATGTGTAAATCTCGCTTCTGAAATAACCTTAATCAGGTACTCTCATGTGTAAATCTCGCTTCTGAAATAACCTTAATCAGGTACTCTCATGTGTAAATCTCACTTCTGAAATAACCTTAATCAGGTACTCTCATGTGTAAATCTCGCTTCTGAAATAACCTTAATCAGGTACTCTCATGTGTAAATCTCGCTTCTCAAATAACCTTAATCAGGTACTCTCATGTGTAAATGAATGAAAAGCGAAATAGCTTAAGAATCATTTGGAGCAATAATTGATTAGTAATATAATTGATCATTTTCATTAAATTCATTATGAATTTATTGTTGTAAAAATGTGTATTATTAATTTCCAATCATAGAGTGAGTATTGCTTGGTGAGATTTCTCAAATGATATCGTTTTAAATGACGTGTTGACACTAAATAATTAGAATATCTATAAACGTAGGCAGACCCCCGACAGCAGAAAGCAATTATAAAACCTAAGTGTAAAGATATTGGACTTTAATGAAGTTTATTGATTTGACATGTTCCGAATTCAGACACGATCATGATTAGTCAAGAAGATTCATCACAATACCGTATGTGTAATGTCTGAGATAAACGAAACATTGTAAAATAGATGTGATGTATAATGTGGACAATTGTTATGTTAAAACTTATAATTATGATTATTTCAATACACACCAGTCAATAAATTGCTATCAAGTGTGATAGCACGTGTAATTTAAAATGAAGGAAGATATGACAGATAATAACGAAAACAAAGAAACATTAACATTTGCCAAAATCTGGGAGGACTTCATAGATACAACAGGGTTCCATGCAGTCAATAAAATTAGTTTTGGACGTAAACATTCAATACACAGGACGTAAGTTTCTTCTAAGTATGAATAGGATGCATGTTTATTCACAAAGCTTAAATATTGACATATTCAATTTCAAAAACTGAACCTATGCTTACTCATTTACTCTTATTAAATAATAATAATAATAATAATAATAATAATAATAATAATAATAATAATAATCAAGCTATTCTGCCCCCAGGTATATACTTACGGCATATTTCCTTCATTGCTGTAGTTTGTCAAATGCAATGTTCCTTGCACATAAAAGAGGACTTGTTTACTACCCGTAATGGCATATATGTGTGGCAAGTGACAGATGTGCTACCTTTGTAGCAATGACAATACTTCCTTTCCGCACTCATTGCTGAACACCGACTTTTTTTCGGTTCTCATTAGTGGATCAGGAACTGTTTACCCTCAGAACCCATGATTTCACCCCGTCTTCCTGTGGAGTTCGTGTTGCTCATACTTTAGTTTTCTGTTTAGTATTTTGTTGATCATTGTGTGTCTGTTTGTTCTCCTTCTTTTGTTACATTTACGGCTTCTGATATTTCCCCTTTTGATATCTGCAAACCTTTGGTCATTGTATTGTCTGTCTTTCTTCGATTGACGGATTCTAATTATCCCTTTGGTATCTTCAAAGTTTGGCCATTCCATTGTGTTTCATTCTTCGATATACAGCTTCTGTTATTACCTCTTTGGTATCATCAAACCTTTGATCATTGCATTGTCTGTCCTTCTTAGATTTACGGCTTGATTACCACTTTGATATCGTCAAACCTTTGATCATTGTATTGTCTGTCCTTCTTAGATTTACGGCTTGATGACCACTTTGATATTGTCAAACCTTTGATCATTGTATTGTCTGTCCTTCTTAGATTTACGGCTTGATTACCACTTTGATATCATCAAACCTTTGATCATTATATTGTCTGTCCTTCTTAGATTTACGGCTTGATTACCACTTTGATATCGTCAAACCTTTGATCATTGTATTGTCTGTCCTTCTTAGATTTACGGCTTGATTACCACTTTGATATCGTCAAACCTTTGATCATTGTATTGTCTGTCCTTCTTAGATTTACGGCTTGATTACCACTTTGATATCGTCAAACCTTTGATCATTTTATTGTCTGTCCTTCTTAGATTTACGGCTTAATTACCACTTTGATATCGTCAAACCTTTGATCATTGTATTGTCTGTCCTTCTTAGATTTACGGCTTGATTACCACTTTGATATCGTCAAACCTTTGATCATTGTATTGTCTGTCCTTCTTAGATTTACGGCTTGATTATCACTTTGATATCGTCAAACCTTTGATCATTGTATTGTCTGTCCTTCTTAGATTTACGGCTTGATTACCACTTTAATATCGTCAAACCTTTAATCATTGTATTATCTGTCCTTCTTAGATTTACGGCTTGATTACCACTTTGATATCGTCAAACCTTTGATCATTATATTGTCTGTCCTTCTTAGATTTACGACTTGATTACCACTTTGATATCGTCAAACCTTTGATCATTATATTGTCTGTCCTTCTTAGATTTACGGCTTGATTACCACTTTGATATCGTCAAACCTTTGATCACTGCATTGTCTGTCCTACTTAGATTTACGACTTGATTACCACTTTGATATCGTCAAACCTTTGATCATTGTGTTGTCTGTCCTTCTTTGATTTACGGCTTGATTACCACTTTGATATCGTCAAACCTTTGATCATTGCATTGTCTGTCCTTCTTAGATTTACGGCTTGATTACCACTTTGATATCGTCAAACCTTTGATCATTGTATTGTCTGTCCTTCTTAGATTTACGGCTTGATTACCACTTTGATATCGTCAAACCTTTGATCATTGTATTATCTGTCCTTCTTAGATTTATGGCTTGATTACCACTTTGATATCGTCAAACCTTTGATCATTTTATTGTCTGTCCTTCTTAGATTTACGACTTGATTACCACTTTGATATCGTCAAACCTTTGATCATTGTATTGCCTGTCCTTCTTAGATTTACGGCTTGATTACCACTTTGATATCGTCAAACCTTTGATCATTGCATTGTCTGTCCTTCTTAGATTTACTACTTGATTACCACTTTGATATCGTCAAACCTTTGATCATTGTATTGTCTGTCCTTCTTAGATTTACGGCTTGATTACCACTTTGATATCGTCAAACCTTTGATCATTGTATTGTCTGTCCTTCTTAGATTTACGGCTTGATTACCACTTTGATATCGTCAAACCTTTGATCATTGCATTGTCTGTCCTTCTTAGATTTACGGCTTGATTACCACTTTGATATCGTCAAACCTTTGATCATTGTATTGTCTGTCCTTCTTAGATTTACGGCTTGATTACCACTTTGATATCGTCAAACCTTTGATCATTGTATTGTCTGTCCTTCTTAGATTTACGGCTTGATTACCACTTGATATCGTCAAACCTTTGATCATTGTATTGTCTGTCCTTCTTAGATTGCTGCCTTATTACCACTTTGATATCGTCAAACCTTTGATCATTGTATTGTCTGTCCTTCTTAGATTTACGCCTTGATTACCACTTTGATATCGTCAAACGCTTGGTCATTGTATTGTCTGTCCTTCTTCGCTATGCGGCTTCTGATTATCCCTTTGATATCTGCAAACTTTTGATCATTGTATTGTCTGTCCTTCTTCGATGTACGGCTTATGGTATTACTCCTTTGATATCTTCAAACTTTTCTCACACCCGTTAATAAAGAACAATAGTCTGTGGGTTCACTGTATGTTAAATTTTTCTAACACTACCTATTATCACTCCTTTTGTAATGTGAAACTAGATATATCCATAAGTCAAACTAGGAAGCGACATTGTTTTTTTTTTATTGTTTCGTTTTTATTTCTATGATTATTGAATTGGATTTGGAATTTTTGATTTTTGTTGACAGTGTTGTATGTTGTTGACAGTGTTGTATTTTGTTGACAGTGTTGTATTTTGTCGACAGTGTTGTATTTTGTCGACAGTGTTGTATTTCATCGACGGTGTTGTATTTCATCGACAGTGTTGTATTTTGTCGACAGCGTTGTATTTCATCGACAGTGCTGTATTTTGCCGACAGCGATGTATTTTGTCGACAGTGTTGTATTTTGTCGACAGTGTTGTATTTCATCGACAGTGTTGTATTCCATCGAGTGTTGTATTTTGTCGACAGTGTTGTATTTTGTCGACAGTGTTGTATTTCATCGAGTGTTGTATTGTGTCGACAGTGTTGTATTTTGTTGACAGTGTTGTATTTTGTCGACAGTGTTGTATTTCATCGACAGTGTTGTATTTCATCGAGTGTTGTATTTTGTCGACAGTGTTGTATTTTGTCGACAGTGTTGTATTTCATCGACAGTGTTGTATTTCATCGACAGTGTTGTATTTCATCGACAGTGTTGTATTTTGTCGACAGTGTTGTATTTTGTCGACAGTTTTGTATTTCATCGACAGTGTTGTATTTTGTCGACAGTGTTGTATTTTGTCGACAGTGTTGTCTTCTTTGTTTTTCATTTTATTACATGTATAACTTACCAATGAATCAATGTAAAAGTGGAGATCGTGACTGTTGACATGTGTTGTGTAAGTAAATCTTACTCTGTATTAGATCATGATCTTACAGTTGTTTGTCTGGGAGTTTGTGATTTCTTGCTATGTTATTAATTTTAATTTCAAGTTTAGTCTGTGTCTATCCGGATTACTAATTTCTGTTTTGATCCCTCCTAATGCTCAACTATTTTACCGTTATATCAAACTATTAAAGATATGGTATCGTAATAATTATTATTATATATCACGACTGAACAGGATCTGTAGCCATTTCATTTCAGTAAACAATCGTAACGGTGATGCACTGATTAGCGTGTTTGTCTCGAGTGTGGTAAATCGTGGGTTTGAGCCCTGGTCGGATCAAACCAAAGAATATAATATTTGTATTTGTTGCTTCTCTGGCAAGCACACGGCACAAATGAGTAAAAGAGTAAGAATAAGACTGTTTTGCTCGAAATCAAGATAATGTGTCCAAGTAGAGCGACGTGTCTACATGCGGATTGTTGTTTCATTTGGTGTTAATCATTCACTGACTCATGTCGGTAGAGAATCCGTACTGTGTTTATGGGATATCATTATATCACGTAGGCTATCATTCGCCCAGTAGTCAGTGTTTCGGCATTGACATGAATTATTAGAAATATATATATTAACCATTAACAATTCCTCAATAATGTAATTAATTTAAGTCAATCTCCCTTAGACATAAGTAGCCATAGCCTCTTTTGGTAATCCTGTTTAGGTCCTCTTTTAGCTTTGATCATGCCTGATAAAGGTTATTCCGGACACGTGTCGTGTGCACTAAATTTGATATCTTACATTGATTTCTCTGTATTATAATTGACATTATATGTTTATCTTTGTCTTTCAGAATTTTCTGGGTGACGTTATGGTTGTTATCAGCAGGTTATCTACTCTTCATAGTATCAACAGAATTAACATATTACTATCAATATCCAACAACAATAACAGTCACGGGACGTATGTCAGAAGTACTAGAATTTCCGGCCATTACTATTTGTAACATTGGTTCAAGAAATAAAACCATGTTTTCTAACGATACACGGACTAGTAATTATTATCGTAGTTTATCTGGAATAGCCGACTTAGATAACAAAATTAATTGGACCGATCCATTTTACGTAGCTGAGGGGTATTTCAAACAGCGCACAATAGAGGATCTTTATGCCGAGTCTAAAGACATATCACGTTTTATAAAATTTCAACAATTTGATCTCAAACATAGAGCATTTACATTTACACCGGTGGCTACAGACATTGGATTGTGTATTAGAGGTAACGTTAACAATACACTAACAACATCACTTCATGGTGGACTATATAATTTACATATGTACTTAGATCTTTTACTGGACGATGATTATTACACTACCGGCTATCTGTCCTCAGGAATAAAGGTAATGCATTACAAGTATTCTACGGTCGTCGTGAAGATCTGTTGATCGTAAAGAAATATCCATTTCTCAAATGGCAATGTATCTTTTCCTCTTACGTATATTGTTGTCTTTGCTCTATCTCCGACAAGCCTTTTACCGGAATTGACTATGAGTAACACGCCGGTGTATTTTAAGAAACACCCTACGTACCCTTCGTGAGCACCCGGGTTCATCTCAGTATTTTCTGGTGTGATCTATGGTGTTCATCGTTTTAGTTGTATATATGGTGTTTTCTTTGTCACGTGTCAAATGTAGCCTGTGTCTCTGGGACGTCCATTATTAATTACTCCTTTGGTTTTCTCTAACGTGTGTTAATTTGCCCATTTACCATACTTTAAATGATGTATTCTTCTCGTATACGGAGGGGTCGTCGTGATTGTATGATAGTTGGATCTACGACTACCTGTGCAATCAGTGTTTATCACTCTCATGGCAAGGTGTATACGATACAACTTTATGTGATAACGTTTGTCAATGACCTGTGGCAGGTCGGTGATTTTCTCCGGATACTCCGGTTTCCTGATAAGGTTCTGATATTATATTATAATAAGACTGATACAAAATGTACATTTATTACAGGTAGTAGTACATGACCAACATGAGGAGGTGTTAATGGTAAATCAAGGCTTTGTAGTACCACCAGCTTCAGAAGCATTTGTAGAAATATCTAAGAAACAGGTGTGTTAGCATTTTACTATGGATAATACAGTTATATATACGGATGTTCAACACCTACATCTGATGTTGAAATGTATTTATATCTACATCTAATATACGATGATGATTTCTAAGATTACTAGTGATCCTTGTTTGTGCTTTTGTCCTTTTTCTTTTGTCCATTGTGTTGTCTGTCGTTCTTCGATTTACGGATTCTCATAATCCCTTTGGTATCGTAAACTCTTCATATTATTTCTTCACAGTACTAGATACATAAATAAATAATTTTGGTGGTTTCTTTATGAGCATAATCCCTTTTGAAATGTCAACGACTGTCATAATTGCTGACAACACAATAATGATAGGTCCAAGATGCAGACCTAGGATGTTCATCCGGTAAATTGGTATCCCTCTGCGTTAGTACCGTCCGTATTCTTACATTGTATGATTAGTTAATAAGTCTCATATGCCAACAACTCCATTAGAGCATAGATCAGTTTCTTTAGATACATGTATATATACTTTCATTCTTATTGAACACCTGTTTCACTAAATAGTGCAACAGATATGAAAAATAACAAATGTTCCAATACACCCTCAGTAATATAATATACACATTCATTTTTTATGATGATTATTATTATATATAGCCTTTGTCTTTTAGTATAAGTATTTGCCGGCACCATATCAAGCATTTGAAAATGATATATGTAAACAAAAAGATCCAGAATACAGCCAATCTAAATGTAAAATTGATTGTATGAGAAAGAAGATTTTAAACAGCTGTAGTTGTGTTGATTTCATGTTTGATAGTGGTAAGTGTATTCTTCTGTTATATGAGTCTTCATTCATTTTACATATATGACAACCTTCATAGGTGTCACTATATACTTCTACATTCTACAATATTAAAGAATGGTTTCCTGCTTCAATTATCAATTTCCGGAGGAAATCCAGGATATGAAAAACGTCTCATTCTATCACTGTGGTGTACGATCGTCTCCGAAACAGACATCCGGAAGTTGTCTCGTAGACGTAATAGATATCATCCAGCAGTTCCAAACAACACTAACCTCACAAAATGTGGCGGGTGAACTCGGGTGCTTCGGAATGGTACGACAGTTCATTGCCACTATTGGCTCCTGTTGTTGTGGCGACCATTAAACGTTCGAAGTGATGAGTTCAGCCTAACCACTAAGACCTCTTGTTTCAATATCGTCCTTGTTAGCAGCATCCATCTATCAAGTAAATCGTATCAACGCATAGATATATACTCACATGTATGTGTTGTTGGAATGTTGCTGCATATAAATGGAAAGTTCACAATGGGAAAATTAATATAATCTCTTTTGTCGTAAAGTTTCGTTGTAGAAACTATTCAATCCAACTTAATGCAATATTTTGATAATACAGCTTATTAAAGATGTCGAGAGATTGGTGGAGGGTAGGTGGCATTACTTTTTTGAATATTGCAATACTATGAGGGATTTTGCTGTTAGAAGGATAGTTGCTCTGTTATTAAATTATAAGTAAAAGGGGATGTTGTAAGACAATATGTTTGACCCTATTCATAATCTCTCCATCCATGCGTTCATTCAAGTGTTATGTGTCTTACATATTTATAGATTTATTGTTTGCAACACACGTTTTCCATCGAGTGACATGTGATTCCATTGATTTATTGTTAATAACACACATTTCACTTCTTGGAACCTGCTCTTCCATTGATTTATTGTTAATAACACACATTTCACTTCTTGGAACCTGCTCTTCCATTGATTTATTGTTAATAACACACATTTCACTTCTTGGAACCTGGTCTTCCATTGATTTATTGTTAATAGCACACATTTCACTTCTTGGAACCTGGTCTTCCATTGATTTATTGTTAATAGCACACATTTCACTTCTTGGAACCTGGTCTTCCATTGATCTATTGTTAATAGCACACATTTCACTTCTTGGAACCTGGTCTTCCATTGATTTATTGTTAATAGCACACATTTCACTTCTTGGAACCTGGTCTTCCATTGATTTATTGTTAATAACACACATTTCACTTCTTGGAACCTGCTCTTCCATTGATTTATTGTTAATAGCACACATTTCACTTCTTGGAACCTGGTCTTCCATTGATTTATTGTTAATAGCACACATTTCACTTCTTGGAACCTGGTCTTCCATTGATTTATTGTTAATAGCACACATTTCACTTCTTGGAACCTGGTCTTCCATTGATTTATTGTTAATAGCACACATTTCACTTCTTGGAACCTGCTCTTCCATTGATTTATTGTTAATAGCACACATTTCACTTCTTGGAACCTGGTCTTCCATTGATTTATTGTTAATAGCACACATTTCACTTCTTGGAACCTGGTCTTCCATTGATTTATTGTTAATAGCACACATTTCACTTCTTGGAACCTGGGCTTCCATTGATTTATTGTTAATAGCACACATTTCACTTCTTGGAACCTGGAATTCCATTGATTTATTGTTAATAGCACACATTTCACTTCTTGGAACCTGGTCTTCCATTGATTTATTGTTAATAGCACACATTTCACTTCTTGGAACCTGGTCTTCCATTGATTTATTGTTAATAACACACATTTCACTTCTTGGAACCTGCTCTTCCATTGATTTATTGTTAATAGCACACATTTCACTTCTTGGAACCTGGTCTTCCATTGATTTATTGTTAATAGCACACATTTCACTTCTTGGAACCTGGTCTTCCATTGATTTATTGTTAATAGCACACATTTCACTTCTTGGAACCTGGTCTTCCATTGATTTATTGTTAATAGCACACATTTCACTTCTTGGAACCTGGTCTTCCATTGATTTATTGTTAATAGCACACATTTCACTTCTTGGAACCTGGTCTTCCATTGATTTATTGTTAATAGCACATATTTCACTTCTTGGAACCTGGTCTTCCATTGATTTATTGTTTGTAACACCTCTATCCCGTCTTGGGACCTGGTATTCCATCGATTTCATTTTTTTCCCTTTATATATTTTTCGTCGAGGTTCAACAGGGGGTGATTGTTATTGCTGTGGTCGGTTGTGATCTCGTCCGTTCCTTGTTGACTGTATAATTTCCATTTTTAATTGAATATTATATATTTTCAGACAATGGGACATATTGCTCAAAAGAACAATATATGAAATGTCATACTGGAGTATATTGTACGTATTTAGTAAATGTAATAAGATAATATATACTTTACGCATTGGATCATGAAAATCTAACATCTTTCAAAGGCTAAAATAGAATTGATGGTGGCAAGATCATACATATATTCACAATAAACAGTAAATTTCAATTATAAGACAAAGAACAGCAATACATACAACGGTAATTGTTTAAGCACACTTCACACTAATAGGTATCAGGTTTTATTTACGTTATCGGTGTTTGTTTGCGCATAGTGGTCTCCAACATATGTTGTGTTCTATTTTGTTTTGTTTTTCCTCATCCTGTTGCCAGTTTCTCTGGATTGTACATTTTTGATTGCCCCTTGGGAATTCTCTCGATTGTTCACATTTTTGATTGCCCCTTCGGTATTCTTTCGATTGTTCGCATTTTGTATTGTCCCTTCGGTATTCTCTAACGTTTATTATATACATACGACGATGAAATACAAGAATAGAAATGCAATTACAAGCTAATGATTATGTACAACAATACCTTTCTACTGAATAGAAAATGACAACGGCAAAAATTCTACATCGAATCAGGAACAAATCAAAATTTGTAAACGTCAGTTTCGATGAAACGTAAAGAAAAGTCAAGTATATTATTTGTATTCTTGATTTAATAAACATCATTTTTTCTTGGAATTATTTATTTTAAAAATAGAAAAGTGTAATGCAAATGGGGTACATACACTATAGATGACAAATACACAATAAAATGTATGCAAAGATAGTTTGTTTTACTACAAGCAAATTTAAACAGAAGAACGAAAATAATATATTATGTTTCAAAAGATAGTTAGCCATTCACTGCCGCCTGAACATTAAGTCATTATTCATTAATTTGCTTTATTTCTGTTTGGAAATTACATAATATATATAATACATATTATCAAAAACATCCTTTTTTATTCTTGATTACTATCTGAAACTGTGTCCAGCATCAGCATAGCATATGATGTGCTATAGATGTTGACTATGAACATACCTGATGAAGGCTATTCCAGAACTGTATCGTCCAATAGATTAGAAATATACGTGTTTATCATATTATACTGTAGTCAAAATAACATCAGTGCTGAAATGATATACGATTTACACATCTGACACTTTTAATTGTATGCCATTAGTTTTTTTTTAAATAGTCAAAACTGCTGTATTTGGATTATCTGTAGATTTGTATTGTTATTACAGGGGAAATGCTTCAGAGTGGGTCAACTTATTGTGATTGTCCATTGAAATGTGAATATACAGTCTATGAGACGTCGTTATCAATGGGGAAATTTCCATCAGCATTCATCTCAAAAGACTTGAACAAAATGCTTAAAGAAACGGAAGAATACATAAAGTAAGATAATCATTTTCAATAAGAGGGATTTGTAAGACGAACGCAAAATCCAACGAGATATCTGAGGTAAGGGACAACTCGGATTAAAGAAAACAACAACTCGGTACCGATTTCCATGGCTACATAGCTGCCGGGAATGTTAGAGACCTCTTTTGAAGATTTCACAAAAGGGTAGCCGATCCAATCGTCTTTTTTTTTACATTATTCAACTCTTCATTATTTCCAAGTGGCAGCCAAAAGTCGTATATGCGGTTGTCCCATTTATACTTCATTTCTTGTTTATTTTTACATTGAACTTCTTGTTCTATCATTTGCTGCTGCACGTTAAATGACCACCATCAATCAAAACACAACACTCAAAATAAATGTTAAAGCAAAACACAAGAAATTTAGTATGTGAAAGCACCAAATATCTGGACCGCAGCTATTTTCAAAGTAAAGCATGGCAAGTTTTGCTCTTATTAAAGGGATGAGAAGAAAATTATGTGGCATTATCCTATCTTGAACAACACCATGTCATGTATTAATAAGTAAATGTAACATTGCTATGAATGAATAAAGTGTTCTCTTCAAAGAGAGATTACAATCATGCTATGATAAAGTCTGTTCACGTAGTAGTGTTGATCAAATGTGGATACTAAAATACTCCAAAAGACCCTCTGGATAATTTAAAATTCTTTGTTTTATTTTCTCGAACGTTTCATCTATCCAAACATTTGACCTTTCTATACTTATAAAAGTGGACGAGGTAGGGAGAATCCTGACAATGATGAGAAGAAGGCATGTGTCTGTAGTCTGTAGTATACTTTAGCAGTAATTGTGGACGTTTGACCTTGCTGGATAATATATACAATATATGGAAATAGTCGGTAAAAATAATATTTATTAGCACTCGCTGCCAACAGCTTACTTTTCTAGCAGTTTCTAAAACTCGTACAAATAGATTTTATATTTTGCGATAATATACAATGTCCATAAACTATGTACATCACATGTTTTGTTTTCTTCTATGGTTGTTGTAAGAACTGCATCGGTGGCGTAATGGTTAGCGTGCTTGCCTCGGGTGCGGTAGAGCATTTCCGGGTTCGAACACCAGTCGGATCAAACCAAAGACTATAAAATTGGTATGTGTTGCTTCTCCGCTAAGCACGCAGTATTAAGGAGAAAGAGCAAAGAGTGATTTGCTCAGAATCAGAATAATGTGTCCGAGAGAAGCGACATGGCTTCCCGCGGACTGTTGTTTCAGTGAGCTAGCACTATAAAAAATCAAACTCAGTGTGTTGGTCTAGAACAAAGCGGACCTCATCGTCATTTCATTGAAAATTAACTTGTTCTCACCATAAAATAACTAACAAATTGCTGAATTGGCGCTAAGCAACTATTACTTATTCACTCTATGGTTTTTTACTCTCAGGCAAGACAAATAAAGATGCATATTACTTTTGTAGGAAAAATTACATAAGTCTGAGGGTTTATTTCAAAGATTTGCAGACAACAGTTACGGAACAAAAACCAAAATATGAAAATGTTGGTCATGTGTTCTGTAAGTACATGTGTACCCACAACAATATATATAGTAAACTTATGTGTGAGTTGTAATGACATGATAATGTGTGTCAATTAAATACAATGATATATATGAACAAATGATTCAAGAATATTAGTCACGATATAAAAACGTAGATAGTTAATTTAGTGACTATTGGGCGGATGAAACCCTCGCTGACTAATAGTCTACCAGCAGAGGTTTGGATCCAATGATAGTAATAAATACGTAGATATCTGATTAAGTGCACACGACACGTTTCTTGAATAACATTCATCTGATACGATGATTGTCAAAAGATTAGAGAGCAAAATAATTTAAAAGTCTATGATAACAAGTAACACTTAGGGCCTAAACAGGAAAGTCACAATTCAGCTTAGGTTAAATATGCCTGAAGGAGACTGACCTTAGTGTTAATAAATTACATTTGTTAGGCATTGCAAATTTCAAACAACGGAGAATATATATAAAACGTTTGGTAGCTATCAAAGGGGTTATGAAAAGCCGGAAATCGAAGTAGGGCAGACAATGCAATGGTCAAGAGAAAAAGGACAAATGGACAAACAATGACATTTAATACAGAAAACTAAAGATTGAGCAACACAAACCCACTTAAAACAGAGGCTCAACTCAGGCTCCCGGAAAACCCACTAAAAACAGAGGCTCAACTCAGGCTCCCGGAAGGGTAACTAGTTACATGAAAAGATAAAAGGTCTTCAAATATTAATTATGCAAATAAATTTAACAATTGATTCTAATGGAGGAACGTAAAGGAGTGAGCTGTGTTCAGAAAAGCCACGAACCTTGTTTAACAATTTACAACAGAAGCAACAGTATCTTTGGAGTCGTCGTTGGTAGTCCGTTCAAGACAAAATGTTTTGATCCTTTTCAAAATCTATTGACGAACGTCACATTTGGTTTCTCATATAGGTAAGTTCAAAATGTATATTGATCAACGTTCGGTAAATTATGTCTAAATGGTACATACATGTAATTATGTTTCTATGTAGCCCCAGACAAAAGTGTCAGTGTACTAAAAGTATGAAGATACCAAAGTGGTAGTTAGATGAATAATCCATTGTCTTAGTAAAAAAGAACAATGAAAACAAATGAAAAAACCAATGGTCGACAAAATGCCATATAGAAAACTGAAGATAGAGCAACACGAACCCCACTAAACTCAGGGGCTGCACTCAAGTATTCAGCAATTCTAAACAGTTTCTTCTTCACTAGTGGAACGCGAACTCCACTAAACTCAGGGGCTGCACTCAAGTATTCAGCAATTCTAAACAGTTTCTTCTTCACTAGTGGAACACGAGCCCCACTAAACTCAGGGGCTGCACTCAAGTATTCAGCAATTCTAAACACTTTCTTCTTCACTAGTGGAACACGAACCCCACTAAACTCAGGGGCTGCACTCAAGTATTCAGCAATTCTAAACACTTTCTTCTTCACTAGTGGAACACGAACCCCACTAAACTCAGGGGCTGCACTCAAGTATTCAGCAATTCTAAACACTTTCTTCTTCACTAGTGGAACACGAACCCCACTAAACTCAGGGGCTGCACTCAAGTATTCAGCAATTCTAAACAGTTTCTTCTTCACTAGTGGAACGCGAACTCCACTAAACTCAGGGGCTGCACTCAAGTATTCAGCAATTCTAAACAGTTTCTTCTTCACTAGTGGAATGCGAACTCCATTAATCTCAGGGGCTGCACTCAAGTATTCAGCAATTCTAAACACTTTCTTCTTCACTAGTGGAACACGAACCCCACTAAGCTCAGGGGCTGCACTCAAGTATTCAGCAATTCTAAACAGTTTCTTCTTCACTAGTGGAACACGAACCTCACTAAACTCAGGAGCTGCACTCAAGTATTCAGCAATTCTAAACACTTTCTTCTTCACTAGTGGAACACGAACCCCACTAAACTCAGGAGCTGCACTCAAGTATTCAGCAATTCTAAACAGTTTCTTCTTCACTAGTGGAACGCGAACTCCACTAAACTCAGGGGCTGCACTCAAGTATTCAGCAATTCTAAACAGTTTCTTCTTCACTAGTGGAATGCGAACTCCATTAATCTCAGGGGCTGCACTCAAGTATTCAACAATTCTAAACACTTCCTTCTTCACTAGTGGAACGCGAACTCCACTAAACTCAGGGGCTGCACTCAAGTATTCAGCAATTCTAAACAGTTTCTTCTTCACTAGTGGAACGCGAACACCACTAAACTCAGGGGTTGCACTCAAGTATTCAGCAATTCTAAACAGTTTCTTCTTCACTAGTGGAACGCGAACTACACTAAGCTCAGGGGCTGCACTCAAGTATTCAGCAATTCTAAACAGTTTCTTCTTCAGTAGTGGAACGCGAACTCCACTAAACTCAGGGGGTGCACTCAAGTATTCAGCAATTCTAAACAGTTTCTTCTTCACTAGTGGAACGTGAACTCCACTAAACTCAGGGGCTACACTCAAGTATTCAGCAATTCTAAACAGTTTCTTCTTCACTAGTGGAATCCGTCACGTAACCTTTAAACGACACGAATATTTTCTGAAATGGAAATCGTGTTGGACATATACATATAAACTAAATTAAATTAATGAGTAATTAAAATATCAAAAAAACATAAAAGTGGCAATATTATTGAGCATAACAGAACAGCATATCTGTATTAATGGTTATCACTGCTGCTTGACATCAAACAATGGAAACCCTAATATAATAACAAATATTGAAGGAAAGACAAAAAACACACCAACCATTTGTAATGTCTGATACCATAATGTGTCACCATTATTATTATAACATTTTTCAGCAAACGTTGGAGGACAAATGGGATTATTTCTTGGAGCCAGTATTTTAACTGTCACAGAACTAATCGAGTTTATGCTGTTTGTTATATGGTACATGTGTGTTTATCTTACAAGACGAAATGTGATGGTGTATACAGGAAATATGACAAAACACGTGCAAGTAGTTAAAAGATAGGAATTATACAATACATCTGTAATGTGATGGTGTATACAGGAAATATGACAAAACACGTGCAAGTAGTTAAAAGATAGGAATTATGCAATACATTAGTAATGTTTGAGATTGATAAAAATATGTGTCTTAATTAATAAAGATATTATTACACCTTAAAACATGTTGAACATATCGACCATTCATATACTGTTCTAGTACATGTATTACCATGGCAATAAAATGAAAAACGAAAAATACCACACTGTCGGAACAATTCTTAAATCAAATATCAAAATCGTAGAAAGTCGATACTTTACACACAAATACATGACTGTTATCTTTTCTGGCTTGGTACAGGCACTTGACGAGTTTTACGGGTAAATGAGGTTTAATGATTGTAAGCTACTTCTCTACGTGCCTACAGCTGAAATACTACAAACTGGACGTTAATAATGGCTAAACAATAATCACTCAATATGATTAATATCATATCTCATGTCTTTAATTCATTGTCTTACATAGCATTAAATATTTAAATGTATGTGGTAACTTGGACTTTAAATTAATAAGACAAGACAAGACAAGATTTTATTTATACAACCTCAGACACACAGGTGTAGAAGAGGATATAGCAAATTCCCATTTTATATAAATACAAATAGACATATCATATATGCAATACAACATCACAAAATAATAAATAAATAACATACAAGAAAGAAATCGGACTGTATAAAAAGCGTATCATAATTTTAAGAAAAGATGCCAGATACCTGTACAGTTCTACATGACAATACACAAGCATTCGTGAAAGTTTCAGTTCGGTTGGATATTTCGTGTAATATATGGGAATTAACTTTTCCCTAATGGTTTTAATTTCCTGTTAACAAATGAAAACCCACTGGCACTAACGGGATGGTTTGACATGTAGTGTCAGTTGTTAATGTGACGTAAGGCATTTAATATATAATTCTTGATAGATGGTTGCTGCTAACAATTCCCTGTTTAGAAATATTAATATTGTTTAAAAGAGGTAAAAGGATATGTAAAAACAAATACACAACAGACAATTTTTCATTTGAAGGAGTTGACAATTTAAATGAGCTCGAATTGAATTCGTCAAGCATCGCTTGATGATTTATTTACGTTGTACAGGAATGAGACCTATTTTGTTCCAAAATGGACGTCCGCTGGCTGTTTGTAATGAATAACATTCTCAAATCCCCCTTAGGACAATAACTAAATTGGCATCTCGTGCAGAGAGAATGCAGCGTTCCGTGCACGCACTGGCAACTTGCAGAAGCCCTTAATGAGCACAGTCTTGTATGCAGTGGTCGTTGATTACCTGTGACACGGCAAATTTTATAAATCCTATATATTATATCTTCATTGTTCTTTAGTAAAGATAGGCAAATTTAAACCATTTAAATGCCACTTGTTATCGTAATAGTAGAAATACTTCAAAGATGACATAGTTTGTGTCGTTATAACGGAAGTTCGACGGGTGTCAATAGTAGAGTAGGAACTACTAGCTCTTTCGGAGCACTTGACTTCGGTCATTCTCGGTTTTTGTAGTGTTCACGTTGCTCAATCTTTAGTTTTCTGTGAAGTGTTTTATGGATCATTGTTTGTTTTCTTTCGAGTGGTATCTTCAGACGCTTTTCTCATGGGGACAGTTTTTAGGAGTGGTCACTGATGGCCCTTTGCAAAGTAAAATATTTCGACTCTATCCATTATATCTTTTTTCCCTGTGTCATTCTAAAATTTCCACTGTACCAATAAAGAATTTGATGGTTTTTTTTGCTTTTATTTTGGTGGTGAATATGACCCTGCTAATATTAAAAGACAAGTTTGAGGATTTTAAAGGGTAATCAGAAACCGTAAATTGAAGAAGGAGAGAAAATATAATGGCCAAAAGATAACGAATTGATAATGAATTGCAAAGAAAACTAAAGACTGAGCAACACTATTACTGCTAAAAAAAATGCAGGTGCTCCGGAATATAAACAGTTCCTGTGCCACTAACGACACTTGTTGTGTTAACCAAAGTGACAATTCACAGACACAGGCAATATCAGATCAACCATAACCCTAACCCTAACCCTAACAGAACAAAGATAAACAAAATAAAAAAAAGATGAGCAACACGGTCCTACCACATACTTGGCGTGAACCCAGGTGCTTACGAAGGGTCAGAAGTACCTGATTCTTACAAGACAACAGTCGTGTCACTAGTATAGTCAAGTTCGGTAAAAGTCTCGTCGGTGTTAGAGGAAAAAAATGATCTACATAAATATTGCCATTACATTTGATATTTCGTAACAATCAACCTGTTTGTGATGACGACAGTAGAATATTTGTAGCGATGACTTCATCCTAGGAGCATGATTGTTGTTTCGTTTGTTTTCTTATTGGTGATACATTTACATATAACGATATCCCGTATGGGATAATAAAAACGTAGATATCTAATTTAGTGCGCACCACACGTTTCTTGATTAACCTTAACCAGTAACATCAGGGTTCATATCTTCAATCGATCAATTAGAGATGCGCCTACCAGAATTTAACCCGAGCACATGTCGAGGGTTGTTCTTCGATTGGTGAATATATTTAGCTGTCTTGCTATTCGACGGTCAAAAGTAAATTAAAATATATCTGGAATGACCTCTCGCGGGGTGTAGTTTGATGTGGAATGACCTCTCGCGGGATGTAGTTTGATGTGGAATGACCTCTCGCGGGGTGTAGTTTGATGTGGAATGACCTGTCATGGGGTGTAGTTTGATCTGGAATGACCTCTCGCGGGATGTACTTTGATCTGGAATGACCTCTCGCGGGATGTAGTTTGATGTGGAATGACCTCTCGCGGGGTGTAGTTTGATGTGGAATGACCTCTAGCGGGTGTAGTTTGATGGGGAATGACCTCTCGCCGCAATGACCTCTTTCGGGGTGTAGTTCGATGTGAATTGACCTCTTATGGGATGTAGTTTGTTGTGGAATGACCTCTCTCGGGGTGTGGTTTGATGTGGAATGACCTCTCGTGGGGTGTAGTTTGATGTGGAATGACATCTTGCCGGATGTAGTTTGATGTGGGATGACCTCTCGCGGGATGTAGTTTGATGTGGAATGATTTCTTGTGGGATGTAGTTTGATCTTGAATGACTTCTCGCCGGGTGTAGTTTGATCTGCAATGACCTCTCGCGGGATGTAGTTCGATGTGGAATGACCTCTTGCGGAGTGTAGTTTGATCTGGAATGACCTCTCACAGGATGTAGTTTGATGTGGAATGACCACTCGCGGAGTGTAGTTTGATCTGGAATGACCTCTTGCGGGATGTAGTTTGATGTGGAATGACCTCTCGCGGGATGTAGTTTGATGTGGAATGATCTCTTGCGGGATGTAGTTTGATGTGGAATGACCTCTCGCGGGGTTTAGTTTGATGTGGAATGACCTCTCGCGGGATGTAATTTGATGTGGTATGACCTCTTGCAGGGTGTAGTTTGATGTGGAATTACCTCTAGCGGGGTGTAGTTTGATGAGGAATGACCTCTCGCCGCAATGACCTCTTTCGGGGTGTAGTTCGATGTGAATTGACCTCTTATGCGATGTAGTTTGTTGTGGAATGACCTCTCTCGGGGTGTGGTTTGATGTGGAATGACCTCTCGTGGGGTGTAGTTTGATGTGGAATGACCTCTTGCGGGATGTAGTTTGATGTGGGATGACCTCTCGCGGGATGTAGTTTGATGTGGAATGATTTCTTGTGGGATGTAGTTTCATCTTGAATGACTTCTCGCCGGGTGTAGTTTGATCTGCAATGACCTCTCGCGGGATGTAGCTCGATGTGGAATGACCTCTTGCGGAGTGTAGTTTGATCTGGAATGACCTCTCGCGGGATGTAGTTCGATGTGGAATGACCTCTTGCGGAGTGTAGTTTGATCTGGAATGACCTCTCGCGGGATGTAGTTTGATGTGGAATGACCTCTCGCGGGATGTAGTTTGATGTGAAATGACCTCTCGCGGGATGTAGTTTGATGTGGAATGACCTCTCATGGGAATGACCTCTCGCAGGGTGTAGCTTGATGTGGAATGACATCTCGCAGGGTGTAGTTTGATGTGGAATGACCTCTCACAGGATGTAGTTTGATGTGGAATGACCACTCGCGGAGTGTAGTTTGATCTGGAATGACCTCTTGCGGGATGTAGTTTGATGTGGAATGACCTCTCGCGGGATGTAGTTTGATGTGGAATGATCTCTTGCGGGATGTAGTTTGATGTGGAATGACCTCTCGCGGGGTTTAGTTTGATGTGGAATGACCTCTCGCGGGATGTAATTTGATGTGGTATGACCTCTTGCGGGGTGTAGTTTGATGTGGAATTACCTCTAGCGGGGTGTAGTTTGATGAGGAATGACCTCTCGCCGCAATGACCTCTTTCGGGGTGTAGTTCGATGTGAATTGACCTCTTATGGGATGTAGTTTGTTGTGGAATGACCTCTCTCGGGGTGTGGTTTGATGTGGAATGACCTCTCGTGGGGTGTAGTTTGATGTGGAATGACCTCTTGCGGGATGTAGTTTGATGTGGGATGACCTCTCGCGGGATGTAGTTTGATGTGGAATGATTTCTTGTGGGATGTAGTTTCATCTTGAATGACTTCTCGCCGGGTGTAGTTTGATCTGCAATGACCTCTCGCGGGATGTAGTTCGATGTGGAATGACCTCTTGCGGAGTGTAGTTTGATCTGGAATGACCTCTCGTGGGATGTAGTTTGATGTGGAATGACCTCTCGCGGGATGTAGTTTGATGTGGAATGACCTCTCATGGGAATGACCTCTCGCAGGGTGTAGCTTGATGTGGAATGACATCTCGCAGGGTGTAGTTTGATGTGGAATGACCTCTCACAGGATGTAGTTTGATGTGGAATGACCACTCGCGGAGTGTAGTTTGATCTGGAATGACCTCTCGCGGGATGTAGTTCGATGTGGAATGACCTCTTGCGGAGTGTAGTTTGATCTGGAATGACCTCTCGCGGGATGTAGTTTGATCTGGTATGACCTCTTACGGGGTGTAGTTTGATGTGGAATTACCTCTTGTGGGGTGTAGTTTGATCTGGAATGACCTCTCGCGGGGTTTAGTTTGATGTGGTATGACCTTTCGCGGGATGTAGTTTGATGTGGAATGACCTCTCGCTGGGAGTAGTTTGATGTGGAATGACCTCTCGCGGGGAGTAATTTGATGTGGAATGACCTCTAGCGGGATGTAGTTTGATGTGGAATGACCTCTCGCGGGATGTAGTTTGATGTGGAATGACCTCTCGCGTGGTGTAGTTTGATGTTAGTGTATCGCCAAATATTAAGATAAAAAGATACAACAATCATGTAATTTTATTAGATTGGTTTTCTTGTTGCCATTTTTGTTTTGTTTATTTTGAAGATATATTGGACACCTTCCCTTTATTTCTTTTTATGAACACAACAACAAACGGATCAACTCAGAAATCAATATTTGTGTTTGAGTTAAGTCCGACTTTGTTCTCATACAACAGATCCCAATTACGTGTCATAACATTATTTCAATTAAATCACATACATCTGATTTCCCATGTGTAATGCTAGGCATGCATATTTTAAATATGTTTTATATTTAAATTTGATTAATTATGCAATTTCTTAACCAATCAAAGCTTAAATAATAAAAAGGTAGATATTTAATATGAATAATAAAACCTTCAGATACGTGCAAAGTCAACAGATCGGAAAGCAAAATAATTTTAAGCTTTTTGTGATCAAGAAAATTAAATAGACTTAGCAGGATAGCCATAATCCGGTTTACCATGCGTATACACGAGGGAGATGAGCTTCAGATTAAATATTTATTAAATCATTTAGAACCTGTAACTTGTTAATGCTGAAACATTGATTACTGGCAGATGATATCCTCGTGGATTAAATATTTGAATCAAATATATTGATATACTATTATATTCAAATCAGGAAAACATGGGATAATTAAAATTGAAAAAAAATCGAATATGATGGGAAAACAAGTCAAACCACTTTTGTAAATCAATTTCCCTTCAAAATAAAACGAAGGGACAATCAAGAATAGATAATCCAGGGACATCGGCAATAGTGGACACAAGACACAGAACAACGACAAAGAAAACAAAAGTCAAAACACATAAAACTATAAAGATCAGCAACACGGACCCCAGCACAAAAGCATGGGTGAACTTAGATGTCGCGTATAGTAAGTAGTTCCTGGTTCTTTTAAAAACAAGCCGTGTTACTCATATTCAAGTCCGAGGAAAGTCTTGTCGGTTTATTTGGGTAATAAGATGAAAATCCGAGGAAAGTCTTGTCGGTTTATTTAGGTAATAAGATGAAAGTCCGAGGAAAGTCTTGTCGGTTTATTTAGGTAATAAAATGAAAACACAAGGACAAAAAAACATCAAAATGCAAACAATGATCTACGAAACACTATGTAGAAAAGTACAATATGCTTAATAAACTGACTTAATTAATCTGAATAGAAACATACTGTATAGGTGTGGTTGTTGAGTAACGCCACATCAGTAGTATATCATAACATGAACAATACAAAAATACCACACTGTTGGAACACTTCTAAAATATTATAGAAAAATACCACACTGTCGGAATACTTCTAAAATATTATAGAAAAATACCACACTGTCGGAACACTTCTAAAATATTACAGAAAAATACCACACTGTCGCAACACTTCTAAAATATTATAGAAAAATACCACACTGTCGGAACACTTCTAAAATACTATAGAAAAATACCACACTGTCGGAACACTTCTAAAATATTACAGAAAAATACCACACTGTCGGAACACTTCTAAAATATTATAGAAAAATACCACACTGTCGGAACACTTCTAAAATATTACAGAAAAATACCACACTATCGCAACACTTCTAATATATTACAGAAAAATACCACACTG
This sequence comes from Bathymodiolus septemdierum, assembly GCA_963383655.1. Lineage (NCBI taxonomy): Eukaryota > Metazoa > Mollusca > Bivalvia > Mytilida > Modiolidae > Bathymodiolus > Bathymodiolus septemdierum. The sequence goes on along the minus strand of OY726519.1, from coordinate 17,388,624 downwards.
TCGCAACACTTCTTAAATATTATAGAAAAATACCACACTATCGCAACACTTCTAATATATTACAGAAAAATACCACACTATCGCAACACTTCTAAAATATTATAGAAAAATACCACACTATCGCAACACTTCTAATATATTACAGAAAAATACCACACTATCGCAACACTTCTAAAATATTATAGAAAAATACCACACTGTCGCAACACTTCTAATATATTACAGAAAAATACCACACTATCGCAACACTTCTAAAATATTATAGAAAAATACCACACTATCGCAACACTTCTAAAATATTATAGAAAAATACCACACTATCGCAACACTTCTAAAATATTATAGAAAAATACCACACTATCGCAACACTTCTAATATATTACAGAAAAATACCACACTATCGCAACACTTCTAAAATATTATAGAAAAATACCACACTGTCGCAACACTTCTAATATATTACAGAAAAATACCACACTATCGCAACACTTCTAAAATATTATAGAAAAATACCACACTATCGCAACACTTCTAAAATATTATAGAAAAATACCACACTGTCGCAACACTTCTAAAATATTATAGAAAAATCGTAGAAAGAGACCAAATATATGTCGCTGAAAAGAACTAATTTACAGACAGCAAACACAGATTGTGGAAAATGACATCAAACAGATGAAACTAATAAATCATACGGCAGCCATATCATACTGTCTATATATCATTGCCATTCATATCTCTGTTCAATTTGAGACCGATACATCAATGTATTGACTGTGTATCATATTACCGGCATTAATTGTTAAATGATTTTAAAAAAATGATTTTTTTTATAAATACATTTAATTGAAAGCATCCCTTTTAATAATAATGAATACAAATATCTACCCATTAACGTCCAGGTATGCATCATTAAACATGTAAACAAATATTGTTTTGACAAATAACATTTCAGAGTTATTAGCATTGACGTACATTGTTTTAAGCTTAATTGTCTTTTTACAATAATAACAGACAAATACCGAAGGTTAGAGATTAAAAAAAACAACCATCGGTCAAGGAAAACATATCAGTGAAAATATTTTTTTTTAAACAAAAAAACAAGTATAAAGCTAGGCAAGCGCTTTTGGAACATACAACTAAAATATAAACAAAACTTGTACACATATGCTTTCGGAGCATACAACTAAAATATAAACAAAACTTGTACACAGATGCTTTCGGAGCATGCAACTAAAATATAAACAAAACTTGTACACAGGAAGGCAGATTCTTTCTAAACAAATAACCAAAAGATAGACGAAACAAATATAAAGGTAGGCAGACATTTTCAGAACATACTACTATTTAATAAAGGATTTTCGAGAACAAACTAAATATGTAACTGCTAACCTGAATTGTTACACATGTCTCCTAGATATTGGTACATCTGAGAAGGAAAGAGAATTTTGGATTTTCTTATTTTTTTTTAAACACATTTCACCGCTTTTTGAATCACAAAATATCAGTGAGATTTTCAGATTTTTAATGATAGTACGCCTCATCAATGAAAATTAACAAACAATTAACCCTTTCTTAGTATAATTGCCCTATAAAGACTTATAATATATATACTTTTTATAGAATCATATACATGTAGTACAAAAGGAATGGCTACTATCACTTGGTAGATACCTCTTTTGGTAGACTATGAGCCCCGACAGTATCACCCGCCTAGTAGTCAGTGCTTCAGTATTCATATTGGATATTAAATATATTTATTATTGAAATTAACAGTTCCAAGAAAAGTGAGAAAAGGATTAATCAGAAGTAGTAAATCGAAGAAGGATGGACAATGCAATGGCGAAAAGAAAAAGAACAAAAGGACGAACATTGAGTTATAAAACACCAAACAGAAATTAAAGATCAAGCAACACGAAATCCATTAATAACTGGGAGGCTCCGGATAGCAGTTCCTGCTCCACTAGTGACACCCGTCGTGTTACTTTTAAACGACACGAACATCTTCTGATATGGAAATCGTGTTAAACATCTGTATGCGTAACTAAATACAAATATAAAAAACATTAACCCTCCTACGAAACAAATTTGAGTAAAGATTACGGAAATCGTAGCAAACATCATAAACCGGAACCACAAACGTGAAGACATGTAATTTGAGGACATGAGTAACAATTTGTTAAAATTAAGGTCAATTTCCCTCAGAAGACTTCATACAAATGCTTCGTAAGAAAAAGGAAAACAAGTGATGCCCGTCCTTCAATTTCACATTCCGCTATATAGACGATATCCTTTCATTAACTAATTCTACGTTTGGTGATTTTGTTGATCCGATCTATCCCAATGAGCTTGAAATAAAGGATACCACAAATACAGTTAGGTCTGCGTCATACCTTGACATAGACCTAGATATTGAAAGTGAGGTCTGGTTAAGAACGAAACTTTACGACAAAGGAGATGATTTCAATTTTCCCATAATTAACTTTCCATTTATTAGCAACAATTCAGCAGCACTCATATATAGAGTATACATCTCTCAGTTGATACGATATTCAAGAGCTTGTGGTTCTTATCGTGATTACCTAGATAGAGGGTATCTGTTAACAAGGAATCTAATGAACCATTGTTTCCTAGTGATTAATTTGAAGTCATCACTTTTAAAAATTTAATGGTTGTTCCCCTTACGACATATATGTTTCCAAAGTGACCACGTATATGTTTTGTCATAATAATAATCTGATCCTTTCCTCTTTCATGACTTATCTCATCTTTTTAGTTTTTTTGTGTTGTATTATTATGTGTTTTTACGTTCTGAGTTCCGAGTTGTGATATCCGTTACGATTTCCGCATAAAAACGATGGTCTGGTACGTCTTTACAAATACATATCTACTCACTCTCTTGGCTTTAAAATCTGATTCAACCCACCATTTCTTTAGAAATGCCTGTACCAAGTCAGGGTCATTACGGTTTTCACAGTTTTCCGGTTGTTGACTGATTTTGTCTGCTTATATACTTATGAGTTTTGACTTTCCCTTTGCAAGATTGCTCAGAGTTCGGTAATTTTGTTATTACCCTTATTGGCTTGGTAATAGATACACAAATACATATCTACTCATTCTCTTGGCTTGGTAACAGACACTTCAATAAAGCAAAATGAGGGGTTAAACTAGTTTGATGTGCCCTCATAGTGAAATAATGTGGTCATGTAAGTGTTTTCGACACGTGAGTAAAATGTCAACCCTCACAAATAAATAACATGGAGAACAGCGTTAATATTAATAACCTGGAGAACAGCGTTAATATGAATAACATGGAGAACAGCGTTAATATAAATAACCTGGAGAACAGCGTTAATATAAATAACCTGGAGAACAGCGTTAATATAAATAACCTAGAGAACAGCGTTAATATAAATAACCTGGAGAACAGTGTTAATATAGATAACCTGGAGAACAGTGTTAATATAAATAACCTGGAGAACAGCGTTAATATAAATAACCTGGAGAACAGTGTTAATATAAATAACATGGAGAACAGTGTTAATATAAATAACCTGGAGAACAGCGTTAATATAAATAACCTAGAGAACAGCGTTAATATAAATAACCTGGAGAACAGCGTTAATATAAATAACATGGATAACAGCGTTAATATAAATAACCTGGAGAACAGCGTTAATATAAATAACCTGGAGAACAGTGTTAATATAAATAACATGGAGAACAGCGTTAATATAAATAACATGGAGAACAGCGTTAATATAAATAACATGTAGAACAGTGTTAATATAAATAACCTGGAGAACAGCGTTAATATAAATAACATGGAGAACAGCGTTAATATAAATAACCTGGAGAACAGTGCTAATATAAATAACATGGAGAACAGCGTTAATATAAATAACCTAGAGAACAGCGTTAATATAAATAACCTGGAGAACAGTGTTAATATAGATAACCTGGAGAACAGTGTTAATATAAATAACCTGGAGAACAGCGTTAATATAAATAACCTGGAGAACAGTGTTAATATAAATAACATGGAGAACAGTGTTAATATAAATAACCTGGAGAACAGCGTTAATATAAATAACCTAGAGAACAGCGTTAATATAAATAACCTGGAGAACAGTGTTAATATAAATAACATGGAGAACAGCGTTAATATAAATAACATGGAGAACAGCGTTAATATAAATAACATGTAGAACAGTGTTAATATAAATAACCTGGAGAACAGCGTTAATATAAATAACATGGAGAACAGCGTTAATATAAATAACCTGGAGAACAGTGCTAATATAAATAACATGGAGAACAGCGTTAATATAAATAACCTGGAGATCAGTGTTAATATAAATAACCTGGAGAACAGCGTTAATATAGATAACATGGATAACAGCGTTAATATAAATAACCTGGAGAACAGTGTTAATATTAATAACCTGGAGAACAGTGTTAATATAAATAACCTGGAGAACAGTGTTAATATAAATAACCTGGAGAACAGCGTTAATATAAATAACATGGATAACAGCGTTAATATAAATAACATGGAGAACAGCGTTAATATAAATACCATGGAGAACAGCGTTAATATAAATAACCTGGAGAACAGTGTTAATATTAATAACCTGGAGAACAGTGTTAATATAAATAACATGGAGAACAGCGTTAATATAAATACCATGGAGAACAGCGTTAATATAAATAACCTGGAGAACAGCGTTAATATTAATAACCTGGAGAACAGAGTTAATATAAATAACCTGGAGAACAGCGTTAATATAAATAACCTGGAGAACAGCATTAATATAGATAACCTGGAGAACAGCGTTAATATAAATAACCTGGAGAACAGTGTTAATATAAATAACATGGAGAACAGCGTTAATATAAATAACCTGGAGAACAGCGTTAATATTAATAACCTGGAGAACAGTGTTAATATAAATAACCTGGAAAACAGCGTTAATATAAATAGCCTGGAGAACAGCGTTAATATAAATAACCTGGAGAACAGTGTTAATATTAATAACCTGGAGAACAGCGTTAATATAGATAAACTGGAGAACAGCGTTAATATTAATAACCTGGAGAACAGTGTTAATATAAATAACCTGGAGAACAACGTTAATATAAATAACCTGGAGAACAGTGTTAATATAAATAACCTGGAGAACAGCGTTAATATAAATAACCTGGAGAACAGCGTTAATATAAATAACCTGGAGAACAGCGTTAATATAAATAACTTGGAGAACAGCGTTAATATAAATAACTTGGAGAACAGCATTAATATAAATAACCTGGAGAACAGCGTTAATATAAATAACCTGGAGAACAGCGTTAATATAAATAACTTGGAGAACAGCGTTAATATAAATAACTTGGAGAACAGCATTAATATAAATAACCTGGAGAGCAGCATTAATATAAATAACCTGGAGAACAGCGTTAATATAGATAACCTGGAGAACAGCGTTAATATTAATAACCTGGAGAACAGTGTTAATATAAATAACATGGAGAACAGCGTTAATATAAATAACATGGAGAACAGCGTTAATATAAATAACCTGGAGAACAGTGTTAATATTAATAACCTGGAGAACAGTGTTAATATAAATAACCTGGAGAACAGTGTTAATATAAATAACCTGGAAAACAGCGTTAATATAAATAACCTGGAGAACAGCGTTAATATAAATAACCTGGAGAACAGCGTTAATATAAATAACCTGGAGAACAGCGTTCATATAAATAACATGGAGAACAGCGTTAATATTAATAACCTGGAGAACAGCGTTAATATAAATAACATGGAGAACAGTGTTAATATAAATAACCTGGAGAACAGCGTTAATGTAAATAACCTGGAGAACAGCGTTAATATAAATAACCTGGAGATCAGTGTTAATATTAATAACCTGGAGAACAGCGTTAATATTAATAACCTGGAGAACAGCGTTAATATAAATAACATGGAGAACAGTGTTAATATTAATAACCTGGAGAACAGCGTTAATATAAATAACCTGGAGAACAGCGTTAATATAAATAACCTGGAGAACAGCGTTAATATAAATAACTTGGAGAACAGCGTTAATATAAATAACCTGGAGAGCAGCGTTAATATAAATAACCTGGAGAACAGCGTTAATATAGATAACATGGAGAACAGCGTTAATATTAATAACCTGGAGAACAGTGTTAATATAAATAACATGGAGAACAGCGTTAATATAAATAACATGGAGAACAGCGTTAATATAAATAACCTGGAGAACAGCGTTAATATAAATAACATGGAGAACAGCGTTAATATAAATAACCTGGAGAACAGCGTTAATATTAATAACCTGGAGAACAGTGTTAATATAAATAACATGGAGAACAGTGTTAATATAAATAACCTGGAGAACAGCGTTAATATAAATAACCTGGAGAACAGCGTTAATATAAATAACCTGGAGATCAGTGTTAATATTAATAACCTGGAGAACAGTGTTAATATAAATAACCTGGAGAACAGCGTTAATATTAATAACCTGGAGAACAGCGTTAATATAAATAACATGGAGAACAGTGTTAATATTAATAACCTGGAGAACAGCGTTAATATAAATAACATGGAGAACAGTGTTAATATTAATAACCTGAAGAACAGCGTTAATATAAATAACATGGAGAACAGCGTTAATATAAATAACCTGGAGAACAGCGTTAATATCAATAACCTGGAGAACAGCGTTAATATAAATAACCTGGAGAACAGCGTTAATATAAATAACCTGGAGAACAGCGTTAATATAAATAACATGGAGAACAGTGTTAATATAAATAACCTGGAGAACAGCGTTATTATAAATAACCTGGAGAACAGCGTTAAAATAGATAACCTGGAGAACAGCGTTATTATAAAGAACGCTATAATCTTGAACATTATGCATAATATATTTAATCTTCGTGACACAAAAGTTGCTATAATATTACTTCTACTAAAGAGAGCTGATGGCATCAATCATTATTTACATATTTGATGGTACACAAGGTCATCGTATAACATAACAATAGTCAATGTTGAACTAAATTCTAATTACTAATACAATCTTTCATCATTTGTACTGAGTTCAATCTCCCTCAAGCTTAGGTGATCACAATAGATTCCCACTATTGTTTATATCATTTGCTAAATTCCAAATACTTTCATTGGCTTTGAAATATTTTGACTGTGAGCATACCTGAAAAAGGTTATTCCAGAAACTATCGCGTGCACTAAATTAGATATCTACGTGATCGTTTTTGGTTTTTTTACTTTTTTGTTGTTTTTTTGTTCTTGTTTTTTTTATTTATTTATTTATTCTTTTCATTTTATTTATTTATTTATGTTTTTGCTACAAAAACTATCATTGCGACTGGAAAGTGTCCCGCTCCAACAGAAACTGCTCACCTTTCCGGATCACCTGAGTTTACCCCCGATTTTTAGTTGTGTTCGTGTTACTCGATCTTTAGTTATATGTGTATTTTTTGTAGATCATTGTTTGTCCTTTTGGGGTTTCTTGGGTTTTTTTTTTGGCTATTGTGTTGTCTGTCCTTCGATTTACGGACTCTGATTACCCCTTTGGTATCGTCAAACTCTTCTTGTAAACGATAATTTGCAGCAGCTTATACATGAGATACAGCTTGTCAGCCTTCCTTTTCATTTTGCAATTTGTAATCCCATGTTCATTTTTCTTTATATTTGTAAATGTAATATGACCTCATGTTGCACATTTCCATGTGTCTGAGCGAACAAATAAAATCGTGAAAAGGATTTACATCGGAACTTGGTACATTGTTTACATTTAATCTTGTTCAATATATACCTATATTGCTTTTCATAGAAACGTATCTCATTTTTATTGGCATTTTGGAGTGCTTATTTAGGGCTTACTTTCTCTTTAGAAAAAAAAATGATTTTCATTATTGTGATTTTGAATATTCCAATTACTATCTGTCTTGAACCAAATGATTTTTTCACCTTTTCGATAATAAAACTTTTGAGTACAAGTTATGGTAAAAAAAAAATCTTTCGAGTACAAGTTATGGTAAAAAAAAAATAAAACTTTCGAGTACAACTTTCGATTAACAAAACTTTGGAAAATGAGTTACGATAATAAAAGTTTCAAGTTCGAGTTTTGTACTCGTATTCCTATATCGGTCCAATCAGAACGCTATATTAATTGAATACGGCGTTTTTATTGGTTGTTTTTTCCAGCACGAGTGCAAAATCTGAACGCTTTATTACAAAGATTCTCAATTCTTGATTGCCCCTTCAGTTTATTTAGGCTTTTTATCATTAACTTTTGCTTTCCTAGCGGAAATCAAGTACTTGAACAGAAAACAAAATATAATCAAATAAATTGGTAGTAGTCGGCAATATAATTGTATCAATAAACATATAATACATAGAATAAACAAGTATTTTTTTGAAAATGGTAGCTAAAAATAGATCGTATTAACATATTTACTCCAAACCCTATTATAAAGGAAACTTTGTTGACAAAACGTAAATAATAATATCCAAATGTTTTTGATTTCCAATTGATATAATTTATCCAAATTAAGGAAAGCTATTTATTACAAGAGAAAACAATAATTGGTTATTGTAGTGGAGAGTTTTAATCTGTTTACTCTTGATTGCGTTGGTAATTAATATAACAATCGAGAAGTGAACGGCAATATGCATTTCCAATTTGCTGGAGAATACACGTGTTGTTTCTTTTCACGAACTTGTGGGTCTAATCAAATAGTATAAACATTGATTTTCATAGATCACAATATCAAGCAGCAAGTATAAATGAAGTTGGATATAATTTGTAGCTGGAATCATTAGCTGGCTGATAAATATGTGTAAAAATGACTTTTCTGTGTAGTTTTAAAAATTGTTTTAAAGTGTTGTGTTTATGGTAATACAATTAACATGTAGAGTTACACACAACTGACATTTTATGTAAAAAAAAATGTTTCGCAGCAGGAAAATTGGTGAAATAGATATTACTCGACTTGCTGATGATCCAGGAGGAAAACAGCCATGGAAAGAAGAGGAAAAGGATAGTAACACTGTAGGTGGAATATGGGAAAATTTTACTCAAACTACTGGTTTCCATGGAGTGAATAAAATTACTTTTAAAACAAAATGTCCGAGGCAAATAATACGCAGGTAAAAATAGTCAAATTATATTGTCTTTTCTTTGTTTTTATGCTTTGATACATGTTTTCTGATCAGGTACATTTATTTTCATCAATTCTTCTGAGGAAAACCTTATGGATAATTTGTGATCAACAACAATTTCAACAACTTTCAGTTATATTGGGTATCGTTACATGAATTCATTGATATCAATATTGTACTCCGATTTACTACGCAAATAAATGTAAATAAAGTCATGCGAATAAAAGTATGCGTTTTTATTGTTTCTGAAATATTGTCGTAAATAACAGTAACCAATCACAATCTAAATCAAAACAAACTTAGTTTGATCGGTGCTGGAAATTGGAGTATTCCAGAGAAACTACTGACCCTCTGCAACAGAATTTTTTATCGGGTACCCCACGTCATGTACTCTAAATTCCTTAGTGATGATAGGTACTGATTGCCCAGAGTAAATCAAAATGCTATATGATCGCAACGTGTTTCAATTACATCATCATTTTGATTTTTCTTAATTAAATCTTTAATTAATCATTCTAAATTATTAAAGTTTTGTATAAGTTACAACATATTCATATTGCCTCCCCTTCTATTTCTGGTTTCTAATCATCTCTTTTGTATCTTCACACCTTCACACTGTTTTGATATCCGATACGATGTTCTGTTCTGTCTTTTGTATCTTCACACCTTCACACTGTTGTGATGTCCGATACGATGTTCTGTTCTGTCGTTTGTATCTTCACACCTTCACACTGTTTTGATATCCGATACGATGTTCTGTTCTGTCTTTTGTATCTTCACACCTTCACACTGTTGTGGTGTCTGATACCATGTTCTGTTCTGTCGTTTGTATCTTCACACCTTCACACTGTTGTGATGTCCGATACGATGTTCTGTTCTGTCGTTTGTATCTTCACACCTTCACATTGTTGTGATGTCTGATACGATGTTCTGTTCTGTCGTTTGTATCTTCACACATTCACACTGTTGTGATGTCCGATACGATGTTCTGTTCTGTCGTTTGTATCTTCACACCTTCACATTGTTGTGATGTCTGATACGATGTTCTATTCTGTCGTTTGTATCTTCACACATTCACACTATTGTGATGTCCGATACGATGTTCTGTTCTGTCTTTTGTATCTTCACACATTCACACTGTTGTGATGTCTGATACGATGTTCTGTTCTGTCGTTTGTATCTTCACACCTTCACACTGTTGTGATGTCCGATACGATGTTCTGCTCTGTCGTTTGTATCTTCACATCTTCACACTGTTGTGATGTCCGATACAATGTTCTGTTCTGTCGTTTGTATCTTCACACCTTCACACTGTTGTGATATATGATGCGATGTTCTGTTCTGTTTTTTGTATCTTCACACCTTCACACTGTTGTGATGTCCGATATGATGTTATGTTCTGTCGTTTGTATCTTCACACCTTCACACCGTTGTGATATCTGATACGATGTTCTGTTCTGTCGTTTGTATCTTCACACCTTCACATTGTTGTGATGTCCGATACGATGTTCTGTTCTGTCTTTTGTATCTTCACACCTTCACATTGTTGTGATGTCTGATACGATGTTCTGTTCTGTTGTTTGTATCTTCACACCTTCACACTGTTGTGATGTCCGATACGATGTTCTGTTCTGTCTTTTGTATCTTCACACCTTCATACTGTTGTGATGTCCGATGCGATGTTCTGTTCTGTCTTTTGTATCTTCACACCTTCACACTGTTGTGATGTCTGATACGATGTTCTGTTCTGTCGTTTGTATCTTCACACCTTCACATTGTTGTGATGTCTGATACGATGTTCTGTTCTGTCGTTTGTATCTTCACATCTTCACACTGTTGTGATGTCCGATACGATGTTCTGTTCTGTCGTTTGTATCTTCACACCTTCACACTGTTGTGATATCTGATACGATGTTCTGTTCTGTCTTTTGTATCTTCACACCTTCACACTGTTGTGATGTCCGATATGATGTTATGTTCTGTCGTTTGTATCTTCGCACCTTCACACCGTTGTGATATCTGATACGATGTTCTGTTCTGTCGTTTGTATCTTCACACCTTCACACTGTTGGGATGTCTGATACTATGTTCTGTTCTGTCGTTTGTATCTTCACACCTTCACATTGTTGTGATGTCCGATACGATGTTCTGTTCTGTCGTTTGTATCTTCACACCTTCACATTGTTGTGATGTCTGATAAGATGTTCTGTTCTGTCGTTTGTATCTTCACACATTCACACTGTTGTGATATCTGATACGATGTTCTGTTCTGTCGTTTGTATCTTCACACCTTCACACTGTTGTGATGTCTAATACGATGTTCTGTTCTGTCGTTTGTATCTTCACACCTTCACACTGTTGTTGTGTCTGATACGATGTTCTGTTCTGTCGTTTGTATTTTCACACCTTCACACTGTTGTGATGTCCGATACGATGTTCTGTTCTGTCTTTTGTATCTTCACACCTTCACACTGTTGTGATGTCTGATGCGATGTTCTGTTCTGTCGTTTGTATCTTCACACCTTCACATAGTTGTGATGTCTGATACGATGGTCTGTTCTGTCGTTAGTATCTTCACACCTTCACACTGTTGTGATGTCCGATACGATGTTCTGTTCTGTCTTTTGTATCTTCACACCTTCACATTGTTGTGATGTCTGATACGATGTTCTGTTCTGTCGTTTGTATCTTTACACCTTCACACTGTTGTGATGTCCGATACGATGTTCTGTTCTGTCGTTTGTATCTTCACACCTTCACATTGTTGTGATGTCCGATACGATGTTCTGTTCTGTCGTTTGTATCTTCACACCTTCAGATTGTTGTGATGTCCAATACCGTGTTCTGTTCTGTCTTTTGTATCTTCACACCTTCACACTGTTGTGGTGTCTGATGCGATGTTCTGTTCTGTAGTTTGTATCTTCACACCTTCACACTGTTGTGATGTCCGATACGATGTTCTGTTCTGTCGTTTGTATCTTCACACCTTCACATTCTTGTGATGTCTGATACGATGTTCTGTTCTGTCGTTTGTATCTTTACACCTTCACACTGTTGTGATGTCCGATACGATGTTCTGTTCTGTCGTTTGCATCTTCACACCTTCACACTGTTGTGATGTCCGATATGATGTTCTGTTCTATCGTTTGTATCTTCACACCTTCACACCGTTGTGATGTCCGATACGATGTTCTGTTCTGTCTTTTGTATCTTCACACCTTCACATTGTTGTGATGTCTGATACGATGTTCTGTTCTGTTGTTTGTATCTTCACACCTTCACACTGTTGTGATGTCCGATGCGATGTTCTGTTCTGTCTTTTGTATCTTCACAACTTCACACTGTTGTGATGTCCGATACGATGTTCTGTTCTGTCTTTTGTATCTTCACACCTTCACACTGTTGTGATGTCTGATGCGATGTTCTGTTCTGTCGTTTGTATCTTCACACCTTCACATTGTTGTGATGTCTGATACGATGTTCTGTTCTGTCGTTTGTATCTTCACATCTTCACACTGTTGTGATGTCCGATATGATGTTATGTTCTGTCGTTTGTATCTTCACACCTTCACACCGTTGTGATATCTGATACGATGTTCTGTTCTGTCGTTTGTATCTTCACACCTTCACACTGTTGGGATGTCTGATACTATGTTCTGTTCTGTCGTTTGTATCTTCACACCTTCACATCGTTGTGATGTCCGATACGATGTTCTGTTCTGTCGTTTGTATCTTCACACCTTCACACTGTTGTGATATCTGATACGATGTTCTGTTCTGTCGTTTGTATCTTCACACCTTCACACTGTTGTGATGTCTGATACGATGTTCTGTTCTGTCGTTTGTATCTTCACACCTTCACACTGTTGTGGTGTCTGATACGATGTTCTGTTCTGTCGTTTGTATCTTCACACCTTCACACTGTTGTGATGTCCGATACGATGTTCTGTTCTGTCTTTTGTATCTTCACACCTTCACACTGTTGTGATGTCTGATACGATGTTCTGTTCTGTCGTTTGTATCTTCACACCTTCACATAGTTGTGATGTCTGATACGATGGTCTGTTCTGTCGTTAGTATCTTCACACCTTCACACTGTTGTGATGTCCGATACGATGTTCTGTTCTGTCTTTTGTATCGTCACACCTTCACATTGTTGTTTTGTCTGATACGATGTTCTGTTCTGTCGTTTGTATCTTTACACCTTCACACTGTTGTGATGTCCGATACGATGTTCTGTTCTGTCGTTTGTATCTTCACACCTTCACATTGTTGTGATGTTCTATACGATGTTCTGTTCTGTCGTTTGTATCTTCACACCTTCAGATTGTTGTGATGTCCAATACCGTGTTCTGTTCTGTCGTTTGTATCTTCACACCTTCACATTGTTGTGATGTCCGATACGATGTTCTGTTCTGTCTTTTGTATCTTCACACCTTCACACTGTTGTGGTGTCTGATGCGATGTTCTGTTCTGTAGTTTGTATCTTCACACCTTCACACTGTTGTGATGTCCGATACGATGTTCTGTTCTGTCGTTTGTATCTTCACACCTTCACATTCTTGTGATGTCTGATACGATGTTCTGTTCTGTCGTTTGTATCTTTACACCTTCACACTGTTGTGATGTCCGATACGATGTTCTGTTCTGTCGTTTGTATCTTCACACCTTCACACTGTTGTGATGTCCGATATGATGTTATGTTCTGTCGTTTGTATCTTCACACCTTCACACCGTTGTGATGTCCGATACGATGTTCTGTTCTGTCTTTTGTATCTTCACACCTTCACATTGTTGTGATGTCTGATACGATGTTCTGTTCTGTTGTTTGTATTTTCACACCTTCACACTGTTGTGATGTCCGATGCGATGTTCTGTTCTGTCTTTTGTATCTTCACACCTTCACACTGTTGTGATGTCCGATACGATGTTCTGTTCTGTCTTTTGTATCTTCACACCTTCACACTGTTGTGATGTCTGATACGATGTTCTGTTCTGTCGTTTGTATCTTCACACCTTCACATTGTTGTGATGTCTGATACGATGTTCTGTTCTGTCGTTTGTATCTTCACATCTTCACACTGTTGTGATGTCCGATACGATGTTCTGTTCTGTCGTTTGTATCTTCACACCTTCACACTGTTGTGATATCTGATACGATGTTTTGTTCTGTCTTTTGTATCTTCACACCTTCACACTGTTGTGATGTCCGATATGATGTTATGTTCTGTCGTTTGTATCTTCACACCTTCACACCGTTGTGATATCTGATACGATGTTCTGTTCTGTCGTTTGTATCTTCACACCTTCACACTGTTGGGATGTCTGATACTATGTTCTGTTCTGTCGTTTGTATCTTCACACCTTCACATTGTTGTGATGTCCGATACGATGTTCTGTTCTGTCGTTTGTATCTTCACACCTTCACATTGTTGTGATGTCTGATACGATGTTCTGTTCTGTCGTTTGTATCTTCACACATTCACACTGTTGTGATATCTGATACGATGTTCTGTTCTGTCGTTTGTATCTTCACACCTTCACACTGTTGTGATGTCCGATACGATGTTCTGTTCTGTCGTTTGTATCTTCACACCTTCACACTGTTGTGGTGTCTGATACGATGTTCTGTTCTGTCGTTTGTATCTTCACACCTTCACACTGTTGTGATGTCCGATACGATGTTCTGTTCTGTCTTTTGTATCTTCACACCTTCACACTGTTGTGATGTCTGATACGATGTTCTGTTCTGTCGTTTGTATCTTCACACCTTCACATAGTTGTGATGTCTGATACGATGGTCTGTTCTGTCGTTAGTATCTTCACACCTTCACACTGTTGTGATGTCCGATACGATGTTCTGTTCTGTCTTTTGTATCTTCACACCTTCACATTGTTGTGATGTCTGATACGATGTTCTGTTCTGTCGTTTGTATCTTCACACCTTCAGATTGTTGTGATGTCCGATACGATGTTCTGTTCTGTCGTTTGTATCTTCACACCTTCACATTGTTGTGATGTCCGATACGATGTTCTGTTCTGTCGTTTGTATCTTCACACCTTCACACCGTTGTGATGTCCGATACGATGTTCTGTTCTGTCTTTTGTATCTTCACACCTTCACATTGTTGTGATGTCTGATACGATGTTCTGTTCTGTTGTTTGTATTTTCACACCTTCACACTGTTGTGATGTCCGATGCGATGTTCTGTTCTGTCTTTTGTATCTTCACACCTTCACACTGTTGTGATGTCCGATACGATGTTCTGTTCTGTCTTTTGTATCTTCACACCTTCACACTGTTGTGATGTCTGATACGATGTTCTGTTCTGTCGTTTGTATCTTCACACCTTCACATTGTTGTGATGTCTGATACGATGATCTGTTCTGTCGTTTGTATCTTCACATCTTCACACTGTTGTGATGTCCGATACGATGTTCTGTTCTGTCGTTTGTATCTTCACACCTTCACACTGTTGTGATATCTGATACGATGTTTTGTTCTGTCTTTTGTATCTTCACACCTTCACACTGTTGTGATGTCCGATATGATGTTATGTTCTGTCGTTTGTATCTTCACACCTTCACACCGTTGTGATATCTGATACGATGTTCTGTTCTGTCGTTTGTATCTTCACACCTTCACACTGTTGGGATGTCTGATACTATGTTCTGTTCTGTCGTTTGTATCTTCACACCTTCACATTGTTGTGATGTCCGATACGATGTTCTGTTCTGTCGTTTGTATCTTCACACCTTCACATTGTTGTGATGTCTGATACGATGTTCTGTTCTGTCGTTTGTATCTTCACACATTCACACTGTTGTGATATCTGATACGATGTTCTGTTCTGTCGTTTGTATCTTCACACCTTCACACTGTTGTGATGTCTGATACGATGTTCTGTTCTGTCGTTTGTATCTTCACACCTTCACACTGTTGTGGTGTCTGATACGATGTTCTGTTCTGTCGTTTGTATCTTCACACCTTCACACTGTTGTGATGTCCGATACGATGTTCTGTTCTGTCTTTTGTATCTTCACACCTTCACACTGTTGTGATGTCTGATACGATGTTCTGTTCTGTCGTTTGTATCTTCACACCTTCACATAGTTGTGATGTCTGATACGATGGTCTGTTCTGTCGTTAGTATCTTCACACCTTCACACTGTTGTGATGTCCGATACGATGTTCTGTTCTGTCTTTTGTATCTTCACACCTTCACATTGTTGTGATGTCTGATACGATGTTCTGTTCTGTCGTTTGTATCTTCACACCTTCAGATTGTTGTGATGTCCGATACGATGTTCTGTTCTGTCGTTTGTATCTTCACACCTTCACATTGTTGTGATGTCCGATACGATGTTCTGTTCTGTCGTTTGTATCTTCACACCTTCACACTGTTGTGATATATGATGCGATGTTCTGTTCTGTTTTTTGTATCTTCACACCTTCACACTGTTGTGATGTCCGATATGATGTTATGTTCTGTCGTTTGTATCTTCACACCTTCACACCGTTGTGATATCTGATACGATGTTCTGTTCTGTCTTTTGTATCTTCACACCTTCACATTGTTGTGATGTCTGATACGATGTTCTGTTCTGTCTTTTGTATCTTCACACCTTCACATTGTTGTGATGTCTGATACGATGTTCTGTTCTGTCTTTTGTATCTTCACACCTTCATACTGTTGTGATGTCCGATACGATGTTCTGTTCTGTCTTTTGTATCTTCACACCTTCACACTGTTGTGATGTCTGATACGATGTTCTGTTCTGTCGTTTGTATCTTCACACCTTCACATTGTTGTGATGTCTGATACGATGTTCTGTTCTGTCGTTTGTATCTTCACATCTTCACACTGTTGTGATGTCCGATTCGATGTTCTGTTCTGTCGTTTGTATCTTCACACCTTCACACTGTTGTGATATCTGATACGATGTTCTGTTCTGTCTTTTGTATCTTCACACCTTCACACTGTTGTGATGTCCGATATGATGTTCTGTTCTGTCGTTTGTATCTTCGCACCTTCACACCGTTGTGATATCTGATACGATGTTCTGTTCTGTCGTTTGTATCTTCACACCTTCACACTGTTGGGATGTGTGATACTATGTTCTGTTCTGTCGTTTGTATCTTCACACCTTCACATTGTTGTGATGTCCGATACGATGTTCTGTTCTGTCGTTTGTATCTTCACACCTTCACATTGTTGTGATGTCTGATACGATGTCCTGTTCTGTCGTTTGTATCTTCACACATTCACACTGTTGTGATATCTGATACGATGTTCTGTTCTGTCGTTTGTATCTTCACACCTTCACACTGTTGTGATGTCTAATACGATGTTCTGTTCTGTCGTTTGTATCTTCACACCTTCACACTGTTGTTGTGTCTGATACGATGTTCTGTTCTGTCGTTTGTATTTTCACACCTTCACACTGTTGTGATGTCCGATACGATGTTCTGTTCTGTCTTTTGTATCTTCACACCTTCACACTGTTGTGATGTCTGATGCGATGTTCTGTTCTGTCGTTTGTATCTTCACACCTTCACATAGTTGTGATGTCTGATACGATGGTCTGTTCTGTCGTTAGTATCTTCACACCTTCACACTGTTGTGATGTCCGATACGATGTTCTGTTCTGTCTTTTGTATCTTCACACCTTCACATTGTTGTGATGTCTGATACGATGTTCTGTTCTGTCGTTTGTATCTTTACACCTTCACACTGTTGTGATGTCCGATACGATGTTCTGTTCTGTCGTTTGTATCTTCACACCTTCAGATTGTTGTGATGTCCAATACCGTGTTCTGTTCTGTCTTTTGTATCTTCACACCTTCACACTGTTGTGGTGTCTGATGCGATGTTCTGTTCTGTAGTTTGTATCTTCACACCTTCACACTGTTGTGATGTCCGATACGATGTTCTGTTCTGTCGTTTGTATCTTCACACCTTCACATTCTTGTGATGTCTGATACGATGTTCTGTTCTGTCGTTTGTATCTTTACACCTTCACACTGTTGTGATGTCCGATACGATGTTCTGTTCTGTCGTTTGTATCTTCACACCTTCACACTGTTGTGATGTCCGATATGATGTTATGTTCTATCGTTTGTATCTTCACACCTTCACACCGTTGTGATGTCCGATACGATGTTCTGTTCTGTCTTTTGTATCTTCACACCTTCACATTGTTGTGATGTCTGATACGATGTTCTGTTCTGTTGTTTGTATCTTCACACCTTCACACTGTTGTGATGTCCGATGCGATGTTCTGTTCTGTCTTTTGTATCTTCACAACTTCACACTGTTGTGATGTCCGATATGATGTTCTGTTCTGTCTTTTGTATCTTCACACCTTCACACTGTTGTGATGTCTGATGCGATGTTCTGTTCTGTCGTTTGTATCTTCACACCTTCACATTGTTGTGATGTCTGATACGATGTTCTGTTCTGTCGTTTGTATCTTCACATCTTCACACTGTTGTGATGTCCGATATGATGTTATGTTCTGTCGTTTGTATCTTCACACCTTCACACCGTTGTGATATCTGATACGATGTTCTGTTCTGTCGTTTGTATCTTCACACCTTCACACTGTTGGGATGTCTGCTACTATGTTCTGTTCTGTCGTTTGTATCTTCACACCTTCACATCGTTGTGATGTCCGATACGATGTTCTGTTCTGTCGTTTGTATCTTCACACCTTCACATTGTTGTGATGTCTGATACGATGTTCTGTTCTGTCGTTTGTATCTTCACACATTCACACTGTTGTGATATCTGATACGATGTTCTGTTCTGTCGTTTGTATCTTCACACCTTCACACTGTTGTGATGTCTGATACGATGTTCTGTTCTGTCGTTTGTATCTTCACACCTTCACACTGTTGTGGTGTCTGATACGATGTTCTGTTCTGTCGTTTGTATCTTCACACCTTCACACTGTTGTGATGTCTGATACGATGTTCTGTTCTGTCTTTTGTATCTTCACACCTTCACACTGTTGTGATGTCTGATACGATGTTCTGTTCTGTCGTTTGTATCTTCACACCTTCACATAGTTGTGATGCCTGATACGATGGTCTGTTCTGTCGTTAGTATCTTCACACCTTCACACTGTTGTGATGTCCGATACGATGTTCTGTTCTGTCTTTTGTATCGTCACACCTTCACATTGTTGTTATGTCTGATACGATGTTCTGTTCTGTCGTTTGTATCTTTACTCCTTCACACTGTTGTGATGTCCGATACGATGTTCTGTTCTGTCGTTTGTATCTTCACACCTTCACATTGTTGTGATGTCCTATACGATGTTCTGTTCTGTCGTTTGTATCTTCACACCTTCAGATTGTTGTGATGTCCAATACCGTGTTCTGTTCTGTCTTTTGTATCTTCACACCTTCACACTGTTGTGGTGTCTGATGCGATGTTCTGTTCTGTAGTTTGTATCTTCACACCTTCACACTGTTGTGATGTCCGATACGATGTTCTGTTCTGTCGTTTGTATCTTCACACCTTCACATTCTTGTGATGTCTGATACGATGTTCTGTTCTGTCGTTTGTATCTTTACACCTTCACACTGTTGTGATGTCCGATACGATGTTCTGTTCTGTCGTGTGTATCTTCACACCTTCACACTGTTGTGATGTCCGATATGATGTTATGTTCTGTCGTTTGTATCTTCACACCTTCACACCGTTGTGATGTCCGATACGATGTTCTGTTCTGTCTTTTGTATCTTCACACCTTCACATTGTTGTGATGTCTGATACGATGTTCTGTTCTGTTGTTTGTATTTTCACACCTTCACACTGTTGTGATGTCCGATGCGATGTTCTGTTCTGTCTTTTGTATCTTCACACCTTCACACTGTTGTGATGTCCGATACGATGTTCTGTTCTGTCTTTTGTATCTTCACACCTTCACACTGTTGTGATGTCTGATACGATGTTCTGTTCTGTCGTTTGTATCTTCACACCTTCACATTGTTGTGATGTCTGATACGATGTTCTGTTCTGTCGTTTGTATCTTCACATCTTCACACTGTTGTGATGTCCGATACGATGTTCTGTTCTGTCGTTTGTATCTTCACACCTTCACACTGTTGTGATATCTGATACGATGTTTTGTTCTGTCTTTTGTATCTTCACACCTTCACACTGTTGTGATGTCCGATATGATGTTATGTTCTGTCGTTTGTATCTTCACACCTTCACACCGTTGTGATATCTGATACGATGTTCTGTTCTGTCGTTTGTATCTTCACACCTTCACACTGTTGGGATGTCTGATACTATGTTCTGTTCTGTCGTTTGTATCTTCACACCTTCACATTGTTGTGATGTCCGATACGATGTTCTGTTCTGTCGTTTGTATCTTCACACCTTCACATTGTTGTGATGTCTGATACGATGTTCTGTTCTGTCGTTTGTATCTTCACACATTCACACTGTTGTGATATCTGATACGATGTTCTGTTCTGTCGTTTGTATCTTCACACCTTCACACTGTTGTGATGTCCGATACGATGTTCTGTTCTGTCGTTTGTATCTTCACACCTTCACACTGTTGTGGTGTCTGATACGATGTTCTGTTCTGTCGTTTGTATCTTCACACCCTCACACTGTTGTGATGTCCGATACGATGTTCTGTTCTGTCTTTTGTATCTTCACACCTTCACACTGTTGTGATGTCTGATACGATGTTCTGTTCTGTCGTTTGTATCTTCACACCTTCACATAGTTGTGATGTCTGATACGATGGTCTGTTCTGTCGTTTGTATCTTCACACCTTCACACTGTTGTGATGTCCGATACGATGTTCTGTTCTGTCTTTTGTATCTTCACACCTTCACATTGTTGTGATGTCTGATACGATGTTCTGTTCTGTCGTTTGTATCTTCACACCTTCAGATTGTTGTGATGTCCGATACGATGTTCTGTTCTGTCGTTTGTATCTTCACACCTTCACACTGTTGTGATGTCCGATACGATGTTCTGTTCTGTCGTTTGTATCTTCACACCTTCACACTGTTGTGATGTCTGATCCGATGTTCTGTTCTGTCGTTTGTATCTTCACACCTTCACATTGTTGTGATGTCCGAACGATGTTCTGTTCTGTCTTTTGTATCTTCACACCTTCACATTGTTGTGATGTCTGATACGATGTTCTGTTCTGTCGTTTGTATCTTCACACCTGCACACTGTTGTGATGTCCGATACGATGTTCTGTTCTGTCGTTTGTATCTTCACTCCTTCACACTGTTGTGATGTCTGATACGATGTTCTGTTCTGTCGTTTTTATCTTCACACCTTCACACTGTTGTGATGTCCGATACGATGTTCTGTTCTGTCTTTTGTATCTTCACACCTTCACACTGTTGTGATGTCTGATACGATGTTCTGTTCTGTCGTTTGTATCTTCACACCTTCACATTGTTTTGATATCCGATGCGATGTTCTGTTCTGTCTTTTGTATCTTCACACCTTCACATTGTTGTGATGTCTGATACGATGTTCTGTTCTGTCGTTTGTATCTTCACACCTTCACACTGTTGTGATGTCCGATATGATGTTCTGTTCTGTCTTTTGTATCTTCACACCTTCACATTGTTGTGATGTCTGATACGATGTTCTGTTCTGTCGTTTGTATCTTCACATCTTCACACTGTTATGATATCCGATACGATGTTCTGTTCTGTCTTTTGTATCTTCACACCTTCACACTGTTGTGATATCCGATACGATGTTCTGTTCTGTCGTTTGTATCTTCGCACCTTCACACTGTTGTGATGTCCGATACGATGTTCTGTTCTGTCGTTTGTATCTTCACACCTTCACACTGTTGTGATGTCCGATACGATGTTCTGTTCTGTCGTTTGTATCTTCACACCTTCACACTGTTGTGATGTCCGATACGATGTTCTGTTCTGTCTTTTGTATCTTCACACCTTCACACTGTTGTGATGTCCGATACGATGTTATGTTCTGTCGTTTGTATCTTCACACCTTCACATTGTTGTGATGTCCAATATGATGTTCTGTTCTGTCTTTTGTATCTTCACACCTTCACATTGTTGTGATGTCTGATACGATGTTCTGTTCTGTCGTTTGTATCTTCACACCTTCACACTGTTGTGATGTCCGATACGATGTTCTGTTCTGTCGTTTGTATCTTCACACCTTCACACTGTTGTGATGTCCGATACGATGTTCTGTTCTGTCTTTTGTATCTTCACACCTTCACACTGTTGTGGTGTCTGATACGATGTTCTGTTCTGTCGTTTGTATCTTCACACCTTCACATTGTTGTGATGTCTGATTCGATGTTCTGTTCTGTCGTTTGTATCTTCACACCTTCAAACTGTTGTGATATCCGATACGATGTTCTGTTCTGTCTTTTGTATCTTCACACTTTCACACTGTTGTGATGTCCGATACGATGTTCTGTTCTGTCGTTTGTATCTTCACACCTTCACACTGTTGTGATGTCTGATACGAAGTTCTCTTCTGTCGTTTGTATCTTCACACCTTCACACTGTTGTGATGTCCGATACGATGTTCTGTTCTGTCTTGTATCTTCACACCTTCACATTGTTGTGATGTCCGATACGATGTTCTGTTCTGTCTTTTGTATCTTCCCACATTCACACTGTTGTGATGTCTGATACGATGTTCTGTTTTGTCGCTTGTATCTTCACACCTTCACACTGTTGTGATATCCGATACGATGTTCTGTTCTGTCTTTTGTATCTTCACACCTTCACACTGTTGTGATGTCCGATACGATGTTCTGTTCTCTCTTTTGTATCTTCACACCTTCACACTGTTGTGATATCCGATACGATGTTCTGTTCTGTCTTTTGTATCTTCACACCTTCACACTGTTGTGATGTCCGATACGATGTTCTGTTCTGTCGTTTGTGTCTTCACATATTCACACTATTGTGATGTCTGATACGATGTTCTGTTCTGTCGTTTGTATCTTCACATATTCACACTATTGTGATGTCTGATACGATGTTCTCTTCTGTCGTTTGTATCTTCACATATTCACACTATTGTGATGTCTGATACGATGTTCTGTTCTGTCGTTTGTATCTTCACACCTTCACACTGTTGTGATGTCTGATACGATGTTCTGTTCTGTCGTTTGTATCTTCACACCTTCACACTGTTGTGATGTGTGCGGGATATTCAATACGGGTTGCTTCTTTTTTTTTTAATAGTACTGTATCTTATACTTACGACCATTGCGCTGGAACAGTTGACTACAGAACAACAGGGATATTATGTTATTAATTAAATTCCTAACGGTGTATACGTGTATCATATTTCATTTCTTTGCATTAGCATTAGAGGAAAAGGGTGTATTTTATTCTGATAAAAATATTTCGATGCTACATTTTTGTACCTGAAAAAAAATGCACTCTGAAACTGAATTTTTGTTCTGGGAAAAAATTGTCCCTTTATGACTAATAATAAAAATCTGGGTAAAAGGATAAAAAATCAAAACCATACATGTACAATACACAGGAACACGACAAATTCATTTATATCTCATAGGCAGTAATATACAATTTTCAGCGAACACAGAAAAAGAACAAGTAATAATAAAAAAAAACCTTGTAACAATGAACAAATAGAATTTCTGTGTGTATAGACACCTTTTCAAGTAGCATAGTTAGTACTTTATATCATTTAAAATATTCAAAATAAATATAAAAACGGCCAATGAAAAAAAAAAAATTTAATAGCAATAATAAATTTATGTTTGTAATTAACAATCCAAAGGGAACACATTTATGATTATTTCCAAAAAATTTCAACAACAAATATTCTTCATCTGTATGATGTATACAGTTTACGGAGAGGGAAAATTTAATTGACCTTCCCTACCTAGATCAAGGATTTATAGTAGTTCTACTATGCAAATCCTTTCCTAGATGATCACAGTTTTTATTTTTGAAACATATTTTCCTTTTCTCATTTTTGTTTCAATTTTTAGTTTAAGCCACACAAAAAAAAAATCTTTTTAGATTCTCATCCCCTCCCTTCCCACTTTTTACCATTAAATTCACGATTTTCTATTTTCAATCATTTCATTTTCAAAATTTAATAAATTCTTCATTAGGGTATCAGTATTCCAAATAAAGTATATATTTTTGTTATTATGTAATGCTCTATCACGATAGTTACTATATGTATCTAGTTCTACAATATTTAACTCAGTAGTCCGTAAGGGGCCTTTGTGGTTGTGATCGTTTGGTAGCTGGATTTACAACTACATATGCAATCAGTATCTATCACCACTAACGTTACGAGTTCGAATCTAGCTCAGGCGATACAACATTATGTGATAAAGTTTGCCAGTGACTTGTGGCAGGTCCGTGGTTTTCTCTGTGCTCTCCATTTTACTCCACCAATAAAACTGATCCCCACTGAAATGTGTTGAAAGTGGCGTTAGACACCAAACCCAGTAGTCCGTACGTTTCCAATCGTGTACTCTTACATCTTTTTATGTTGTTTTTTTTTATTGTATAGAACGCTGGGTTTTATGCAAATTCCCGATTTTTTCCATAGCATTACTGAAATTGTAATTTAAATCGTTTGACTGTTCATTTCAATAACAGGTAGTTAACTAAAGTTATCAATAACGTTTTTACCTGCATTAGAATGGAATAAACCTACAAAAATCATGTGCTTTGCCTTTAGTCCTTTACCATTAAAAAGTTCATTATGCCCAAATAATTGTAATCTTCAATATATTTTTAGATATATATTACAATGAAATAAATTTGATTATTGGGATAGTATAGTTGTGCGTGCATAGGTCAACAGATAAGAAAAGTTTGTAGATGCCAAAAGGGTTGTCGGAAGTCATAAATCGAAGAAGGGCAGGCAATGCAATGGCCAAACGAAAAAGGACAAAATGATAAACAGTGGTCTACAAAAAACTACACAGAAAACTGAAGATTGAGCAGCACGAATCCCACTTAAAACCCGGACGGAACTGTAAGTGACAACTTGAGTCTTTCGTTTTACATTGTATGGCAGTTCCAGGTTTTTTACGATGATCCGCCAGTCTGATTGTACAAAATATTTGAATGCTACCAAAAGTTGTCGAAAATAAATTAAAATAGTAAGAAATAACGAATTTTCTTTATTTAAGTATTTATTATGCCATTCATAATACATCTGCTCAAAATCTTTCTAAAATAAATGCTATGATTAACCCGCTTGAGGGGCGGATCCAGGATTTCAAGTTAGGGTGGACGCAATGAAAAAAATTGCGCCAAGCGGAGGGAGGCGCGAACATTTTTACGCCAAAAAATCATATTTTTTCCAATTTTAGAGGGCGTGCGCGCCGGATGTGGAGACAGGAGACAGGGACTTTATTATAGGCTACACCAAGGTACATGCCGATATGGCTTCTAAACGTCCGTTTTATTTCTTAATATGGTCATAATAAAACTCTTTTCTTGCGACTTAAAGATAATACTTTTATTTTACATATACTCGTCAACTAAATCTATACTTCTAACAGGTAATACCACACGCGCTGTACTAGTTAAGCTTCAATGTTTGCACCATCCAAGTTTTATAATTTAGTGCCGTCATTATTCAGGGGCGGATCCAGAGACTCTGTTGACGGGGGGGGGGGGGGGGGGGGGGGGGGGGGCTCAATTATGGAGCAATATTTTCAATAATTAATGGAACCAACTGTAGTCCCAAAGCGGTTCTGGCATGTAGGTCAGTAAACCTTGTTTTCATTTCATTTAGCGTATAGTAGAGAAAAGGTACAGTTATTGACTTCCTAAAGTAGTCTTCCGGACTCTCTGCTTCAACATTATCTCTCATTATTTGTCTCCCGCATATTCTAGGTTTTTTTACCTCTATGTCTAGTGGTTCACAGATTTTAGCACTCCTCTCAAAACACTGGTGGTTGAATTGTTCAACATTTGCTCTGCAGTCTAGTGAGCTCTGAACTAAATTTACGCTTTGTAAGGCTCTGCCTATGTCAAGTGATCTCTCTTGTAGTGATCTGCTGAGCCCTTTCTTAAAAGCCAGGCACATTTGAACAATAACAATGGTTACGACAAAATCAAAGTTGCAAATGGAATTCAACAAAGAAGCTCCATCAGCTTCTTCTGGTCTGGTGTATGTGTGTTTTGGCAGTTTTGTAAAGTCCTCAAGGGTCTGAGCAAAAAATATAATATAACGGTCTATTTCAATTTCTAATTAATTTTAATTATTTTATATGTATTTATATTTTCATTTAGATTTTAAAATATGCCGTATTCACATACACACACAGTCATCTGTCAAAAGTATTCGGAAATGTAAAAAAAAATCTCTATATAATCAACCAAAACCATATTTTTTCAAAAAATTATTGTGAAGTCATTTCTGGATAAATTTTAGCATATTTTACACCAAAACATTCGGAATTGTCTATATTTTGCTTGTTTATTTGCTCATTATGTGTATATGAGTAGTTTTTATTTGTACATAATTTTTCCCTGATTTTTAATTTTTAGGATTTATTTTTAGTTGAAATATAAAGGAAAATCAGTCAATTTTTATTTGTTGTGTTTAAATTATGTACAAATAAAAATTACTCATAACAACATATGGAGTAAATAAACAATCAAAATATTGACAATTCCGAATGTTTTGGTGCAACATTTGTTAAAATCTATCCAGAAATGACTTCATAATAATTTTTTGAAAAAATATGGTTTTGATTGATTATATCAATCAATCAATCAATCAAAGTTTTATTTAAAGTCGGTACATTTTATAACAATACAACATAAGCTCTCAAGAGCTTTTCAAACCGACATGCATAACAAAATTACATAAATTAAATACAGCACAACAAAAACATGTCATTCAATACAAAACCAATACACATCCAGACAAACCTATGCATACATCTCTGTGTTTTGACCTCTGGACCCCACAAGTGCCTCTCTGCGCACCCACTGTCACAGGACCAGAGGTCAAAACAGAAAAAAGATGCCGACATTTAGGGATTTTTTTACATTTCCGAATACTTTTGACAGATGACTGTGTATATTTTCAAAACGGAAACTCGTGTAAATTTTTTTAAAATAGCAACATTTGTCTTTAATTTTTTTGTAAAAATAAACGATATTTAAAAAAAAATTCCTTGAAAGATCCTCAATTTACAGGTGTTGGTGGTTATACCTATATGAAGGGACTAGTAAGTTGTAAAAACTTGTTCCCAATCCAATTGTATATATATATTGACAATAAAATCATTATTACCTATATGAAATTGTGACACTAGACATGTTTATACAATACCTGATTAATTGGTATTTTGACAATACATTCATAAAAAACTTGATTTAGCATAATTACTTATAATTACCTCTTTGAAGTTTAATTCAATACAAAGAAATTAATTTGTATTTTCTTTTACTTTTATCACACAGATCGAAACCATTCGATTAAAAGCCACATTGTGACGTTAACTAGCCTTGAAAAGCGTATGTTAATATATGTGCTTGACTTATTCGACGGGGGGGGGGGGGGGGGGGGCTGAAGCCCCCAAAGCCCCCCCCCCCCCTTGAATCCGCCACTGATTATGTTAACGTTAAGATACAAGCGTCTTTGTGATTCAAACGCAGAATTAACCACTTATGGAACATATTTACAAGTGTGACAATATTGCGATATGCTCTTTTCAAAAAATGCACAATTTCACAAAAATAATCAGCTAAAGTTTTTTTTTATTGCAGTACCTGTTGGATAACGGTTTGGCTTGTGTGTGCCGTGTATTTGACATACACAGTAATTACAGAACTGAAGAACTATTACAGTTATCCGACCATTTCCAACACATTTGTCCAGTTCCATGACATATTAGCGTTCCCTGCTGTGACTGTTTGTAACTTAAGTCCGCGAAAAAGAAGTGCGTTCTCCAACGACACAAAAACGACCAACCTTTACATGAGAACAAGTGGGATGTACATATTTAGTCAGTCCATCAATTGGACCGACCCATTCTACGCCGAAAAAGGATATTTTGAAGAACAAACTATGGAAACTATTAGCAAGGAGTCCAAAAATCTTTGGGAATTTTTATATATTGCTGGGTTTGATAATCATTTCTACGGCTATCCAGAAATTCAAAAACTGTTTAAGCCTGTGTTAACAGACATGGGTTTATGCTTGAGGGCCAATGAAGATGGTAACATGAACACATCAATGCATGGAGCATTATTTAATATGCATCTGTACATCAATGTGAAGACGTACGAAGACTACTTCAGTCACTCAATTTCGTCTGGTGTTAAGGTAAAGGAAATCTCACACGCCAATATCATTGAGTTAAGATAAACGAAATTCAATATCACACACCCAAGATCATTGAGCTACATGTAGGTAAACAAAATTCAATATCACACACTCAATATCATCATTGAGTTAAGATAAGCAAAATTAAATATCACACACCCAAAATCAATAATCTAAGATAAACGAAATTTAATATCGCACACCCAATATCATTGAGCTAAGATAAACAAAATTCAATATCGCACACCCAATATTATTGAGCTAAGATAAACGAAAATCAAAATCACACATCCAATATCATTCAGTTAAGATAAACAAAATTCAATATCACACACCCACTATCATGGAGTTAAAATAAACAGAATTCAATATCACACACTCAATATCATTGAGCTAAGATAAACAAAATTCAGCATTATACACCCAATATCATTGAGCTAAGATAAACGAAATTCAATATTACACATTTAATATAATTGAGGTAAGATAAACAAAAGTGAATATATCACGTATTTAATGTACGAATTCCGGATAGGCAAAAGTTAATATCACATACTCAACCATTGCACTACCTGTGCAATCAGTGCCTATCACCACCAACGTTACTCGATACAACATTATGTAATAAAGTTTGTCAGTGACTTGCGGCAGGTCGTTGATTTTCTCCATGTACTCCGGTTTCCTGTACCAATAAAACTGACCGCCATGATATAACTGAGTATGGTTCATACGTCTATATATATAACGATGAGCATGTTTGTTTTCTTTTCTTTTTTTATTTGTTAGATAGCAATTCATGATCATAAAACGGAACCCATTATGGTGAATGAGGGGATTGCTATAAAACCTGCCTCTGAAGCATTTGTTGAAATAGAAAGAAAAGAGGTTGGTCAATTACAAGGAATAGCAAGAACGAATATATCAATTGTATTTAAAATTTAATAACCATCCAGTATGAAAATAGATAATAGTTTATTATAAGTTCTTTAGAGAATTACGATACAATGTTGCCACGTAGTTCTATTTACAATATATTTTACAAACCATTAGATTTAGATTTGTCAGAGCAATCACATATATTACAGTAAAGAAATACAATAATAGAGTTGTACTCGTGAGAGAAATTCACATCAATTGAATATCCAGAAACGCGTCGTGCGCACTAAATTTGATATCTACGTTTTTTATTAAACATTTCTTTAATTACTTTTATGGAAAATCTCATATATATAAAGCAAAATAATATTTTTTACAAAGAAATCATCGTAGATAAAGCATCATTATATTTACACAAACTTTTAGATAACTTTCACAATGTAAGTCTAAACCAAAAACAATTTTGGTAGATTCAGATCTACCGCCATACAGCTATTGTTGTTTTGTTTTAAGCATCTCTATTTCTTTCATCAACAGCACAAGTTGTTACCACCACCATACACTGCTTTTGGAAATAAAACTTGTGTAGATCTGTCCAGTTATAGTTTTTCGAAATGCTATCAGAAATGTTGGAATACTATAGTAAAAAGCCTGTGTGGTTGTAGGGATTTCTTATCTGAAGGTAAGATATTTATTTATACGAAAGTGTAAGATTCAAAAATTAAAATAGAAGAATGAATTGATTGGGCCTATTATAAAGTATATGTTTAATTATAAATACAAATTCTAATGTAGTTGCTTAATATTTCTGGTTTGTGATTGGACAATGCTGTACATAATTTTCACGGCATCAATTCCACGGTTGAAACATCATGAGATTTTTGTTTTTATTACCGCTTACGTCATCTTGTCAATAATGTGGCAATGTACTTCTATATACACATGATTACATTAGAATGGAGATAACTGTATTGTATTTGAAAATTTCACGGCATCAATTGACGATTTAATGGTGTAATTTTCACGGTTCAACGAGCATGAGATATATTTTAGAATTTTAGCTGATTACCGCTTACGTCATCTTGTCAATAATGTGGCAATACATATATATGTATAGATAGATACACATGATTACATTAGAATGGAGATAACTGTATTGTATTTGACAATTTCACGGCATCAATTGGAGATTTGATGGTAGCAAATATCCCTTTTAAACTAAATTTGCGACCATCAAATCTCCAATTGATGCCATGAAATTGTCAAATACAATACAGCTATCTTCTAATTCTTCATTTAATACTCTGTGTCTCGGAGTTTAGAATCTGTTGAAAGAATTGGAACTGAAAACTACTTACATACGTCAACTAAAGTGAATCGGAAAGATTATTCTTTTTAAAACTTTTATTTCAAAGTGACGTATCCTTCATTTGAATCGTTTTGAATGTGCAGGTTTTATTCGCGTGTCATAGATGATTTACTCGATCTTTAGTTTTATATGTATGTTTAGTAGATCGTTGTTTGTACTTTTTCTTTTGGACATTGTGTTTTCTGTTCTTCCATTTACGGATTCTAATTACCTCATTTGTATCCTCAAGCTCTTCTTATCAAGTGTTTGGTAATTGTCTATATCGAAAGTTTAACTCTGGTGCATTTGGTCGGATGTCCTCGGAACTCTTCTCAATGTCAACTATTTGGTAAAAGAAATATGAAATATTGACAGACGATGTAAGACAACATAGTTGTCATATTTAACTTACATATTACTTAACATAAACATATTGTTTTTAATCAAACTGTAGAAGACAAATAAAGAAAGCGAGGTAAACAACTCGTCATCCCGTCATCCCGTCAGAAACAACGATGGTAATTATGTAATGTTTAATCTCCTTAGAAAAAGTCAAGGACGTATTCATCAATTCAAATTGTCAAGCGAGAATATAAAACAAGGACCATTTACCTTGTGATGGAGTATAGTATTTGATTTTCAATGCAAAAGGGTAAGGAATTGGCGTATAAAAATAAGTACCATATTTTAGAAAAATGAACCATATGACACCGAATATAGTTATATCAAGGACGTATACGTCCTTGGTTATATATTCAACTTACATACACACGAGTTGCATCCTATATTTGGTTAGCTCTGATGAAAAGCTTACATGGCACTTAAATTGTTGTCTTCACTTGGGAGGTGGTGCGGTCGCCACCATGCACTGGTTTGATCGTTTCGCATTGTCAGTCTAACAGCTAAATCAGATTTGTTTGTACGGCAGTAATCTTTTTTCGTCCCTCTAACTGTTATTATGACATTTAATAGCCATTACCCTTAGTAACACCGAGTTTGTGAGTTCACACCTTGACTTGTTGCTCATCATGTAGTGTTATACGTTTGTTCACGTTCATTATTATTTGTCTTTGTCTCTTGTTTTATTTTCTTACGAGTTTTTCTTTCTGTTTTGATTTTCTATTTTTGTTTATCATATCTACCTTTCTTCACAAAAGCGGAACGATTTTAGTTTATGAACATCTGCATGCATGTTTATTTGTCTCTGATATATATTTTGTTTGTATACCTTTTTGACACTTTAATATTAAACGTTCATTCATAATATAAATATGTACTTACTTACCTTTTCCAGGTAATGGCAGCTATTGTTCGTATTATGGTTATCTCACCTGTTCGAATCCTATATTTTGTAAGTTAAAAAGTATTTACTTGTTTATATCCTAAATATTGTAAGCTAAGACGCCATGAATGCTGTAGATCGTGGGTTGGTTCCAGGTCAGGTCAAACCTGACTATTATACTGGTATTTGCATCATCGCTAATCTTGCAGCAAAAAGGAGTAATAAAAGATATAACAGTAAACTTCCCGTTGGAAGGTTTTGGCAGGCATGTTCCCAATTTTCCTTTCAAATAGCATGTATTTTAATTTTTGTAATGCTTGCTCCTTGAGAATAAAGAGGTAGATATTTATTTCAATGGGCATAACTCGTTTCTGGAATAATCCTCATCATGTATGCTCATAATCAACAGATTGGCACGCCAAATAATTTGAAAGTCTCTGTGGACAAGTAAACCAAGAGCCAAAACATGATAACCACGCCACAATCGATCAAGGACATCTTTGTATGAGGCAGGATAACCTGTCTTAAATTATTTGCCTTTCCAATCTTTCGATTTTGGGCATACCTGATGAAGGTTATTCCAGAAACGCACTATACGCACTAACTTTGAGGTCTAGGTTTGTTTCAATATTATTTACATTATTTAAAAACTGTAAATATCGATAATAAACAGAAAATGTTACTACGAGGATGGTACCCCCGAGGACTAATAGCAGTGGTATCGTCCTATTGATAATAAACATGTCAGTACAGAAAATGTTACTACGAGGATGGTACCCCCGGGAACAACAGTGATATCGCCCTATTGATAATAACCATGTCAGTACAGAAAATGTTACTACGAGGATGGTACCCTCGGGGACTAATATCAGTGGTATCGCCCTATTGATAATAAACATGTTAGTACAGAAAATGTTATTACGAGGATGGTACCCTCGGGGACAGCAGTGGTATCGCCCCATTGATAATAACCATGTCAGTACAGAAAATGTTACTACGAGGATGGTACCCTCGGGGACAGCAGTGGTATCGCCCTATTGATAATGAACATGTCAGTACAAAAAATGTTACTACGACAATGGTACTCTCGTGGACTAATAGCAGTGGTATCGCCCTATTGATAATAAACATGTCAGTACAGAAAATGTTACTACGAGGATGGTACCCTCGTGGACTAATAGCAGTGGTATCGCCCTATTGATAATAAACATGTCAGTACAGAAAATGTTACTACGACAATGGTACTCTCGTGGACTAATAGCAGTGGTATCGCCCTATTGATAATAAACATGTCAGTACAGAAAATGTTACTACGAGGATGGTACCCCCGGGGATTAATAGTAGTGGTATCACCCTATTGATAATAAACATGTCAGTACAGAAAATGTTACAACGAGGATGGTACCCTCGGGAACTAATAGCAGTGGTATCGCCCTATTGATAATAAACATGTCAGTACAGAAAATGTTACTACGAGAATGGTACCCTCGTGGACTAATAGCAGTGGTATCGCCCTATTGACAATAAACATGTCAGTACAGAAAATGCTACTACGACGATGGTACCCTCGGGGACTAATAGCAGTGGTATCGCCCTATTGATTAAAACCATGTCAGTACAGAAAATGTTACTACGAGGATGGTACCCCCGGAGATTAATAGCAGTGGTATCACTCTATTGATAATAAACATGTCAGTACAGAAAATGCTACTACGAGGATGGTACCCTCGGGAACTAATAGCAGTGGTATCACCCTATTGATACTAAGCATGTCAGTACAGAAAATGTTACTACGAGGATGGTACTCTCGTGGACTAATAGCAGTGGTATCGCCCTATTGACAATAAACATGTCAGTACAGAAAATGTTACTACGAGGATGGTACCCTCGGGGACTAATAGCAGTGGTATCGCCCTATTGATAATAAACATGTCAGTACAGAAAATGTTACTACGAGGATGGTACCCTCGGGGACTAATAACAGTGGTATCGCCCTATTGATAATAAACATGTCAGTACAGAAAATGTTACTACGAGGATGGTACCCTCGTGGACTAATAGCAGTGGTATCGCCCTATTGATAATAAACATGTCAGTACAGAAAATGTTACTACGACAATGGTACTCTCGTGGACTAATAGCAGTGGTATCGCCCTATTGATAATAAACATGTCAGTACAGAAAATGTTACTACGAGGATGGTACCCCCGGGGATTAATAGTAGTGGTATCACCCTATTGATAATAAACATGTCAGTACAGAAAATGTTACAACGAGGATGGTACCCTCCGGAACTAATAGCAGTGGTATCGCCCTATTGATAATAAACATGTCAGTATAGAAAATGCTACTACGACGATGGTACCCTCGGGGACAACAGTGGTATCGCCCTATTGATAATAAACATGTCAGTACAGAAAATGTTACTACGAGGATGGTACCCTCGTGGACTAATAGCAGTGGTATCGCCCTATTGATAATAAACATGTCAGTACAGAAAATGTTACTACGAGGATGGTACACTCGTGGACTAATAGCAGTGGTATCGCCCTATTGACAATAAACATGTCAGTACAGAAAATGCTACTACGACGATGGTACCCTCGGGGACTAATAGCAGTGGTATCGCCCTATTGATTAAAACCATGTCAGTACAGAAAATGTTACTACGAGGATGGTACCCCCGGAGATTAATAGCAGTGGTATCACTCTATTGATAATAAACATGTCAGTACAGAAAATGCTACTACGAGGATGGTACCCTCGGGAACTAATAGCAGTGGTATCACCCTATTGATACTAAGCATGTCAGTACAGAAAATGTTACTACGAGGATGGTACTCTCGTGGACTAATAGCAGTGGTATCGCCCTATTGACAATAAACATGTCAGTACAGAAAATGTTACTACGAGGATGGTACCCTCGGGGACTAATAGCAGTGGTATCGCCCTATTGACAATAAACATGTCAGTACAGAAAATGTTACTACGAGGATGGTACCCTCGGGGACTAATAGCAGTGGTATCGCCCTATTGATAATAAACATGTCAGTACAGAAAATGTTACTGCGAGGATGGTACACTCGTGGACTAATAGCAGTGGTATCGCCCTATTGATAATAAACATATCAGTACAGAAAATGTTACTACGACGATGGTACCCCCGGGGACAACAGTGGTATCGCTCTATTGATAATAAACATGTCAGTACCTTGAAAAAATGTTACTACGAGGATGGTACCCTCGGGGACAACAGTGGTATCGCCCTATTGATAATAACCATGTCAGTACAAAAAATGTTACTACGAGGATGGTACCCTCGGGGACTAATATCAGTGGTATCGCCCTATTGATAATAAACATGTCAGTACAGAAAATGTTACTACGAGGATGGTACCCTCGGGGACTAATAGCAGTGGTATCGCCCTATTGATAATAAACATATCAGTACAGAAAATGTTACTACGACGATGGTACCCCCGGGGACAACAGTGGTATCGCTCTATTGATAATAACCATGTCAGTACAGAAAATGTTACTACGAGGATGGTACCCTCGGGGACAGCAGTGGTATCGCCCTATTGATAATAAACATGTCAGTACAGAAAATGTAACTACGAGGATGGTACCCCCGGGGATTAATAGCAGTGGTATCGCCCTATTGATAATAAACATGTCAGTACATAAAATGTTACTACGAGGATGGTACCCTCGGGGACTAATAGCAGTGGTATCGCCCTATTGATAATAACCATGTCAGTACAGAAAATGTTACTACGAGGATGGTACCCTCGGGGACTAATAGCAGTGGTATCGCCCTATTGATAATAAACATGTCAGTACACAAAATGTTACTACGACGATGGTACCCTCGTGGACTAATAACAGTGGTATCACCCTATTGATAATAAACATGTCAGTACAGAAAATGTTACTACGAGGATGGTACCCCCGGGGACTAATAGCAGTGGTATCGCCCTATTGATAATAAACATATCAGTACAGAAAATGTTACTACGACGATGGTACCCCCGGGGACAACAGTGGTATCGCTCTATTGATAATAACCATGTCAGTACAGAAAATGTTACTACGAGGATGGTACCCTCGGGGACAGCAGTGGTATCGCCCTATTGATAATAAACATGTCAGTACAGAAAATGTTACTACGAGGATGGTACCCCCGGGGATTAATAGCAGTGGTATCACCCTATAGATAATAAACATGTCAGTACAGAAAATGTTACTACGAGGATGGTACCCTCGGGGACTAATAGCAGTGGTATCGCCCTATTGATAATAAACATGTCAGTACAGAAAATGTTACTACGACGATGGTATCCTCGGGGACAGCAGTGGTATCGCCCTATTGATAATAAACATGTCAGTACAGAAAATGTTACTACGAAGATGGTACCCTCGGGGACTAATAGCAGTGGTATCGCCCTATTGATAATAAACATGTCAGTACATAAAATGTTACTGCGAGGATGGTACACTCGGGGACTAATAGCAGTGGTATCGCCCTATTGATAATAAACATGTCAGTACAGAAAATGTTACTGCGAGGATGGTACACTCGTGGACTAATAGCAGTGGTATCGCCCTATTGATAATAAACATGTCAGTACAGAAAATGTTACTACGAGGATGGTACCCCCGGGGACAACAGTGGTATCGGCCTATTGATAATAACCATGTCAGTACCTTGAAAAAATGTTACTACGAGGATGGTACCCTCGGGGACAACAGTGGTATCGCCCTATTGATAATAGCCATGTCAGTACAAAAAATGTTACTACGAGGATGGTACCCTCGGGGACTAATATCAGTGGTATCGCCCTATTGATAATAAACATGTCAGTACAGAAAATGTTACTACGAGGATGGTACCCCCGGGGACTAATAGCAGTGGTATCGCCCTATTGATAATAAACATGTCAGTACAGAAAATGTTACTACGAGGATGGTACCCCCGGGGATTAATAGCAGTGGTATCACCCTATTGATAATAAACATGTCAGTACAGAAAATATTACTACGAGGATGATACCCTCGGGGACTAATAGCAGTGGTATCGCTCTATTGATAATAAACATGTCAGTACAGAAAATGTTACTACGACGATGGTACCCTCGTGGACTAATAACAGTGGTATCGCCCTATTGATAATAAACATGTCAGTACAGAAAATGCTACTACGACGATGGTACCCTCGGGGACAGCAGTGGTATCGCCCTATTGATAATAAACATGTCAGTACAAAAAATGTTACTACGAGGATGGTACCCTCGTGGACTAATAGCAGTGGTATCGCCCTATTGATAATAAACATGTCAGTACATAAAATGTTACTACGACAATGGTACTCTCGTGGACTAATAGCAGTGGTATCGCCCTATTGATAATAAACATGTCAGTACAGAAAATGTTACTACGAGGATGGTACCCTCGTGGACTAATAGCAGTGGTATCGCCCTATTGATAATAAACATGTCAGTACAGAAAATGTTACTACGAGGATGGTACCCTCGTGGACTAATAGCAGTGGTATCGCCCTATTGATAATAAACATGTCAGTACAGAAAATGTTACTACGAGGATGGTACCCTCGTGGACTAATAGCAGTGGTATCGCTCTATTGATAATAAACATGTCAGTACATAAAATGTTACTACGAGGATGGTACCCTCGTGGACTAATAGCAGTGGTATCGCCCTATTGATAATAAACATGTCAGTACAGAAAATGTAACTACGAGGATGGTACCCTCGTGGACTAATAGCAGTGGTATCGCTCTATTGATAATAAACATGTCAGTACAAAAAATGTTACTACGAGGATGGTACCCTCGTGGACTAATAGCAGTGGTATCGCCCTATTGATAATAAACATGTCAGTACAGAAAATGTTACTACGAGGATGGTACCCTCGTGGACTAATAGCAGTGGTATCGCTCTATTGATAATAAACATGTCAGTACAGAAAATGTTACTACGAGGATGGTACCCTCGTGGACTAATAGCAGTGGTATCGCTCTATTGATAATAAACATGTCAGTACAAAAAATGTTACTACGAGGATGGTACCCTCGTGGACTAATAGCAGTGGTATCGCCCTATTGATAATAAACATGTCAGTACAGAAAATGTTACTACGAGGATGGTACCCTCGTGGACTAATAGCAGTGGTATCGCCCTATTGATAATAAACATGTCAGTACAGAAAATGTTACTACGAGGATGGTACCCTCGTGGACTAATAGCAGTGGTATCGCTCTATTGATAATAAACATGTCAGTACAGAAAATGTTACTGCGAGGATGGTACACTCGTGGACTAATAGCAGTGGTATCGCCCTATTGATAATAAACATGTCAGTACATAAAATGTTACTGCGAGGATGGTACACTCGTGGACTAATAGCAGTGGTATCGCCCTATTGATAATAAACATGTCAGTACAGAAAATGTTACTACGAGGATGGTATCCCCGGGGACAACAGTGGTATCGCCCTATTGATAATAACCATGTCAGTACCTTGAAAAAATGCTACTACGAGGATGGTACCCCCGGGGACAACAGTGGTATCGCTCTATTGATAATAACCATGTCAGTACAAAAAATGTTACTACGAGGATGGTACCCTCGTGGACTAATATCAGTGGTATCGTCCTATTGATAATAAACATGTCAGTAAAAAAAATGTTACTACGAGGATGGTACCCTCGGGGACTAATAGCAGTGGTATCGCCCTATTGATAATAAACATGTCAGTACAGAAAATGTTACTACGAGGATGGTACCCCCGGGGACTAATAGCAGTGGTATCGTCCTATTGATAATAAACATGTCAGTACAGAAAATGTTACTACGAGGATGGTACCCTCGGGGACTAGTATCAGTGGTATCGCCCTATTGATAATAAACATGTCAGTACAGAAAATGTTACTACGAGGATAGTACACTCGCAGACTAATAGCAGTGGTATCGCCCTATTGATAATAAACATGTCAGTACAGAAAATGTTACTACGAGGATGGTATCCTCGGGAACTAATAGCAGTTGTATCGCCCTTTTGATAATAAACATGTCAGTACAGAAAATGTTACTACGAGGATGGTACCCTCGTGGGCTAATATCAGTGGTATCGCCCTATTGATAATAAACACGTCAGTACAGAAAATGTTACTACGAAGATGGTACCCTCGGAGACAACAGTGGTATCGCCCTATTGATAATAACCATGTCAGTACAAAAAATGTTACTACGAGGATGGTACCCTCGGGGACTAATATCAGTGGTATCGCCCTATTGATAATAAACATGTCAGTACAGAAAATGTTACTACGAGGATGGTACCCCCGGGGACTAATAGCAGTGGTATCGCCCTATTGATAATAAACATATCAGTACAGAAAATGTTACTACGACGATGGTACCCCCGGGGACAACAGTGGTATCGCTCTATTGATAATAACCATGTCAGTACAGAAAATGTTACTACGAGGATGGTACCCTCGGGGACAGCAGTGGTATCGCCCTATTGATAATAAACATGTCAGTACAGAAAATGTTACTACGAGGATGGTACCCCCGGGGATTAATAGCAGTGGTATCACCCTATAGATAATAAACATGTCAGTACAGAAAATGTTACTACGAGGATGGTACCCTCGGGGACTAATAGCAGTGGTATCGCCCTATTGATAATAAACATGTCAGTACAGAAAATGTTACTACGACGATGGTATCCTCGGGGACAGCAGTGGTATCGCCCTATTGATAATAAACATGTCAGTACAGAAAATGTTACTACGAAGATGGTACCCTCGGGGACTAATAGCAGTGGTATCGCCCTATTGATAATAAACATGTCAGTACATAAAATGTTACTGCGAGGATGGTACACTCGGGGACTAATAGCAGTGGTATCGCCCTATTGATAATAAACATGTCAGTACAGAAAATGTTACTGCGAGGATGGTACACTCGTGGACTAATAGCAGTGGTATCGCCCTATTGATAATAAACATGTCAGTACAGAAAATGTTACTACGAGGATGGTACCCCCGGGGACAACAGTGGTATCGGCCTATTGATAATAACCATGTCAGTACCTTGAAAAAATGTTACTACGAGGATGGTACCCTCGGGGACAACAGTGGTATCGCCCTATTGATAATAGCCATGTCAGTACAAAAAATGTTACTACGAGGATGGTACCCTCGGGGACTAATATCAGTGGTATCGCCCTATTGATAATAAACATGTCAGTACAGAAAATGTTACTACGAGGATGGTACCCCCGGGGACTAATAGCAGTGGTATCGCCCTATTGATAATAAACATGTCAGTACAGAAAATGTTACTACGAGGATGGTACCCCCGGGGATTAATAGCAGTGGTATCACCCTATTGATAATAAACATGTCAGTACAGAAAATATTACTACGAGGATGATACCCTCGGGGACTAATAGCAGTGGTATCGCTCTATTGATAATAAACATGTCAGTACAGAAAATGTTACTACGACGATGGTACCCTCGTGGACTAATAACAGTGGTATCGTCCTATTGATAATAAACATGTCAGTACAGAAAATGCTACTACGACGATGGTACCCTCGGGAACAGCAGTGGTATCGCCCTATTGATAATAAACATGTCAGTACAAAAAATGTTACTACGAGGATGGTACCCTCGTGGACTAATAGCAGTGGTATCGCCCTATTGATAATAAACATGTCAGTACATAAAATGTTACTACGAGGATGGTACTCTCGTGGACTAATAGCAGTGGTATCGCCCTATTGATAATAAACATGTCAGTACAGAAAATGTTACTACGAGGATGGTACTCTCGTGAACTAATAGCAGTGGTATCGCTCTATTGATAATAAACATGTCAGTACAGAAAATGTTACTACGAGGATGGTACCCTCGTGGACTAATAGCAGTGGTATCGCCCTATTGATAATAAACATGTCAGTACAGAAAATGTTACTACGAGGATGGTATCCCCGGGGACAACAGTGGTATCGCCCTATTGACAATAAACATGTCAGTACATAAAATGTTACTACGAGGATGGTACCCTCGTGGACTAATAGCAGTGGTATCGCCCTATTGATAATAAACATGTCAGTACAGAAAATGTTACTACGAGGATGGTATCCCCGGGGACAACAGTGGTATCGCCCTATTGATAATAACCATGTCAGTACCTTGAAAAAATGCTACTACGAGGATGGTACCCCCGGGGACAACAGTGGTATCGCTCTATTGATAATAACCATGTCAGTACAAAAAATGTTACTACGAGGATGGTACCCTCGTGGACTAATATCAGTGGTATCGCCCTATTGACAATAAACATGTCAGTACAGAAAATGTTACTACGAGAATGGTACCCTCGGGGACTAATAGCAGTGGTATCGCCCTATTGATAATAAACATGTCAGTACAGAAAATGTTACTACGAGGATGGTACCCTCGGGGACTAATAACAGTGGTATCGCCCTATTGATAATAAACATGTCAGTACAGAAAATGTTACTACGAGGATGGTACCCTCGGGGACTAATAGCAGTGGTATCGCCCTATTGATAATAAACATGTCAGTACAGAAAATGTTACTACGAGGATGGTACCCCCGGGGACTAATAGCAGTGGTATCGTCCTATTGATAATAAACATGTCAGTACAGAAAATGTTACTACGAGGATGGTACCCTCGGGGACTAGTATCAGTGGTATCGCCCTATTGATAATAAACATGTCAGTACAGAAAATGTTACTACGAGGATAGTACACTCGCAGACTAATAGCAGTGGTATCGCCCTATTGATAATAAACATGTCAGTACAGAAAATGTTACTACGAGGATGGTATCCTCGGGAACTAATAGCAGTTGTATCGCCCTTTTGATAATAAACATGTCAGTACAGAAAATGTTACTACGAGGATGGTACACTCGTGGACTAATAGCAGTGGTATCGCCCTATTGATAATAAACATGTCAGTACAGAAAATGTTACTACGAGGATGGTATC
Organism: Bathymodiolus septemdierum; assembly: GCA_963383655.1. Classification (NCBI taxonomy): domain Eukaryota; kingdom Metazoa; phylum Mollusca; class Bivalvia; order Mytilida; family Modiolidae; genus Bathymodiolus; species Bathymodiolus septemdierum. The sequence continues at coordinate 17,346,507 of OY726519.1, read as the reverse complement.
CCCGGGGACAACAGTGGTATCGCCCTATTGATAATAACCATGTCAGTACCTTGAAAAAATGCTACTACGAGGATGGTACCCCCGGGGACAACAGTGGTATCGCTCTATTGATAATAACCATGTCAGTACAAAAAATGTTACTACGAGGATGGTACCCTCGTGGACTAATATCAGTGGTATCGCCCTATTGACAATAAACATGTCAGTACAGAAAATGTTACTACGAGGATGGTACCCTCGGGGACTAATAGCAGTGGTATCGCCCTATTGATAATAAACATGTCAGTACAGAAAATGTTACTACGAGGATGGTACTCTCGTGAACTAATAGCAGTTGTATCGCCCTATTGACAATAAACATGTCAGTACAGAAAATGTTACTACGAGAATGGTACCCTCGGGGACTAATAGCAGTGGTATCGCCCTATTGATAATAAACATGTCAGTACAGAAAATGTTACTACGAGGATGGTACCCTCGGGGACTAATAACAGTGGTATCGCCCTATTGATAATAAACATGTCAGTACAGAAAATGTTACTACGAGGATGGTACCCTCGGGGACTAATAGCAGTGGTATCGCCCTATTGATAATAAACATGTCAGTACAGAAAATGTTACTACGAGGATGGTACCCTCGGGGACTAATAGCAGTGGTATCGTCCTATTGATAATAAACATGTCAGTACAGAAAATGTTACTACGAGGATGGTACCCTCGGGGACTAGTATCAGTAGTATCGCCCTATTGATAATAAACATGTCAGTACAGAAAATGTTACTACGAGGATAGTACACTCGCAGACTAATAGCAGTGGTATCGCCCTATTGATAATAAACATGTCAGTACAGAAAATGTTACTACGAGGATGGTATCCTCGGGAACTAATAGCAGTTGTATCGCCCTTTTGATAATAAACATGTCAGTACAGAAAATGTTACTACGAGGATGGTACCCTCGTGGGCTAATATCAGTGGTATCGCCCTATTGATAATAAACATGTCAGTACAGAAAATGTTACTACGAGGATAGTACACTCGCAGACTAATAGCAGTGGTATCGCCCTATTGATAATAAACATGTCAGTACAGAAAATGTTACTACGAGGATGGTATCCTCGGGAACTAATAGCAGTTGTATCGCCCTTTTGATAATAAACATGTCAGTACAGAAAATGTTACTACGAGGATGGTATCCTCGGGAACTAATAGCAGTGGTATCGCCCTATTGATAATAAACATGTCAGTACATAAAATGTTACTACGAGGATGGTACTCTCGTGGACTAATAGCAGTGGTATCGCCCTATTGATAATAAACATGTCAGTACATAAAATGTTACTGCGAGGATGGTACACTCGTGGACTAATAGCAGTGGTATCGCCCTATTGATAATAAACATGTCAGTACATAAAATGTTACTGCGAGGATGGTACACTCGTGGACTAATAGTAGTGGTATCGCCCTATTGACAATAAACATGTCAGTACATAAAATGTTACTGCGAGGATGGTACCCTCGTGGACTAATAGCAGTGGTATCGCCCTATTGATAATAAACATGTCAGTACAGAAAATGTTACTACGAGGATGGTACCCTCGTGGACTAATAGCAGTGGTATCGCCCTATTGATAATAAACATGTCAGTACAGAAAATGTTACTACGAGGATGGTACCCTCGGGGACTAATAGCAGTGGTATCGCCCTATTGATAATAAACATGTCAGTACAGAAAATGTTACTACGAGGATGGTACCCTCGGGGACTAATAGCAGTGGTATCGCCCTATTGATAATAAACATGTCAGTACAGAAAATGTTACTACGAGGATGGTACCCCCGGGGACTAATAGCAGTGGTATCGCCCTATTGATAATAAACATGTCAGTACAGAAAATGTTACTACGAGGATGGTACCCCCGGGGACTAATAGCAGTGGTATCGCCCTATTGATAATAAACATGTCAGTACAGAAAATGTTACTACGAGGATGGTACCCTCGGGGACTAATAGCAGTGGTATCGCCCTATTGATAATAAACATGTCAGTACAGAAAATGTTACTACGAGGATGGTACCCCCGGGGACTAATAGCAGTGGTATCGCCCTATTGATAATAAACATGTCAGTACAGAAAATGTTACTACGAGGATGGTACCCTCGGGGACTAATAGCAGTGGTATCGCCCTATTGATAATAAACATGTCAGTACAGAAAATGTTACTACGAGGATGGTACCCTCGGGGACTAATAGCAGTGGTATCGCCCTATTGATAATAAACATGTCAGTACAGAAAATGTTACTACGAGGATGGTACCCTCGGGGACTAATAGCAGTGGTATCGCCCTATTGATAGTACCGGTAATGAAAACGGAGATATCTATAATAGTGCGCACTGTGCGTTTCTGGAATACGCTGCATTAGATGCGCGCAAAATATGGGTTTACTTTAAAACAAAAATTAAAATAGTTTGAGAATCTTTATATCAAAATGAAGATATTCAATTTAGTGTGAAAAACGCGTTTCTGGAATAACCTCGACGAGTTCCGTTCATGTATGTAATATCATTATAATAATGATAGAATGTTATTTTCTGTGACACATAGGGAAATTGATGACAACGTACAATGTAGAACAGTGTAACTGCCCCTCTGAGTGCCACCTGACTACATATGATTACTCTTTTTCCACTGGGAGTTATCCATCAGATTTCGTAGGAGATCAATTAGAGGCGACCATCGGTTTACCAAAGTCCTATATCAGGTAAATATTCCTTTATTATTTCTTATTTAAAGGGGTATTGTGGATAGAAAGTTTAAACAGTATTAGTCTATAGTACACCAAGGTCAACAACGCGAACAACTATCTCTCACCTCAAATCATTGAAAACATAAAGACCTCAACATATGCCGAGTGACATTCGGGACCTGACTTAGGACAGGCACAATAATGAAGTGATGTTAACCGGTTAATGGGATATCAGTTCTCACCTGCTTGATAATTAGAACTTCAACGACAATACAAATATAAACAAACAATCAAAACCTGCACAGATTCACTTCCACCGAACAATACCACATACTATCACAAGAAAATGAATGTACAATATAATAGCTGGACTGGTGAATGTTCATAATAATATGTACAGTACAATAGCTGGGCTGGTGAATGTTCATAATTAACTGACTACTAGCTACGAACGTAGAATATGATGGTTAAATATCATTACTATTATCAATGAGATCATAACTGATACTTCTAACATATTTAATATCAATAGGTCATTAAAATCCATCTGGAAGATCAGAATAAATAGGTCATTAAAATCCATCTGGAAGATCAGAATAAATAGGTCATTAAAATCCATCTGGAAGATCAGAATAAATAGGTCATCAATTGTCTGGAATGAAATATTGATACGTGTAACATAGCTATATAATATGAAATATGAAAAGTACTGATATATATTTAAGTATTTGTAAAATCAAAATATAACTGTGACATAAGAGTACAGATGCAATATCTCTTTAAAGAGCGACTGTCAGATTTTTCGAGAGGACATTGAAAACTTTCTTGAACTTTTCTGTGATTAACAGAAAACATGCACAGACATTTCGGAATATGCTCACTATTTATCGTTGTAGTTACTGTAGTATTTAAAAAAAATACTAGTATAGCTGTATCGCTACAAGAAAAAACCTCCGAGTTGTTTCCCTTTAAAAAGAATGTTTTAATAAAATAGAAAACACAAATATCACTCTTTCGGAAAAGTTACTTAATCTACGTTTAATAGAAAAAATGGTAGGAACAGAACCGATACCTCTAACGTACATGTACATGGTCGCTCTCTTCCCTGGGTTGATATAGGCATTTTAGTAAAAAGTGGCGGGTCTAAAACTGTTTTGTGAGTCCATACTCCCGCTTAGTGAAATGATCCAAATGTTCTAAAAGTGACCAATATTTATTTTAAGAAATGACAAATGTAAGTCGTCAAGAAGACATGCGCATGAGATGCTTTACCTGACCATAGATGGGTTTGTCTATCCTGTTTAGGCCCGTGTTTTATCTGACCATATCCGGGTTTGACTATCCTGTTTAGGCCCTTGTTTTACCTGACCATAGACGGGTTTGTCTATCCTGTTTAGGCCCGTGTTTTACCTGACCATAGCCGAGTTTGTCTATCCTGTTTAGGCCCGTGTTTTACCTGACCATAGCCGGGATTGGCTATCCTGTTTAGGCCCGTGTTTTACCTGACCATTGCCGGGTGTGGCTATCCTGTTTAGGCCCTTGTTTTACCTGACCATAGCCGAGTTTGTCTATCCTGTTTAGGCCCGTGTTTTACCTGACCATAGCCGGGTTTGTCCATCCTGTTTAGGCCCGTGTTTTACCTGACCATAGCCGGGTTTGTCCATCCTGTTTAGGCCCGTGTTTTACCTGACCATAGCCGGCTTTGGCTATCCTGTTTAGATCCGTGTTTTACCTGACCATAGCCGAGTTTGTCTATCCTGTTTAGGCCGTGTTTTACCTGATCATAGCCGCTTTGACTATCCTGTTTAGGCCCTTGTTTTACCTGACCATAGACGGGTTTTTCTATCCTGTTTAGGCCCTTGTTTTACCTGACCATAGACGGGTTTGTCTATCCTGTTTAGGCCCTTGTTTTACCTGACCATAGCCGGGTGTGGCTATCCTGTTTAGGCCCGTGTTTTATCTGACCATAGCCAGGTTTGGCTATCCTGTTTAGGCCCGTGTTTTATCTGACCATAACCGGGTTTGGCTATCCTGTTTAGGCCCGTGTTTTACCTGACCATAACCGGGTTTGTCTATCCTGTTTAGGCCCGTGTTTTACCTGACCATAGCCAGGTTTGGCTATCCTGTTTAGGCCCGTGTTTTATCTGACCATATCCGGGTTTGGCTATCCTGTCTAGGCTCTTGTTTTACCTGACCATAGCTGGGTTTGTCTATCCTGTTTAGGCCTGTGTTTTACCTGACCATAGCCAGGTTTGGCTATCCTGTTTAGGCCCGTGTTTTGCCTGACCATAGCTGGGTTTGTCTATCCTGTTTAGGCCCTTGTTTTACCTGACCATAGCCAGGTTTGGCTATCCTGTTTAGGCCCGTGTTTTACCTGACCATAGCCAGGTTTGGCTATCCTGTTTAGGCCCTTGTTTTACCTGACCATAGACGGGTTTTTCTATCCTGTTTAGGCCCTTGTTTTACCTGACCATAGACGGGTTTGTCTATCCTGTTTAGGCCCGTGTTTTACCTGACCATAGCCGGGATTGGCTATCCTGTTTAGGCCCGTGTTTTACCTGACCATTGCCGGGTGTGGCTATCCTGTTTAGGCCCTTGTTTTACCTGACCATAGCCGAGTTTGTCTATCCTGTTTAGGCCCGTGTTTTACCTGACCATAGCCGGGTTTGTCCATCCTGTTTAGGCCCGTGTTTTACCTGACCATAGCCGGCTTTGACTATCCTGTTTAGATCCGTGTTTTACCTGACCATAGCCGAATTTGTCTATCCTGTTTAGGCCGTGTTTTACCTGATCATAGCCGCTTTGGCTATCCTGTTTAGGCCCTTGTTTTACCTGACCATAGACGGGTTTTTCTATCCTGTTTAGGCCCTTGTTTTACCTGACCATAGCCGGGTTTGTCCATCCTGTTTAGGCCCGTGTTTTACCTGACCATAACCGGGTTTGGCTATCCTGTTTAGGCCCGTGTTTTATCTGACCATAACCGGGTTTGGCTATCCTGTTTAGGCCCGTGTTTTACCTGACCATAACCGGGTTTGGCTATCCTGTGTAGGCCCATGTTTTACCTGACCATAGACGGGTTTTTCTATCCTGTTTAGGCCCTTGTTTTACCTGACCATAGCCGGGTTTGTCTATCCTGTTTAGGCCCGTGTTTTACCTGACCATAGCCGCGATTGGCTATCCTGTTTAGGCCCGTGTTTTACCTGACCATTGCTGGGTGTGGCTATCCTGTTTAGGCCCTTGTTTTACCTGACCATAGACGAGTTTGTCTATCCTGTTTAGGCCCGTGTTTTACCTGACCATAGCCGGGTGTGGCTATCCTGTTTAGGCCCGTGTTTTATCTGACCATAGCCAGGTTTGGCTATCCTGTTTAGGCCCGTGTTTTACCTGACCATAACCGGGTTTGTCTATCCTGTTTAGGCCCGTGTTTTACCTGACCATGGCCGGTTTGGCTATCCTGTTTAGGCCCGTGTTTTATCTGACCATATCCGGGTTTGGCTATCCTGTTTAGGCTCTTGTTTTACCTGACCATAGCCGGGTTTGTCTATCCTGTTTAGGCCTGTGTTTTACCTGACCATAGCCAGGTTTGGCTATCCTGTTTAGGCCCCTGTTTTGCCTGACCATAGCTGGGTTTTTCTATCCTGTTTAGGCCCTTGTTTTACCTGACCATAGCCAGGTTTGGCTATCCTGTTTAGGCCCTTGTTTTACCTGACCATAGACGGGTTTTTCTATCCTGTTTAGGCCCTTGTTTTACCTCACCATAGCCGAGTTTGTCTATCCTGTTTAGGCCCGTGTTTTACCTGACCATAACCGGGTTTGTCCATCCTGTTTAGGCCCGTGTTTTACCTGACCATAGCCGGCTTTGACTATCCTGTTTAGATCCGTGTTTTACCTGACCATAGCCGAATTTGTCTATCCTGTTTAGGCCGTGTTTTACCTGATCATAGCCGCTTTGGCTATCCTGTTTAGGCCCTTGTTTTACCTGACCATAGACGGGTTTTTCTATCCTGTTTAGGCCCTTGTTTTACCTGACCATAGCCGGGTTTGTCCATCCTGTTTAGGCCCGTGTTTTACCTGACCATAACCGGGTTTGGCTATCCTGTTTAGGCCCGTGTTTTATCTGACCATAACCGGGTTTGGCTATCCTGTTTAGGCCCGTGTTTTACCTGACCATAACCGGGTTTGGCTATCCTGTGTAGGCCCGTGTTTTACCTGACCATAGACGGGTTTTTCTATCCTGTTTAGGCCCTTGTTTTACCTGACCATAGCCGGGTTTGTCTATCCTGTTTAGGCCCGTGTTTTACCTGACCATAGCCGCGATTGGCTATCCTGTTTAGGCCCGTGTTTTACCTGACCATTGCTGGGTGTGGCTATCTTGTGTAGGCCCTTGTTTTACCTGACCATAGCCGAGTTTGTCTATCCTGTTTAGGCCCGTGTTTTACCTGACCATAGCCGGGTGTGGCTATCCTGTTTAGGCCCGTGTTTTATCTGACCATAGCCAGGTTTGGCTATCCTGTTTAGGCCCTTGTTTTATCTGACCATAGCCAGGTTTGGCTATCCTGTTTAGGCCCGTGTTTTACCTGACCATAGACGGGTTTTTCTATCCTGTTTAGGCCCTTGTTTTACCTGACCATAGCCGGGTTTGTCTATCCTGTTTAGGCCCGTGTTTTACCTGACCATAGCCGCGATTGGCTATCCTGTTTAGGCCCGTGTTTTACCTGACCATTGCTGGGTGTGGCTATCCTGTTTAGGCCCTTGTTTTACCTGACCATAGACGAGTTTGTCTATCCTGTTTAGGCCCGTGTTTTACCTGACCATAGCCGGGTGTGGCTATCCTGTTTAGGCCCGTGTTTTATCTGACCATAGCCAGGTTTGGCTATCCTGTTTAGGCCCGTGTTTTACCTGACCATAACCGGGTTTGTCTATCCTGTTTAGGCCCGTGTTTTACCTGACCATAGCCAGGTTTGGCTATCCTGTTTAGGCCCTTGTTTTACCTGACCATAGACGGGTTTGTCTATCCTATTTAGACACGTGTTTTACCTGACCATTGCCGGGTGTGGCTATCCTGTTTAGGCCCTTGTTTTACCTGACCATAGCCGAGTTTGTCTATCCTGTTTAGGCCCGTGTTTTACCTGACCATAGCCGGGTTTGTCCATCCTGTTTAGGCCCGTGTTTTACCTGACCATAGTCGGCTTTGACTATCCTGTTTAGATCCGTGTTTTACCTGACCATAGCCGAATTTGTCTATCCTGTTTAGGCCGTGTTTTACCTGATCATAGCCGCTTTGGTTATCCTGTTTAGGCCCTTGTTTTACCTGACCATAGACGGGTTTTTCTATCCTGTTTAGGCCCGTGTTTTACCTGACCATAGCCGGGTTTGTCCATCCTGTTTAGGCCCGTGTTTTACCTGACCATAACCGGGTTTGGCTATCCTGTTTAGGCCCGTGTTTTATCTGACCATAACCGGGTTTGGCTATCCTGTTTAGGCCCGTGTTTTACCTGACCATAACCGGGTTTGGCTATCCTGTGTAGGCCTTTGTTTTACCTGACCATAGACGGGTTTTTCTATCCTGTTTAGGCCCTTGTTTTACCTGACCATAGCCGGGTTTGTCTATCCTGTTTAGGCCCGTGTTTTACCTGACCATAGCCGCGATTGGCTATCCTGTTTAGGCCCGTGTTTTACCTGACCATTGCTGGGTGTGGCTATCCTGTTTAGGCCCTTGTTTTACCTGACCATAGCCGAGTTTGTCTATCCTGTTTAGGCCCGTGTTTTACCTGACCATAGACGGGTGTGGCTATCCTGTTTAGGCCCGTGTTTTATCTGACCATAGCCAGTTTTGGCTATCCTGTTTAGGCCCGTGTTTTACCTAACCATAGCCGGGATTGGCTATCCTGTTTAGGCCCGTGTTTTACCTGACCATTGCCGGGTGTGGCTATCCTGTTTAGGCCCTTGTTTTACCTGACCATAGCCGAGTTTGTCTATCCTGTTTAGGCCCGTGTTTTACCTGACCATAGCCGGGTTTGTCCATCCTGTTTAGGCCCGTGTTTTACCTGACCATAGCCGGCTTTGACTATCCTGTTTAGATCCGTGTTTTACCTGACCATAGCAGAGTTTGTCTATCCTGTTTAGGCCGTGTTTTACCTGATCATAGCCGCTTTGGCTATCCTGTTTAGGCCCTTGTTTTACCTGACCATAGACGGGTTTTTCTATCCTGTTTAGGCCCTTGTTTTACCTGACCATAGCCGGGTTTGTCCATCCTGTTTAGGCCCGTGTTTTACCTGACCATAACCGGGTTTGGCTATCCTGTTTAGGACCGTGTTTTACCTTACCATAGACGGGTTTTTCTATCCTGTTTAGGCCCTTGTTTTACCTGACCATAGACGGGTTTGTCTATCCTGTTTATGCCCGTGTTTTACCTGACCATTGCCGGGTGTGGCTATCCTGTTTAGGCCCGTGTTTTATCTGACCATAGCCAGGTTTGGCTATCCTGTTTAGGCCCGTGTTTTATCTGACCATAACCGGGTTTGGCTATCCTGTTTAGGCCCGTGTTTTACCTGACAATAGCCGGGTTTGTCTATCCTGTTTAGGCCCGTGTTTTACCTGACCATAGCCGAGTTTGACTATCCTGTTTAGGCCCGTGTTTTACCTGACCATAGCCGGGTTTGTCTATCCTGTTTAGACCCGTGTTTTACCTGACCATAACCGGGTTTGGCTATCCTGTGTAGGCCCGTGTTTTACCTGACCATAACCGGGTTTGGCTATCCTGTTTATGCCCGTGTTTTACCTGACCATAACCGGGTTTGGCTATCCTGTTTAGGCCCGTGTTTTACCTGACCATAGACGGGTTTTTCTATCCTGTTTAGGCCCTTGTTTTACCTGACCATAGCGGGTTTGTCTATCCTGTTTAGGCCCGTGTTTTACCTGACCATAACCGGGTTTGGCTATCCTGTTTAGGCCCGTGTTTTATCTGACCATAACTGGGTTTGGCTATCCTGTTTAGGCCCGTGTTTTACCTGACCATAACCGGGTTTGGCTATCCTGTGTAGGCCCGTGTTTTACCTGACCATAGACGGGTTTTTCTATCCTGTTTAGGCCCTTGTTTTACCTGACCATAGCTGGGTTTGTCTATCCTGTTTAGGCCCGTGTTTTACCTGACCATAGCCGCGATTGGCTATCCTGTTTAGGCCCGTGTTTTACCTGACCATTGCTGGGTGTGGCTATCCTGTTTAGGCCCTTGTTTTACCTGACCATAGCCGAGTTTGTCTATCCTGCTTAGGCCCGTGTTTTACCTGACCATAGCCGGGTGTGGCTATCCTGTTTAGGCCCGTGTTTTATCTGACCATAGCCAGGTTTGGCTATCCTGTTTAGGCCCGTGTTTTACCTGACCATAGCCGGGTGTGGCTATCCTGTTGAGGCCCGTGTTTTATCTGACCATAGACGGGTTTGTCTATCCTGTTTAGGCCCGTGTTTTACCTGACCATAGCCGGGTGTGGCTATCCTGTTTAGGCCCGTGTTTTATCTGACCATAGCCAGGTTTGGCTATCCTGTTTAGGCCCGTGTTTTACCTGACCATAGCTGGGTGTGGGTATCCTGTTTAGGCCCGTGTTTTATCTGACCATAGACGGGTTTGTCTATCCTGTTTAGGTCCGTGTTTTACCTGACCATAGCCGGGTGTGGCTATCCTGTTTAGGCCCGTGATTTATCTGACCATAGCCAGGTTTGGCTATCCTGTTTAGGCCCGTGTTTTACCTGACCATAGCCGGGTGTGGCTATCCTGTTTAGGCCCGTGTTTTATCTGACCATAGACGGGTTTGTCTATCCTGTTTAGGCCCGTGTTTTACCTGACCATAACCGGGTTTGGCTATCCTGTTTAGGCCCGTGTTTTACCTGACCATAACCGGGTTTGGCTATCCTGTGTAGGCCCGTGTTTTACCTGACCATAGCCGGGTTTGTCTATCCTGTTTAGGCCCGTGTTTTACCTGACCATAGCCGAGTTTGTCTATCCTGTTTAGGCCCGTGTTTTACCTGACCATAACCGGGTTTGGCTATCCTGTTTAGGCCCGTGTTTTACCTGACCATAACCGGGTTTGGCTATCCTGTTTAGGCCCGTGTTTTACCTGACCATAACCGGGTTTGGCTATCCTGTTTAGGCCCGTGTTTTACCTGACCATAGCTGAGTTTGACTATTCTGTTTTGGCCCTTGTTTTTCTTGCTCCCATAGACTTTTCAATGGTTTGGCTTTTGAATATTTTGTCCTTATGCGTGCCTGATGAAGATTATTCCAGAAACGCGTCATGCGCAATAAATTAGGCATCTACGCTTTAATTACAAATTTGTTAGCTGAACAAATTTATATCAATAATCCAAAGAGATTACGTCATGCTATGTGTTCTGTGCGTGCAGATAATCATATTACACTTAATTCAAACACGAGATTTAATTCGTTTTATCGAAGATGTAAAATATATTACATTATACACACATGTGTACAGCTTGGTATTACGATAAAGCATACGTTTATCCAGTATCACGAGATTTATTGTCATAGACTTGATTTTCTACGACTGTATACTATCATATCAGACCAGATTAGAGGTTTATCATTGATACTATTATATTCCTCAATTGATACCTCTTTATATTTTAGAGATTTATCAGTGATACTATTATATTCCTCAATTAATACCTCTTTATATTTTAGAGATTTATCATTGATACTATTATATTCCTCAATTGATACCTCTTTATATTTTAGAGGTTTATCATTGATACTATTATATTCCTCAATTGATATCTCTTTATATTTTAGAGGTTTATCATTGATACTATTATATTCCTCAACTGATGCTTATTTATATGTTTTACTGTGACGTTTGTCCCTGTTTCTATTTATATGTTTTGCTGTGACGTTTGTATCTGTTTCTATTTATATGTTTTGCTGTGACGTTTGTATCTGTTTCTATTCAGGGAAAACCTCGTCTTGATTAAAATATATTACAAACATCTGACAACCACTGTTACAGAACAGACTCCAAAATACCAAAATGCTGGAGATATAATTGGTAAGTCAGAATATACCAATGATTTAAATCACGTGATATAGAAATAATTTATATTGTATTTAATTAGAATAACTAATTGTACTGAAAAAATAAAGTACAGTCAGAGGCATAATATAATATCACTGTGGTATGGACTACAAAATACAGCCTACAGTCAGGGGCATAGTATAATATCACTGTGATATGGACTGCAAAATACAGTACAGTCGGGGGCATAGTATAATATCACTGTGGTATGGACAGCAATATACAGTACAGTCAGGGGCATAGCATAATATCACTGTGATATGGACTGCAAAATACAGTACAGTCAAGGACATAGTATAATATCACTGTGGTATGGACTGCAAAATACAGTACAGTCAAAGACATAGTATAATATCACTGTGGTATGGACTTCAAAATACAGTACAGTCAGGGACATAGTATAATATCACGGTCGTATGGACTGCAAAATACAGTACAGACAGGGACATAGTATAATATCACTGTGGTATGGACTGCAAAATACAGCACAGTCAGGGGCATAGTATAATATCACTGTGGTATGGACTGCAAAATACAATACAGTCAGGGGTATAGTATAATATCATTGTGGTATGGACTGCAAAATACAGTACAGTCGGAGGCATAGTATAATATCACTGTGGTATGGACTGCAAAATACAGTACAGTCGGGGGCATAGTATAATATCACTGTGATATGGACTGCAAAATAAAATACAGTCAGGGGCATAGTATAATATCACTGTGGTATGGACTGCAAAATACAGTACAGTAGGGGGCATAGTATAATATCACTGTGGTATGGACTGCAAAATACAGTACAGTCGGGGGCATAGTATACTATCACTCTGGTATGGACTGCAAAATACAGTACAGTCGGGGGCATAGTATAATATCACTGTGGTATGGACTGCAAAATACAATACAGTCAGGGGCATAGTATAATATCACTGTGGTATGGACTGCAACATACAATACAGTCAGGGGCATAGTATAATATCACTGTGGTATGGATTGCAAAATGCAATACAGTCAGGGACATAGTATAATATCAATGTGGTATGGACTGCAAAATACAGTACAGTCAGGGGTATACTATAATATCACTTTGGTATGGACTGCAAAATACAGTACAGTCAGGGACATAGTATAATATCACTGTGGTGTGGACTGCAAAATACAGCACAGTCAGGGGCATAGTATAATATCACTGTGGTATGGACTGCAATATACAATACAGTCAGGGGAATAGTATAATATCACTGTGGTATGGACTCCAAAATACAATACAGTCATGGGAATAGTATAATATCACTGTAGTATGGACTGCAATATACAAATCAGTCAGGGGAATAGTATAACATCACTGTGGTATGGACCGCAATATACAGTACAGTCAGGGGCATAGTATAATATCACTGTGGTATGGACTGCAAAATACAGCACAGTCAAGGGCATAGTATAATATCACTGTGGTATGGACTGCAAAATACAGTACAGTCAGGGACATAGTTTAATATCACTGTGGTATGGACTGCAATATACAATACAGTCAGGGGAATAGTATAATATCACTGTGGTATGGATTGCAATATACAGCACAGTCAAGGGCATAGTATAATATCACTTTGGTATGGACTGCAAAATACAGTACAGTCAGGGACAAAGTTTAATATCACTGTGGTATGGACTGCAATATACAATACAGTCAGGGGAATAGTATAATATCACTGTGGTATGGATTGCAATATACAGCACAGTCAAGGGCATAGTATAATATCACTTTGGTATGGACTGCAAAATACAGTACAGTCAGGGTCATAGTATAATATCACTGTGGTATGGACTGTAAAATACAGTACAGTGAGGGACATAGTATAATATCACTGTGGTATGAAATGCAAAATACAGTACAGTCAGGGGCATAGTATAATATCACTGTGGTATGGATTGCAAAATACAATACAGTCAGGGACATAGTATAATATCACTGTGGTATGGACTGCAAAATACAGTAGTAAGGGGCATAGTATAATATCACTGTGGTATTGATTACAAAATACAATATAATCAGGGGCATAGTATAATATCACTGTAGTATGGACTGCAAAATACAGTAGTCAGGGGCATACTATAATATCACTGTGAGGTAATATCACTCATTTTGGTGATATTGATATATCTTTTGTTCTGTTTAATATAAAAGTTCATTGCTAACAAGGAAATAGATTAAACAGAGTAAACGATATATCAGACTAAGAAGAGTGATATGTCTATTACAGTGATATGTCTATTACAGTGATATGTCTATCACAGTGATATGTCTATTACAGTGAAATGTCTATCACAGTGATATGTCTATTACAGTGATATGTCTATTACAGTGATATGTCTATCACAGTGATATGTCTATTGCAGTGATATGTCTATTACAGTGATATGTATATTACAGTGATATGTCTATTACAGTGATATGTCTATTACAGCGATATGTCTATTACAGTGATATGTCTATTACAGTGAAATGTCTATCACAGTGATATGTCTATTACAGTGATATGTCTATTACAGTGATATGTCTATTACAGTGATATGTCTATTACAGTGATATGTCTATTACAGTGATATGTCTATTACAGTGATATGTCTATTACAGTGATATGTCTATTACAGCGATATGTCTATTACAGTGATATGTCTATTACAGTGAAATGTCTATCACAGTGATATGTCTATTACAGCGATATGTCTATTACAGTGATATGTCTATTACAGTGATATGTCTATCACAGTGATATGTCTATTGCGGTGATATGTCTATTACAGTGATATGTATATTACAGTGATATGTCTATTACAGTGATATGTCTATCACAGTGATATGTCTATTACAGTGATATGTCTATTACAGTGATATGTCTATTACAGTGATATGTCTATTACAGTGAAATATCTATAACAGTGATATGTCTATTGCATTGATATGTCTATTACAATGATATGTCTATTACAGTGATATGTCTTTCACAGTGATATGTCTATCACAGTGATATGTCTATTACAGTGATATGTCTATTACAGTGATATGTCTATTACAGTGATATGTCTATTACAGTGAAATGTCTATTACAGTGATATGTCTATTACAGTGATATGTCTATTACAGTGACATGTCTAACACAGTGATATGTATATTACAGTGATATGTCTATTACAGTAATATGTCTATCACAGTGATATGTCTATTACAGTGATATGTCTATTACAGTGATATGTCTATCACAGTGATATGTCTATTACAGTGATATGTCTATTACAGTGATATGTCTATAACAGTGATATGTCTATCACAGTGATATGTCTATTACAGTGATATGTCTATTACAGTGATATGTCTATTACAGTGATATGTCTATTACAATTATATGTCTATCACAGTCATATGTCTATTACAGTGATATGTCTATTACAGTGATATGTCTATTACAGTGATATGTATATTACAGTAAAATGTCCATTACAGTGATATGTCTATTACATTGAAATGTCTGTTACAGTGATATATCTATTACAATGATATGTCTATTAGAGTGATATGTATATTACAGTGATATGTCTATTACAATGATATGTCTATTACAGTGATATGTATATTACAGTGATATGTCTATTACAATGATATGTCTATTAGAGTGATATGTATATTACAGTGATATGTCTATTACAGTGAAATGTCTAGTACAGTGATATTTCTATCACAGTTATATTTCTATTACAGTGATATGTCTATTACAGTGATATGTCTATTACAGTGAAATGTCTATTACAGTGAAATGTCTATTACAGTGATATGTCTATTACAGTGATATGTCTATTGCAGTGGTATGTCTATTACAGTGATATGTCTATTACAGTGATATGTCTATTACAGTGATATGTCTATCACAGTGAAATGTCTATTACAGTGAAATGTCTATTACAGTGATATGTCTATTACAATGATATGTCTATCACAATGATCTGTCTATTACAGTGATATGTCTATTACAGTGATATGTCTATTACAGTGATATGTCTATTACAGTGATATGTCTATTACAGTGATATTTCTATTACAGTGATATTTCTATTACAGTAAAATGTCTATTATAGCGATATGTCTATTACAGTGATATTTCTATTACAGTGATATGTCTATTACAGTGATATGTCTATTGCAGTGATATGTTTATTGCAGTGATATGTCTATCACAGTCATATGTCTATTTCAGTGATATGTCTATTACAGTGATATTTCTATTACAGTAAAATGTCTATTATAGCGATATGTCTATTACATTGATATTTCTATTACAGTGATATGTCTATTACAGTGATATGTCTATTGCAGCGATATGTTTATTGCAGTGATATGTCTATCACAGTCATATGTCTATTTCAGTGATATTTCTATTACAGTGATATGTCTATTACAGTGATATGTCTATTACAGTGATATGTCTATTACAGTGATATGTCTATTACAGTGGTATGTCTATTACAGTGAAATGTCTATTACAGTGATATATCTATCACAGTGATTTGTCTATTACAGTGATATGTTTATTACAGTGATATGTCTATTACAGTGATGTGTCTATCACAGTGATATGTCTATCACAGTGATATGTCTATCACAGTGATATGTCTATTACAGTGATATGTCTATCACAGTGATATGTCTATTACAGTGATATGTCTATCACAGTGATATGTCTATCACAGTGATATGACTATTATAATGATATATCTATCACAAAGATATGTCTATTACAGTGATATGTCTATCACAGTGGTATGTCTATCACAGTGATATGTCTATCACAGTGATATATCTATTACAGTGATATGTCTATCACAGTGATATGTCTATCACAGTGATATGTCTATCACAGTGATATGTCTATTACAGTTAAATGTCTATCACAGTGATATGTCTATTACAGTGATATGTCTATTACAGTGATATATCTATTACAGTGATATATCTATTACAGTGATGTGTCTATCACAGTGATATGTCTATCACAGTGATATGTCTATCACAGTGATTTGTCTATTACAGTGATATGTCTATTACAGTGATATGTCTATTACAGTGATATGTATATTACAGTGATATGTCTATTACAGTGGTATGTCTATTACAGTGAAATGTCTATTACAGTGATATGTCTATTACAGTGATATTTCTATTACAGTGATATTTCTATTACAGTGATATGTCTATTACAGTGAAATGTCTATTACAGTGATATGTCTATCACAATGATATGTCTATTACATTGATATGTCTATCACAATGATATGTCTATTACATTGATATGCCTATTAAAGTGATATGTCTATTACAGTGAAATGTCTATCACAGTGATATGACTATTACAGTGAAATGTCTATTACAGTGATATGTCTATTACAGTGATATATCTATTACAGTAATATGTCTATCACAATGATATGTCTATTACATTGATATGCCTATTAAAGTGATATGTCTATTACAGTGAAATGTCCATTACAGTGATATGCTTATTACAGTGATATGACTATTACAGTGATATGTATATCAGAGTGATATGTCTATTACAGTGATATGTCTATCACAGTGATATGTCTTTTACAGTGATATGTCTATTACAGTGATATGTCTATTACAGTGATATGTCTATCACAGTGATATGTCTATTACAGTGATATGTCTATTACAATGATATGTCTATAACAATGATATGTCTATTACAATGATATATCTATTACAGTGTTATGTCTATTACAGTGCTATGTCTATCACAGTGGTATGTCTATTACAGTGATATGTCTATTACAGTTATATGTCTATTACAGTGATATGTCTATTACAGTGATATGTCTATTACAGTGATATGTCTATTACAGTGATATGTTCATTACAGTGATATGTCTATCACAGTGATATGTCTATTACAGTGATATGTCTATTACAGTGATATGTCTATTACAGTGATATGTCTATTACAGTGCTATGTCTATCACAGTGGTATGTCTATCACAGTGGTATGTCTATCACAGTGATATGTCTATTACAGTGATATATCTATTACAATGATATGTCTATTACAGTGCTATGTCTATCACAGTGGTATGTCTATTACAGTGATATGTTCATTACAGTGATATGTCTATCACAGTGATATGTCTATTACAGTGATATGTCTATTACAGTGATATGTCTATTACAGTGATATGTCTATTACAGTGATATGTTCATTACAGTGATATGTCTATCACAGTGATATGTCTATTACAGTGATATGTCTATTACAGTGATATGTCTATTACAGTGATATGTCTATTACAGTGATATGTCTAGTACATTGATATGTCAATTAGAGTGATATGTCTATCACAGTGATATGACTATTACAGTGATATGTCTATCACAGTGATATATCTATTACAGTGATATGTCTATTACAGTGATATGTCTATTACAGTGATATGTCTATCACAGTGATATGTCTATCACAGTGATATGACTATTACAGTGATATGTCTATCACAGTGATATGTCTAACACAGTGATATGTCTATTACAGTGATATGTCTATTACAGTGATATGTCTATTACAGTGATATGTCTATTACAGTGATATGTCTATTCCAGTGATATGTCTATTCCAGTGATATGTCTATTACAGTGAAATGTCTATTACAATGATATGTCTATTACAATGATATGTCTATTAGAGTGATATGTCTATTACAGTGATATGTCTATTAGAGTGATATGTCTATTACAGTGATATGTCTATCACAGTGATGTATCACACTATGTCTCTGTATTGTAAGTACATAGTGATACAGGACAAACACAGAGTAACGAAATCAGAAATAAAACAATAGATCAAAACCAGAAACCTGACAACCTTTTGCAAAAATGTCACACAGTATGACTATATTAACTATAGCAGCAGACGATGTACAATTTGTATGGTATTAGAAGACATATAGTATATGCCAATTAGGGGAATTTACATCAATATATATTCTTAAAATAACAATTCCTTAAATTAGATGACGACAGAAGAGTAGCTAATTACAGTTGAGTAAAGGGAAGATTCAGATACAAACATTACATAAGCTTAAACTTAAGGTACATCAAGCACAAAGGAGCAATCATTCGAACACAAACTAATGCATAAAACTGGCAGAGCATTCAGTATTAACAGTTTCTACCGATTTATTACTCTTTCAAAAAATAGATATAAAAAATGGTGTATTGTATAAAGGAGATACGTAATACGATGTATAAACTAGATAAAGAAGTCAAACTATTATCAAATATCTAATGTTCTGTACATTACGCGTTTCTGTAGTAACCTTCTTCAGTTATTATCAAATTCTAAAGATAGGAAACCCAAAAAAAGTCTTGCAGCATGAACACAAAAGCCTCCAAACTGGATAGCCAAAATTGTCTAATGTCACATATGTCTGAGGGTACTACTGAGCGGATGATACCCTCGTCGACTAATAGTCTTTGGGAGCATAAAATTAAAACAGGATAGCCAAATTCGGCTAACGTGGTTCTCATATAACGAGATTGGATTGTGTGTGCTCAACGTCACTGTTTTCATGTATATCGTTTTATTTATGAAGGAACCAGAGACAATTGTCATAAGTCACTGACAAACTTGATCACATCACCACGAACAAGAATTGAATTGTTGTGATAAGAATCGATTGCATGTTTAAATATTAAAGATATGATATAAAATATGTTCATAATGAGTGGGCATTTTGAAGAATTAATCGCTATGTAAGAAAGTTATATTTAATATCAATATATTAAATATAATGACAATGGCCTCAACAAACTTTTGTAATCTCGTAATACAGCCAGTCAGATTTATAAAACAATATATTTAAATTATGTTTGCAGCTAACCTTGGAGGACAGCTAGGATTATTTCTTGGAGCTAGTATACTTACAATAACAGAATTACTGGAATTCCTTGTGTTTCTAGTTTATATTTTGATCAAACGATTTACTTACGGACGACAAACATCGGATGAAACATGAACAAATATAACAGAAAACAAATGGTTTTTTTTGCCAGTTACCAATGAACTTGTTTATATGTATAATTCAAATCTTCCAAGTAGCCTTAAAGGCCAGTCGTCAAATAATGTTGAAGGCAAAGGGAATTCAATTACATATTATTTAATTTTAAGATTACAGTTTTTTTTTTAATCCAATATCGATATCAATATACAATGTATCTATATAGTGATAAGTTTACCAGTTGCTTGGACATGGTCGGTGGTTCTCATCGGGTACTCCGGCTTCTTCCACCACTAAAACTGGTCGCCATGATATTGCTGAAATATCGCTGAAAGTGGCGTTAAGCACAATAAATCAAATCAAATCAAAGTTTTATGCAACATGGAATTTATAATATAATATTCCTTTTATAAACATATATGATTTTAATAAAAATCAATGATTTTATTAATCCTGCAGTAATACATGATGCAAAATTAGTTTGTAAATTTATCAAAGAAGCCATGTTTTTGAGAGACCATCCATCAGTCGACCAAAACTAATCTTCACACAGCATTATCTTTCACTATTAGTAGTGACTTATTATTATTATTATTATTATCATCAGAGATGTGTACATGTCTTCGTTTTTATATACAATGTATGAATACTTTAACAATTATGTTATAGCTAAATGTCTTTTATCTTGTGATGTATTTTTAATGTTAATTAGATCACGCCAATATACTGTGCTATTTCCATTAAAATATTGAATTGAATTGAATTGAATTGAATGATATATTCCTATCTGGTACCTTTTACTCTCAGTTGATGCGATATTCCAGAACTTGTGGTTCATATCTTGATTTCCGTGATAGAAGGTTGCTGCCAACAAGAACGATAATGAAGCCAGGGTTTCTCCAATGTTTTACGGTTGACACCATGACTTGGTGAACTGTTATGGAATATTTGTGCTCCGTTTGTCGTAATCACAATCCTGTCACTTCACCATTCATGACTTATCACCGGGTTTGTAGCAAGAGTAATACGACGGGTGCCACTAGTGGAGAGGAAACTGTTTACCCTTCCGGAACATGATCGCCATGATATAGCTGAAATATTGTTGAAAGTGGCGTTAAGCACAATAAATCAATCAATCAATAATTGTGTAGTAGTTCTGAGATATATATTAACATTGAGAGCATCTTTATCATCAGATTAAAACTCTTAGAATGTAATTAGGTATGCTTAAATGTTCATTACATCTAAACTCTAGTGACATTAAATATCATGTTTATTTGTCAACAAAGGTTGGCTTACTCATTTTCAAAGTTGAGTAACATCCTAGCATAAAAATGTATTTCAACACGAAAATCATCTGATGTCATCCATTTTCTTAACTTTAAGGAACGATTCTAGGAAAATGTTTTCATCGAAATGTTTTCGCCAAACACTATAACTTTAACAAATATACGACCCGTTTTTACTTTTAAAATAACGCTGGTTCACTGGATTTTATACGAATTTCTCTTCTGTTTGTTTGATGGTGTTTAACGCGACTTTCAACAATATTTCAGTTATATCATGGCGATCAGTTTTATTGGTGGAGGAAACCAGAGGTCCGGAGAAAACCACCGACCTGTCGCAAGTCACTGACAATCTTTATCACATAATGTTGTACACCTGGCCTTGATCGAGATTTGAACTCACAACACTAGTGATGATAGGCACTGATTGCATAGGTATTTATAAATCCAACTACCATACAATCACACCCACTTCTTCGTTTTTGTTTTACTTGCATATTTCAGATTGTAATTTCCCTTCAATTTGAACACAAATGGATGTATTTGACCTTCGACAAATTAGAGTATTAATAGCAATGATCCAATATGAAACCACATCAGTGGTGTAATGGTTGGCGTGCTCGCCTCGAGTGCGGAATATCGTGAGTTCGAGCCCCGATCGGGTCAAGCCCTAGATATAAAATTGGTATGTGTTGCTTCTCCTCTACGCACGCAGCATTAACGAGGAAAAACAAAAACTGGTTGGCTCGGAATCAGGATAATGTATCCGAGTGGGGCGACATGTCTATCTGCGGACTGTTTTTTCAGTGAGCTAGCACTATCAAAATCCAACTAAGCGTGTTGGCCTAGTCCAAGCGAACCTCATCATCATCTAATTGAAATTTAACTTGTTCTCGCAATGATATAGCTGATTAATTTCTGAGATGGCGTTAAACAA
Source organism: Bathymodiolus septemdierum (assembly GCA_963383655.1). NCBI lineage: Eukaryota > Metazoa > Mollusca > Bivalvia > Mytilida > Modiolidae > Bathymodiolus > Bathymodiolus septemdierum. The sequence goes on along the minus strand of OY726519.1, from coordinate 17,324,391 downwards.
CAACCACTCACTCACTCCATTATCATATATTGTATCTGTTAAAAGCGTTCATCTGAGTTTCCTTCTTGTGCGATATCTTAGCCATTTAATAACAATTACTCATATTAGTGGGGTTCGTGTTACTCGATCTTTAGTTTTATGTGTATGTTTTGTAGATCATTGTTTGTCCTTATGTCTTTTTGTTTTCGCCATTGTGTTGTCTGTCCTCCTTCGATTTACGGATTCTGATTACACCTTTGGTATCTTCAAACTCTACTTATGTCATAGACAAATCGCAATAGACCATTTGCACTTTTCAGACTTGATTCTAAAATTATACGTATTTATACGAGTTATTTCCCTTTAAGGCGGACAAAAGGATCCCCTTTCATGCAAAGTTCAATGAAAATAACATATATTTTCTCATAATCTGCACATTTTTTTAATGTTGAATTTTTTAGTTGCAATAAATTTTTTACGTGTACAACTTTTAAATATCAAGATTATAAGAAAATGATACTCAAATTCTTTGCATCTCTTTTGCTCTTGCTAAAAGAGTACCATTTTACCCATCGTAAGGGACATACCTGCCATAGAAACGTATATACAATGTATATATATTTGTTATAGAAAATTGGGAACGTGTATTACGTCAATTTAAAATAAACAAATTAGTTGTGTGTTTTTCTTCTTTTATAAATAATAAATATTATAAATCTCAGAACATGACAAAGATATTGAGTCTTTAGTTTCTGTCATGAATTTCGTGATAGAGGGTTCCCGCTAACAAGGCAGCTGTAATGGTAAAGTTGAAGGCACCACTACCAAAGCTTTGCGGTCGCTACCATGTGTAATCGTCCAGGAGTTGGCTGTGTCACAAATGACCACGGATATGTTCCGTTCATAACACGAGTAACACGTCGGGTGCCTCTAGTGTAACAGGAACTACCTACCCTTCCGGAGCACCTGAGTTCAACGCCGTTTTTTAGATTTGTGTTTCTCAATGATCTTTAATTTTCTGTGTAGTGTGTTGTAAATCATTGTTTTTTGTCCTTTTTCTTTTGGCAATTGTATTGCTTGTTCTTCAATTTACGGCTTCTGATTACCCCTTTGACCAGTATCTTCCAGTTTTTCTTGTATTCATATACTTCCTATCAATAGTGCCAAATTTCATAAGAATTGTTCAAGTAAAAGCCAATTCTCAAAACAATACAAACCACTTTTTTGTGAGGGGAAATCTTCAATATCAGAGCACAAACAAACGATAATCAGATCTCTTGTTGTTAGGGATAGACTGTGGAAGGAAATCTCGATCATCCCCTCTATGTAACTTGATCTCAATTTTGATATAAAGGATGACATATAATACCAATCACATTAATATCGACGTTTTTCTGTTAATACCTTGAATATCAAGTTTTTCAACTCTGGGATTTTGTAATTATTCTGTGGTAGACATATTTTAGACTTATTTCTCATCGGTTCATTCTAATATTTGACTTTTGTCATCTGTTACCATCATAAAGTTTAATAAACAAACTCTATTAATGTACTTCCAGATTGTGATAATTAAACAGATAAAGGCATTTAATATATTTTAACCTAATACAATCAACAATTTTCTGTCACATGTTTGTATTGCGACTGTTTTAAAAGTATTGTTTTGTTCTCCTAATAATGAAGCGCATTTCACAGATAAAACCCATACATTTTAGATCAATTGATTTTATTGTTAGAATATATTTGATGTGCTGTTAACATTAATGAGAAAACCACCGACCTGTCATCAGTCACGGACACACTATAGCAAATGAAGTTGAATCATCTACACATCTCCACTAACGGTAATAAAAAGAGTTTGAAGATATATCAAAGGGGTAATCCGTAAAACTCACAATATAAGCGGTGATTAGCAGATTGTAAAGGTTAATCTATTACCCAGGTTGGGGGTAGGTGATGACTTCTAGATGGGGGTTATCAGGTAGTTATGGAACGTCTGATCGTGGCCCATAGTGGGAGAGTGTCACGCTGCCTGCACGTTAAAGGTTGGGGATATGTGATGACTTCTCGATGGAGGGTTACCAGGTAAAGTTATGGAACGTCTGATCGTGGCCCATAGTGGGAGAGTGTCACGCTGCCTGCACGCTAAAGGTTGGGGATATGTGATGACTTCTCGATGGAGAGTTGTCAGGTAAAGTTACGGAACGTCTGATCGTGGCCCATAGTGAGAGAGTGTCACGCTGCCTGCACGCTAAAGGTTGGGGTATGTGATGACTTCTCGATGGAGGGTGGTCAGGTAAAGTTACGGAACGCTTACGTCTGATTTTGGCCCATAGTGGGAGTGTCACGCTGTCTGCACGTTAAAGATTGGGGTATGTGATGACTTCTCCATGGAGGATTGTCAGGTAAAGTTACAGAACGTATGATCGTGGCCCATAGTGGGAGTGTCACGCTGCCTGCACGCTAAAGGTTGTGGTATATGATGACTTCTCGATGGAGGGTGGTCAGGTAAAGTTACGGAACGTATGATCGTGGCCCATAGTGGGAGTATCATGCTGCCTGCACGCTAAAGGTTGGGGTATGTGATGACTTCTCGATGGAGGGTGGTCAGGTAAAGTTACGGAACGTATGATCGTGGCCCATAGTGGGAGTGTCACGCTGTCTGCACGTTAAAGATTGGGGTATGTGATGACTTCTCCATGGAGGATTGTCAGGTAAAGTTACAGAACGTATGATCGTGACCCATAGTCACTGGGGTACAGCTGATGACCGTAACTGCAATTACTGTCATCTCAAGATGGCGGACGTGGAATCGGGTAAGAATCTTTTCTGTCGATTAAATTGTTTCTATTCTGAATGGCACATGCATTGCTACGATAGTAATCTATGAGCTTATCACAAGAAAATCACAAATTACGACTGAAAAATGTATATGAAAGAGAAAATCCGATTTTAAAAAATCGCTAAGATGACCGTGACTGAAAACTGAGATTACGGTCATCTTTCAAAACAATTATGATCAGTTACGGTCTTCTTAGCGATTCTTTAAAATCTGATTTTCCTTTTCATGTATATTTTTCACACGTAATTTGTGATTTCCTTGTGGAAAGTTCATAGATTACTATCGTACTAATGCATGTGTCATTTAAAATACATTATAGAGACAATTTAATCGACAAAAATTAAACATTTTTACCTGATTCCACTTCCGCCATCTTGGGATGACCGTAATCAGCTTTACCCCAGTGATAGTGAGAGAGAGTCACGCTGCCTGCACGTTAAAGATCTCTTTTATAGATGTCGACAAAAAAGTAGGTGCGTTGTTGCCGTTTCAAGTCTAGTTTTATCGCCCCTACCTCTCATACTTCTCCAGTCTAAAGTCGGTAGTTGTCCAATGTCTTCCTCGTTTCTGTTTTATTTACTGTTGAACTTATTCTCTTGCTGAATATCCATGAAATATTAGTCGCTAGACATTAAAGCAAGAAACAATCAATTAACGACGACCCCTAATGCTTGTTTTAGACTATAGTTATTAACAGGTTTATAACAAGAGTAATACGAAGAGTGTACTGAACCACAGTATCTTGACGTTTTATCTAGCGAAATAATAGAGAAAAATCTGTATAAAATCTGTGTATATATATATATGTACAGATTTTTCATATACAGATTTTTCTCTATTATTTCGCTAGATAAAACGTCAAGATACTGTGACTGAACTGATCATATCTAAACCAAAATGGGGGAAATGTGACATTGGTGTGTATAGAAATAGTATAAAAGAAAATATCATGGAATTAGACAATCTGTCGAAATTATAGAAAAATTGGAAAATGTACTACACTATGCCGCCAAGCAGTCCATATCCAAGTAGAGAAAAAACAGTAGAATTAAAAGAACTGGCCGTAAAATATGGAACGGAAAGATAGCCCAAGCGTCAAAAATATCAAAATCAAAATTCTACACATGGAAAATGAATAAAAACAATAACAACGCAAAAAAAGATATGGTATTATCAAAAAGGAAATTAAGAAGCTTACAGCGACAAGCATATGCATCAAAGAAAAGGAATTTTTATGAATAAAATAATGTCTGCATCAGAAAATGACACAGAGATGTTCCATAAGCTAATAAATAATCAAAGGCGAAATAAATACCAAATTACAGAAATCCTGATCCTAAATGAAAAGAACTTTACAGATGAAAATGATATTCTAAATGGCTGGTTTGAATACTTCAAAGGATTATCCACACCAGACTTCAACGATGATCACTTTGACCTAGAGCGACTCACGTTCGCACAGGAACAAAATCAAATTATAAAAGAACTTGAAAATCGAAAAAGTGAACCGGTAACACCAGTGAGCATACCTGAAATTGAAAAGTCTATTAAGAAAATGAAAACAGGAAAAGCAATGGATTCCAATGGTATAGCTTCAGGACACTTCAAACTAGCTACAGAAGAAATAATACCCACCATTGTAAGAATAGTCAATACAATATTCATGGATAAGGATGTTACGGAAAATATGAAAACTGGAATTCTAACACCTGTCCTGAAAAAGAACAAAGATGGCAGCTTACCCGAAACTAGAGGCATAACAGTGACAAATAAATTTTCAAGTATCGTAGAATCTATTTTGAAAGATAGATTAGAAAATAAGTTAAGTTCAACACAGAACAGATTACAAAAAGGCTTCACTGACAGAGTGTCCCATTTAAATATTGCATTTATAGTCACTGAATGTATAATGACATGCATTGAAGAAGATGATGATCTATTTTTAATCACATTAGATGCTCAAAAAGCCTTCGATAAGCTCAATCATGAAATCTTATTTAATAAAATCTGCCATGATGGTATCACAGGTGACCTATGGATATTACTCAGAAATATGTACAGAGACATGTCTGTACAGGTAAAATGGAATAATAAGACCAAATACCATTAGAACAAGGAATCGACAAGGATCAACGTTACCATCTGTACTATATAAAAGATATAATAATACTATATTAAATGCCCTACAAGCATCGGGACTGGGAGCACATATAGGAAACATTAATGTCTCATCACCTACATGTGCAGATGATATCGCCCTACTTGGATGTAAAGGCCATGAGCTTCAAGCATTACTAGATATAGTACAATACAGTATAGGAAGAGACCTTGTAACCATCAATCCAGCAAAATCTGAAATTGTAAATACAGCAAATAGACTAGAATGTCCGAAGGTCAGAAGGTCAAGAGTGATAACAATGAAATAACTGAAGTAAAAGAAGCGAAACATTTAGGACTCACTAGAAAGGCTAAAATTAAATTATACATTGAAGACTGTCTCAAAATTGGAAGACAAACAACATATGCCCTCCTGGGCTCTGGTCTCCATGCTAGATGAGGTATGTCTCCCATAATAGCACTAAAAATCTTGAGAACGTACGTTATACCAAAATTACTATATGGAATAGAGATAATGACATATACAAAAATGGATCTACAAAAATTAGAAAGATTACAATTGAAAATATTGAAGCAATTTCAAGGCTTATCTGAGAGAACAGCAAATGTTGGCGTGTACAGCTTGCTAGGAATAGAAACAATAGAAGCAGTCATTGATCGGAATACGCTCTCATTTCTTGGAGGCATCATTAGAAACAAATCAACAATTGAATTTGCAATACTAGAAAGAGAACTCTCTATATGTCAAAAACAAATGGAAACTGCTATGCAATAAGAGTAAGCAAAATATTACAGAAATACAACCTTCCCATTCTCTCAGTACTAATTAATAATCCTCCTACCAAACTAGAATGGAAATCACAAGTAAAAAGAGCCGTTCACATCTTTTGGGAAACTACATGGCAAGAAAAGAAAACAGACAAATCAACATTGAAGTACCTGAGCCTCAGATATGTCAAAATTGGACAGCCGCACTACATGTACATCTGAAGATCTGTTGACAATATACAACATCAAGTCAAACAAGCAGAGGTAAAGGCAAGAATTCTAACCAACAATTATACCCTACAATCAAATCGTGCAAAATATAACCAACACAGGGTTAATGATACTTGTCAACTATGTAAAACAGGCACAGAAGACCGTGAACACTTTATATTGAAGTGCAATTCATTAGAACATGTCAGGCAAAAGTATATCCAGAATTTACAGGACTACTTAAACTCGATACAATATGGCTTATATGAAAAAATATATCGAAATGACTTGCTTGTACATATAATCTTGGATTCCACATCAGAGGATATATCACCATCAGTTATTGAGCTGAAGCACCAACACTATATAGACATATAAAAGATAACACGTTATATGTGTTATTATCTACATATTCGAAGAACAAAGCTTCTACAAGAGGTGTAAAATGGAAATTAAAGAGATCAATGTGAGAACCAAATGATTATATCAAAATCTATGGATAGATAAATGGATATCAACCAAAATATGGATTCTTTTATAATGATATAGACAATATCAGTGTGGCTCGTATACTATTCAATATGGTAATGCAATAGAATGTATACTGCCTATTAAGGATCCATTAAATAGAATGTATGTATATATGTACAAGGAAAAATAATGTAAATATTGTATATTATTACATAATGACTGTAAATATCCGTACTTTAGCTAAGTAAAAGTCTAGAAGTCAATAAATAATGGTATTCATCTGCTGAAAGTGATATTCACCGGGTGACGTCATAAGCCTTATAGTATATGTAATAAAACAATTAGACTTTTCTATCAGTGAATATGAGTTGTTGTTGACCTGCAAAACCAATATTGACCTCAGCTTCGGTCAATATTATTTTACAGGTCAATAAAAACCCATATTCACTTCTACAAAAGTCTGTAATTGTATGATATCCTATAATCTTTTACCTTTCATTACACTATACTTTTAAATAAAGAAAGATAACCTAACTCAGTTTGGAATTGATTAATTAATTTTAGATTTTAATAAATAAATATACAATGTATTAAGGATTTTAGCTGATCTTAACGTCTAAAACTAGAGAAATAAGTATTGGAGCTGTGCCGGTCAACGATAAGGTCAGTGTGGATGCTCCGCGCTATCCCATCATAAGTATTGTACCAGGACACCGGGTCAGTGTGGGTGTTCTGCGCTATACCAATCATACAGGAATCCTGGTTACAATGCATAAAATGTCTCCCTGATATGTACACCTCCAATATCATCCTCTATTTTAGATTTTAACAGTAATATAAATGTTACAATTCAATTTATTTTATGCTTTGTTAAGTGAATTATCTTTTAAAATAAAATATTTTTATATTTTAAGATAAGCCAACATCGTTACTTTTAGATTTTAAATTCATCCACATACTTAGTTTATTTCAGAATATATTAAAATAATAACCAGATACATACAGTGTTGCACTAAATCTATTAAATTATATTATAATGTATAATCTTAATATCTGATAAATTAATCATAAATTTTAATTTCAGATTTGTTATCTCTCCCTTTTATATAAACCCCAAATTTTTCATTTTAAATAATCCACTTTGTGGAGTGATCGTAGAGAGATGAGAGAGAGAACCTGCCTGTGCTAGATAGATAGTGTTTTATCCTGCAATCATTATATTTTCTGTACAAATTTACTATACGAATAAATGTTTGCTTTATTCGTACTAGACGAATAAACTTTTCGTAAACTTTTCAGCCTACGAATAAACTTTCCTGGTACCCTGTAGCTATGCACAGCGGATGGCGCAGACAAGTATGAAACTGGTACTAATAAACGCGGACCACGAAGAAGACACAATTGACAACATTTATGAAAGGCGAGGAATGACAAATCAAATCAAATCAATCAAATAAGTTTGATTTAAAGTCGAAATATCTATAACACATAACATAAGCTCTAGTGAGCTTTTGAATCGACTATTACATAAAAAGCACATACAAGTATAAAATAACTTTACAAGCACATATTACATGACATCACAAAGCAAAACAACAACAAAAAACATGCATGCATAGACATTAGTATAAAACATAAGCTCATGTATACATAGTCATACATAAAAGCAAACTTATGCATACATAAAACACAGTTACATATAAAATTAATCAGAACTGAATCTAAAAGCATAAAAGCATAAGCTCATGTATACATAGACATACATAAAAGCAAACTCATGCATACATAAATAGTTACATATAAAATTTATCAGAACTGAATCTAAAAGCATAACACATAAGCTCATGCATACATAGACATACATAAAAGCAAACTCATTCATACATAAATACAGTTTCATATAAAATTAATCATAACTGAATCTAAGAGCATAATAGCAGATCAGAATAGGGTAATATTAAAACTATTAAAACTATATAGCACTAAGTACACAAAGCATAACAAGACAAACTGTTTACACGCAAGCACTACAATGGCATGAGCCACCATTCCATGTATTCAATAATTTTGAAATTTGATTTAAGTTTTGTTCTAATCTAATATGGTTTGGTAGCTCATTCCATAGTTTGTTTGAAAAATAACGGAATGATTTCAGACCATACCTTGTTGTTTTTACAGATGGTACATCAGCTGTGTTTTCGTATCTAAAGGAATAATTATGTTTTTTAATATTTACCAAATCATGTAAATAAATAGGGCTTTCTTTATGTATAATTTTAAACGTTTCAATTGCTATACTTCTTAATCTTCTAACTTTAAGTGATGTCATTTTTGATTTTTCCAGTAATTCTTCATAATTTAAAACATAGTCATTATAAATAAACCTGAGTGCCCTTTCTTGATTTTTTTCCATTTTCTTAGTATTTTTCTCACTGCAAAAATGCCATGTTACAGGACAATAATTGAAATTGGATAATATAAATGAATAGTAAATAGTTAGTCGACCTAGCTTATTTAAATATCTACCAATTCTTTTCAAAACATTAAGTTGACGAGCAGATTTTTTACAAATTTCTGATATATGCTTATCAAAATTTAATTCATAATCTATTGTAACACCAAGAAGTTTAACATGTTCTTCACACTTTATCTTGCTACCATTTAAATCAAAGCAAATCTGTTCTTTAAAAGTGTTCTTGCCTATTGCCAAAGCTTGGAATTTGTCTGGATTAGCTTGCATTAAATTGTTTGCAAACCAATCCAGCATTTTTTGACTATCACTCTCTAATTTTGAAATAACATTTTTTAGATCATGATCGGCATAAGATAAAGTGTTATCGTCTGCATAATTATATATAGTACTAAAATCAACAGAATAAAAGAGGTCATTAATAAAAATGTTAAAGAGAATGGGATCCAAAATTGAGCCCTGTGGCACACCTTTATACACTGTTTCAAAAGAGCTACACATATTTTTTACCTTTACACATTGTTTTCTACCAGACAAATAGCTGTTTAATAAATTTATAGACTTTTCTGATAAGACCATATGCTTCAAGTTTCAATAAAATGAGGTCGTGTGGGAGACAGTCAAAAGCCTTTGATAAATCCATTAAGATAGCTGCTATATATTTGTTTTCATCCAAAGCTTTTTTCCAGTCTTCAATAATTTTTAGTAAGGCAGTTTGACATCCGAAACCTTTCCTAAAAGCTGATAATGATGGATGAAAATGAAAATTGAAAAAATCTGTTAATTGGTCAAAAATAGCTCTTTCAACAAATTTTGATATTGTTGGCAAAACACTTACTGGACGATAATTTCCTTTCTCTAAAATATTATTCTTCTTGAAGAGCGGTCTAACCTGTGTTGTCTTGAGCTTATTTGGAAAAATTGATACATCAATACACTTATTAATAAAAAATGTAATTGGTTCTACAATACAAGGCATAGATAGCTTCAGTATTTTTGGTGATATCCCATCGTAACCTGTAGCTTTCTTAATATTCAATTTGTTTATTTGCTTACTAACAAAATTAGAGCTTACCGGTTTAAAATTTAGATCATCAGTAATCAGCTTATTTTCTTTGATCATACATACACTAGGATGCTCTTTATTTACAATAACATTTGTATTACCAATATTTTTTGCTACGTTGATGAAAAAGTCATTGAAAACTTCAGATACCTTTGCTGGATCATCAGATACCTTTGCTGGAACATTTATAATCTCACCATTTTCACTTAATGTGATATGATTATTACTACTACTGCCTTTCTTTGACAAAAATGGCTTTATAGTTGGCCAAAAATCAGATGATTTTGGTCCTCCAACACATCTCTAAAAAAAAATAGTTTTGGATAGATTTCTTTTTAACTTTATTAACATGATTTCTTTGCTTTCTATAATTTTCCCAGTTTACTTTAGATCTATTTTTCAAAAATTTATTGTGGAGCATTCTCTTTTTGTAAATTTCTTTTCTTAAGGTTTTATTCATAAATGGTGCTGGAGTTTGAATTGGTTTTCTTTTCTTCAATGAGATATGTTTATTTACAACTTCAAGATAAGATTTTTCAAAAATTTCATATGTAGAGTTTATATCTGATTCATTTCCTATATTTACATAATCAATTTTTTCTAGATCTTCAACATACTTTTCATGATCAAAGTTTTTATAGCTTCTATAAGTAATATAGTCTCTATTTATTTTTGGTATCCTGCCTTTGATTTGGGTTGATACTATATTGTGCACATCACTGAGTCCGCAGTTAAAGTTTGTAGTATTTTGGCAGTGACTTGGTTTGTTGGTAAGTATAACATCAATTAAGGTAGGTGATGCATTTTTAGTGAAGCAAGTCTCTTTTTTTACTAAGTTACTATAATCAAATATGTCACATACTGATTGTAGTGGTGATGATTTTTCTCTGTCCTGCATATTGTAATTAAGGTCACCAAGCACAAGAACATTTTCATAATTTAAGGATGCTTTGTCAAAAGTGTTTGTGAAATCCTCTATGAATTTATCATCTTTCATAGATGGGGGTCTATATACTGTTTCTGTCCTTTTTGTTTAAATCTGACACGTTTTCCGACTTTTTTGACATTGCAGAATAAACACAATATACGTACATTGTCGTTAAATATAAAATTCATTTGTACTCGCTGCGAAACAGGCCTGAAAAGCTTGCCGAAGGCTCGCTATTCTGCCTGTTTCTAAAGCTCGTACAAATAAATTTTATATTTACCGACAATGTACGTATATTGTATATATATTCTGTAGGTCTTAGGTGTTGACATGAAGACAAAGGATTTCATACTCTTTATTCCGGAAACATGCTTTTTCATATAAAAATATATAAATATATATATATAAACGTCTGAAAATTAAACCAAACAGTGTTAGATTTAGATTTTAGAGCTGTCAAATTTGTGTTCTTCCCGCGACGGGATTTGAACCCACACCATTGATACACTGCAGCACCATTCGCTTAGCCTTACGTCCAGCGCCCTAGACCACTCGACCACATCCACTCCCTAAAAAAAAGGAGCTTCAATAATCGTAGTGTTACCTTTTCTCGTAAGGCAAATCTAGGGATATACGTAAGACATGTGTATAAGCGTGTGTAGATGGTACATATATACTTAATATTATAATTTGACAGCAATCTAACTCAGCAATTTTTAATATATTGTATAGGATAATGAAGAATTCATTATAGTCACAGGAAATAAAGTATATTATTCAAACGTCTAGAAGCAAGTCAGTGACAACCATACAATATATCTGTCCCATTGGATCTCAAAGTTACTAAGGATACTAGGTTAATACTAAATATTATATACGTCTGAAAATTAAACCAAACGGTGTTAGAATTAGATTTTAGAGCTGTCAAATTGTTGTTCTTCCCTCGACGGGATTTGAACCCACACCATTGATACACTGCAGCACCATTCGCTTAGCCTTACGTCCAGCGCCCTAGACCACTCGACCACATCCACTCCCCCCAAAAAAGGAGCTTCAATAATCGTAGTGTTACCTTTTCTCGTAAGGCAAATCTAGGAATATACGTAAGACATGTGTATAAGCGTGTGTAGATATATATATATATATATAGTATACAAAACAAATACGGAAACAGATATGAAATTACATAGTACTGTACCAAGAAAAATAACTCAAATCTTGCAATGATAAATAGTAGGATATTACATTCCTCCCTTTCATTGAATTTTCAATCTAAATTAATTAAACGAATCTTAAAAAAAATAAAAATCTTAAAATATAAACAGATATTAAAATGACTAGAAAATCTTTTCTTTGACTAGATTATCGTTAAACAAAATAAAATTGGAAAAATGATTGTCATACTTTTCATAGAAAACCATTGAATGAATGTATGAAAGAGTGAACTTTTATATTTTTCTTTGAGCAAATATTTCCCTAATAAAACTGTGAGTCTATTGTGTTCATGTAAACAAATATTTATCGGACGGATTGAAATTACTGATAGTCTATCAATATTATATTTGTAGTTTCCGAAATAATTGACTGTCAACTAGAGTTTAAAATCACATGTTCATATTTGTATCGTTTGTTCAAGTATTTCCCTGTAGTTCTCATTTGAAATGTTAAACTGGTTTTGTTCTCATATATTTCTAATCTATTTTTTTAAATAACTAACACTAATTTTTCTAATAAGCTAATAAACAAAAACCTATGCGCTAAAAGAGGGGATTATTATGCCCCATCACACTATTCTTAAACACATAATTCTATACGAGTGAATATTTTATCCTGCCTTTTCTATATGAATGAATCTTAGGGGGTTATTATGCCCTATCACACTATTGTTTAACACATATTTGACATAATTCTATATGAATGAATATTTTAGCGGTCGAGTTGGTGATACTAAACAGAGTCGACTAGAGTCTACTAGATTATTTAGATACGATCACGTAACCCTCAGTCCGTTTTTGCTCCAGCGAGGGTTACGATTCGGTCCCATTCCACGTAATGGAGCAGCGCCCGGAGTGAGTCACACAGGGCGGTTTTTTGTCCTAATTCCATTGAAGTGGTTGGAAAAATTAACGGGGGTGAAAGATAAATATATTTAGGTAAAGCTTGAGGTGTTAAGTAAACGCTGCATCAATCCATGGTAAACTTATATCCATCTGAAAATTTTAATGCATGAAATCTTCTTTCTGTCCGACATTTTGTTTACAAGTTGCTATTTCACGTGCACTTGCCTCGTTTTGGAGATATCCTTATTTGGATCGATTGCCGTAAACATCGTAGGAAAAGTTTTCCATATTTGGCATTCCGATCCATATATAGATAGGCTCCGCACATCACGAGAGTCTACGTAAGGTGTCATGGCGAACAAGAAACAATTTGCGAATATGAAATCGATCGTGAAGGTAGAAACAGGTATTGTAACACTTATTTCGTATCACCATTACTTAAAAATTGTAGGGAATAATAAGTTATGACCGCATATGCAAAAAGAAAGTTGAAATATTTACGGAACGAAAATTTTAATTTGCTCCATTACGTTGAATGGGACCGAATTGTAACCCTCGCTGGAGCAAAAGCGGACTGAGGATTACGTTATCGTATCTAGGGATTATGATGCCACCTCACTTTGCATTCATAATCCTGAAGATAGGATGGTGGTTTGCGAATACGTGTCGGACGGCTTTGAATCGGAGTATTAGTTTCATTCTTTTCCTTTAAATGGGTATTATTATCAAGTTCTTCTTCGTCGTCCATTTGATTTGAGAATTTCGCACTGTGATTTGTTTTCTTGAAAAAGAAAGTTTTACGTGTTGTGCTCTTTCCATTATTATCAGAAACAGTTATCATAGTTCATTTCTTCTTAACAACGGTTTGCGGTGATGGGTTAAATGATGGAGTAGTTTTGTTTTCTTTTACTTCATTTCTAATTAAAACATTGTCTCCTTCTTGAATGTCATTCGGTTTAGCTTTGTTTCGCAGATCGGCTAATTCCTTCATTCGTGTCTTGGCGTTTTCATCATTTTGACGTGCAAATTCATCTAGTTCTGGTCTGTTTGCTTTTGATGCGCTCGGTAGTTTTGTGTTTGTCTCTCTTCCGAATAGAAGTTTGAATGGTGTCACCCCTGTAGAGCTGTACGGTATTGTCGCAGAAATTTATACATAGATTGTTTCCAACTTTTTCTCTCCATTTCTGCTGCTTTAATGTTTTTCATTAGCGGTTTATTGAGAGATTATACTTGTACATTTGCTCGTGGCCATCTAGGCGTGATCCTTCTATGCGCAAATCCTGTATTTCCAGCATATTCACGAAACTGGTACGAATTGAATGGACTACCATTGCCGGTCTTTATAACCTTAGGGATTCCATATGATGCAAGCACTTTGTCTAATGCTGGTATAACAGTATGCCCTGACACAGATCGGATTATCTCGACCACATGATACCTGGAGTATTCGTCAGTGATCACAAATAAAAAAAAGTCTCCAGAGGGTAGTGGACCATAGAAATCTGCACTTAGTGCAGTCCACGGTTCTCCTGGCATTTCTGACATCTTTAGTGGTTCCATTAGTTTGGAACGTGTTATAGCTTGACATACTATGCAGTCTTTGATCAGTGAATCTACTCGGGTCATTAATACCGGGGAACCAAACTTTTGATCGGATAAAAGCTTTTGTCTTCGCTAGTCCCTGATGGCCCTCATGTGCAAGACTAACAGCACGGTCACGAAGTGAAGTTGGCATTACAATTCTGTTGTCTCTGAGTAAAATGTTTTCATCATGAACGACGAGTTCATCTTGTATGCTGCTATACACTAGAAGTTCTTGAGTATCTATATCTGGATCTTGCACTTTCTTAAGCTCATACCATTTTCCATTGCGTGTCCATTCAATAGCTTTTTGCAGTGTCCTATCAGTCATACTTGCATATTTGACTTCGCTTAGCGTCATTGCTTTCGGGATTGTCTGATTTAAGATAAAGTTCACATATTGTTCAGCGACCTTCTCCTCGTGTGATCGCTTCTTGCTACCCATGGCAATGGAATGACGGAACATGTAATCTGCCGGATTGTCGCGTCCTGGCTGATATTTAATTGTTAGTTTATATGGTTGCAGCCGTAAACCCCATCGTTCTATTCTCAGTGGTATTTTGGCCTTCTGCCAGATCCTTTCTAGCGGTTTATGATCTGTTACTACATTTACATTTTTCGTTCCCCGAATGAAAATGCCAAAATGTTCACAGGGCCATATTATGGCCAGCGCCTCTCTTTCTGTTTGACTGTATCTCGACTCTACGTCTGTCAATGCTCTGCTTGCATATGCTATTGTCTGTTGGTTTTGTGAGATAATTGCTCCAATTCCCACTGGATTAGCATCAACTAATATGTCTATTTGTAGAGAGGGGTTGAAGTAAGTCATTACTGTCTCACTAGACAGCCCATTTTTAAGATTGTTAAATGCATCCTGCTGCTCAGAAGTCCATTCCCAGTCTATGTTGTGCCTTGTTAACTTTCGTAATGGTTCGCAAATAGATGCATAGTTTCTGATAAATCGGGATCGTCATGCCAAGGAAGCTGCGAAGCTCTGAAACAGTTGTTGGTGGCTCAGTATCTTTGATTGCTTGTACCTTCTTTGGATCAGGTGAAATACCCTCCTTTGAGAACACAACTCCAAAGAATGTAACTTTGCTCTTGTTGAATTCACACTTGTCTTTATTTACAGTCAGGCCATTTCTTTGCAATGCTTGTAGTGTATCGTTAAGCACTTGATCATGCTCCTCTTGAGACTTTCTATATATTATAATGTCATCAGAAATATTCTTTGCGTTTTGTACGTTTTGGATAACACGGCGACTTGTCTCTTGAAAAATCTCTAATGCTGAAGAGATACCAAAATTTAGTCTCTTAGATCTGAATAACCCTAAATGAGTGGTGAATGAAGTTATATATCTAGAATGTTCGTCTAGCTCTAGCTGATGATACCCTGCTCTCAGGTCGATTTTGCTAAAGACTGAAGCATTATTCAAGTCATGAATCAGTTCCTCGACAGTTGGTAGCAAATGTCTTTCTCTTATAATGGCTTTATTGGCTTCTCGCATGTCGACACATAACGTATTTCTTTTGGATTCTTTTTAAGTGGTGTAACAATGGGTGATACCCAGGGTGTCGGAGTATTCCCTATTTTCTCTATAATGTTCTGATCAAGCAGTTTCTGAATCTCTTTTTCCACCTTGGGCCTCAGGTTAAAAGCTGTTTTTCTGTTTCTCTGTGCAACAGGTCTTACATTATTGTCAATGTGTAACTTTACTGGCCCTCCATTGTACTTTCCAATTTCATCACTGCACACATCAGGATATTTCAGTTCAGGAGTTTGTATATTGATCGGTTGGATGATTTTAACCAGTCCGAGTTGTGATGCAGTAGGATAGCCAATCAACGCACCATGTCCACCTTTCACAACATACAACTTGTGAGCACCATATTTGTCTTTTGTTTCAACTTCTAGCTCGCATGCTCCTGTGACTTCAAGGGGTTTGCCACCTCCATAATGTAAAAGTTGTGTGTCATTTCTGCTTAGTTTTGGAGAACCAATGTTTTCATGCGTCTTATCGTCTAAGATATTGACTGTTGCACCATTGTCAATCATCATTGTGCATGTTTTTGCATTTACTATTGTAGCAAAGAGTGATTTCTTCACAGAACAAACTGACTCTGCCTCCTTTATGCTATATGAATATTCCTCATCTGAACTGTCCAAACTAGCTTGACATGTCTCTCTTTTAGTAGTTTCACTTTGGATTTCGTTTACACGTCTCGTCTATCTTTTGTGTGTTGCTTACTTGTGTATTTATTTTGCTTGCTACGACATACTTTGGCAAAGTGATTATGTTAATGACACGCGTTACAGGTATTACCATTTGCTGGACACGATCCATTTCTATGATGGAATTGTCCGCCACAATTTCTGCATTGTGTCTGTCTAGTGGAGCGACTAGGGTAGTTTGGTACCGACATTTGTTTGTCTTTTCGGTGTTTAAAATTTGTTTTTGGATTTGTCCTATTTGTGTTTGTAATTTTATTCACAGATTTCTTCTCCATTTCAGTTGCTTGAGCATCAACCATTTCTAGAGTTCTCCCATGTGTTAAAATGTCGTTCAGTGTCATGTCAGGCTCTCGCAGAGCTCTCCTGCGCAATCTGTTTGATTTACAGTTTTGGATTACCTGGGACAAGATTTCATTGTCTACATTTGCAAATTCGCAGGTCTTGACTAGTTTTCTCTAAGTTCAATTACAAATTCATCGAGTGATTGACATTCTTTTTGTTTGTATGAGCGGAATTTGTATACCTCCATTTGTGTGTTTTTCTTTGGTTCAAAGTATGTTGTCAACACCTGTTTTGTTGCCGCGTACGTAGCCTCAGTTGTACCTTTCTCGGCATCATAAATGTCATGCACACTTTCACCAGCATAGTGAAGCAGTAGGGCACGTCTATGATAGTCATTTTCAATTTTCAGACCCACAAATACAATTTTCGAATCTCGAGACCCATTGTTCCCACCTGGGACCTGCATTGTTCTTGTCACTGGCGTAATCAAACGTTGGGTAGGGTGGAAGACTACCTGCCATAGTTTTTGCTTAGGGTTCTTTGTTTATCTCGTCGCCAATGTTATATTCTGTAGGTTTTAGGTGTTGACATGAAGACAAAGGATTTCATACTCTTTATTCCGGAAACATGCTTTTTCATATATATATAGTATACAAAAAAAATACGGAAACAGATATGAAATTACATAGTACTGTACCAAGAAAGATAACTCAAATCTTGCAATGATAAATAGTAGGATATTACAGATAGATAGGTGCCACATGTGAAGCAGGAAATGCTTAACGTTCCGATCACCCGAGTTCATCCCCGCTTTATTGTGGGGTTGGTGTTGCTCGATCTTTAGTTTTCTGTGTAATATTTTGTAGATCGTTGTTTTACCTTTTGTCCATTTTCTTTTGGTCATTCTGTCCTTCGACTTCGGTTCCTGATTGCCACTTTGGTATCTACAAACTTTTCTTAGTAGATTCTAGTGGTTCGTGAGATGAAAATTAGATTGCACTTGGTTTCAATCCTCTTCTTGCATGACGAAATCATTTCTCTAGGAGAATATGTTTAAGCCCATAGAACTAGTGTAACCCCTTCACATTTATTGGAGTGTCCGGACCCAGCCAGGAGAGTCAAAGGTCATGGAAATTTCTGTCAGATTTTAGCCTCTATTTCTACTGTTCCTGATTAAATTTTTTTAATCTTTTTGACGGTATAGTATATATTTCTTCTTTTTTCCCCCATTTTATTCTTTACATAAATGAAATAGAACATCCTTTTTTGGGAGCCGACTTAGTTCCTTGAGAGTGGAGTCCAAAACAACAAGCAATGGGAATTTATTTTCATTCTCAATAATGCTATGTAAGCTCCGCATGACACTATGGTGAAACTATGCTGAGGTGTGTGTCTATGTGCTCCACACTGATGGAGGAACTGTGACGTGGAATCCTGCGGCCAATGGGATGCCGAGATGCCTGACCACATCAACCTTCTCGGATGTAGCCGATGTGCAGCCTCTTTTCTGATAGCTGAGCGCCACGAGCCAGAAGCTTAAAGAGAACCTCCATAAAGATTATAATATAAGGTAATAACTGCATGCTCACATTATTAGCGGGTGGTCATCGAGCAACCCCTCAGTTACGAGAACCCTATAATTGGTCCCTAATATGCAGTTACGCAGGTAAATAGGACAAATTATACAACAACACTTCTTGTTTCATCCATTGATGACCAATCACCAAAACCGAAAACGTGCAAATGAGAAAGTTTCAGAATTACAAATGGGTGATCAGAAGCCACAACTGACAGACAACACAATGGCCAACAGAAACTAGAGGCTCAGCAATGAGCTGAGCCTGTGTCGCTCACCTTTCATTCTGCTTTAAGGAAACTTAATACAGAACCTTCCAATGTAATACACTTATAGATGATGTAATAGACTTATAGATGATGTAATACACTTATAGATGATGTAATACACTTATAGATGATGTTATACACTTATAGATGATGTAATCCACTCATAGATGATGTAATACACCTATAGATGATGTAATACACGTATAGATGATGTAATACACTTATAGATGATTAATACACTTATAGATGATGTAATTCACTTATAGATGATGTAATACACTTATAGATAATGTAAAACACTTATAGATGATGTAATACACCTATAGATGATGTAATACACGCATAGATGATGTAATTCACTTATAGATGATGTAATACATGTCAACAACCATTTTCCCCATTTTATGTTGAAGATAGAAATATATCTCATATATATAAACATCAACTTGTGACGGGATAAGACTGTCTATGTTATTTACTTGAGTCATCTTATTTGAACAATAAAGTATGAATGCTTAAAGTATCAATTTGTGAGTTATTTTTTTTAACTTTAGAGAGAGAGAGAGCTTTGAACCATTTACTAAAAGACTTACATAATAAGGGATTTAGCAGATAAAGCTTCATGCTGGCTCTTCAGAAATAATTTCATTTTTTCCTGGCCATTCAGCAAAACTTTTTCCAGAATTTCTGATAAATCTTTATTGTCTGATTCATAAACTAGTATAGAGTTATCAACATTTGTGGAACATCTAGTAAATTTGTCCTGTGACTGTTTTCTGAATTCTCACTACAATATTGTAAAGCTATAGAATTAACTGATTTATTGTTTTCATCACTACAATCTGTGCTATTCTCCCTTGTTTCATTTTCCAAATTTTCTCAGTATGCATGATACATGTATTTGGAATAGTATTCATGGTACATGTATTTGGAACAGTATTCATGATACATGTATTTGGAACAGTATTCATGGTACATGTATTTGGAACAGTATTCATGATACATGTATTTGGAACAGTTTTCATGGTACATGTATTTGGAACAGTATTCATGATACAGGTATTTGGAACAGTATTCATGGTACATGTATTTGGAACAGTATTCATGATACAGGTATTTGGAACAGTATTCATGGTACATGTATTTGGAACAGTATTCATGGTACATGTATTTGGAACAGTATTCATGGTGCAGGTATTTGGAACAGTATTCATGGTACATGTATTTGGAACAGTATTCAAGGTACAGGTATTTGCAACAGTATTCATGGTACAGGTATTTGAAACAGTATTCATGGTCCCACGTATTTGGAACAGTATTCATGGTACAGGTATTTGGAACAGTGTTCATGGTCCCACGTATTTGGAACAGTATTCATGGTACAGGTATTGGGAACAGTATTCATGGTACATGTATTTGGAACTGTATTCATGGTATATGTATTTGAAACAGTATTCATGGTACAGGTATTTGGAACAGTATTCATGGTACAGGTATTTGGAACAGTATTCATGGTACATGCATTTGGAACAGTATTCATGGTACAGGTATGTGGAACAGTATTCATGGTACAGGTATTTGGAACAGTATTCATGGTACAGGTATTTGGAACAGTATTCATGGTACAGGTATTTGGAACAGTATTCATGGTACAGGTATCTGGAACAGTATTCATGGTCCCACGTATTTGGAACAGTATTCATGGTACAGGTATTTGGAACAGTATGCATGGTACATGTATTTGGAACAGTATTCATGGTACATGTATTTGTAACAGTATTCATGGTACATGTATTTGGAACAGTATTCATGATACATGTATTTGGAACAGTATTCATGATACATGTATTTGGAACAGTGTTCATGATACATGTATTTGGAACAGTCTTCATGATACATGTATTTGGAACAGTCTTCATGGTACATGTATTTGGAACAGTATTCATGGTACATGTATTTGAAACAGTATTCATGGTACATGTATTTGGAACAGTATTCATGGTACAGGTATTTGGAACCGTATTCATGGTACTGGTATCTGGAACAGTAATCATGGTACAGATATTTGGAGCAGTATTCATGGCACAGGAATTTGGAACAGTATTCATGGTACAGGTATTTGGAACAGTATTCATGCTACAGGTATTTGGAACAGTATTCATGGTACAGGTATTTGGAACAGTATTCATGGTGCAGGTATTTGGAACAGTATTCATGGTACAGGTATTTGGAACAGTATTCATGGTACAGGTATTTGGAACAGTATTCATGGTCCCACGTATTTGGAACAGTATTCATGGTACAGGTATTTGGAACAGTATTCATGGTCCCACGTATTTGGAACAGTATTCATGGTACAGGTATTTGGAACAGTATTCATGGTACATTATTTGGAACAGTATTCATGGTACAGGTATGTGGAACAGTATTCATTGTACAGGTATTTGGAACAGTATTCATGGTACAGGTATTTGGAACAGTATTCATGGTCCCACGTATTTGGAACAGTATTCATGGTACAGGTATTTGGAACAGTATTCATGGTACAGGTATTTGAAACAGTATTCATGGTCCCACGTATTTGGAACAGTATTCATGGTACAGGTATTTGGAACAGTATTCATGGTCCCACGTATTTGGAACAGTATTCATGGTACAGGTATTTGGAACAGTATTCATGGTACAGGTATTTGGAACAGTATTCATGGTACATGTATTTGGAACTGTATGCATGGTACATGTATTTGAAACAGTATTCATGGTACAGGTATTTGGAACAGTATTCATGGTACAGGTATTTGGAACAGTATTCATGGTACATGCATTTGGAACAGTATTCATGGTACAGGTATGTGGAACAGTATTCATGGTACAGGTATTTGGAACAGTATTCATGGTACAGGTATTTGGAACAGTATTCATGGTACAGGTATTTGGAACAGTATTCATGGTCCCACGTATTTGGAACAGTATTCATGGTACAGGTATTTGGAACAGTATTCATGGTACATGTATTTGGAACAGTATTCATGATACATATATTTGGAACAGTATTCATGATACATGTATTTGGAACAGTATTCATGGTACATGTATTTGGAACAGTATTCATGGTACATGTATTTGAAACAGTATTCATGGTACATGTATTTGGAACAGTATTTATGGTACATGTATTTGAAACGATACATGTATTTGGAACAGTATTCATGGTACATGTATTTGGAACAGTATTCATGATACATGTATTTGGAACAGTATTCATGATACATGTATTTGGAACAAAAGTTGTGAGTGGTATTCACCCTGAAGATTTTACTGTGGTTTTCTGTTTCTCATAGGAAATATCTGTTTGGCATTTTAGACACATTTGATTACTTTTTATATTATACCAAGAAATGATTTGTTGACATTTTGGAGATCTGTAATAGATATCATAAGTTTCATTTCCAACATCATTGACTTGTACAGTATTGGCAAAGGAAATGCATTGTTCATTAGATCTTACCACAACATAACTAATGCATCAACAACCCTTATAATTTGCTTGATATAGAAATATGGAAGTCTTTCAGTAGATGTCTTGACCCCTAAGTCAACCAAATTTATTGATTTTCCTCTAATTTTCAAGTTCCATGTATATATGTTATACTCTTTCAAAATTGTTATTTCTTTCAAAACAATGTTCCATCCACCACAAAGAGACTCTGATCATAAATGAAATAGAAGCAGCATCAGAGTGTAGCAACATGGCTGTTTTTGGTAGTGAATCAGCTACACCTGCAATAATCAATGTCACCTACACTCGCATCATGCTTCCAATAAATGCCTGAGTAGCTGGTACCTCTTTTACCATTATACATTCTGAATGAAATGTCCATTTTTGGAAAAAGCTTCTTCAGTATTTTTTCAACATTTATGTCCAATTTATAACAGACAGGTGAATATTTCTTTATGAGTTGATCGGCAACGATTCTTCCTTGCATGTCCTTTTCAATGTGGTCAAGTAACCTAAAAATAACCATAAAACATATTTCAAGTATGAAACAATTTGACCTATACTGGACTATGTACAGTAATATAAACCACAATATTTAATCAGAGTTCTCTATATAATATATATAATGTAAAGTTTTGTTTATTGTTTGTATGTAGTATACATGTACATGTACATATCTTTTTATTGAAAATTTGTAGGATATATACTTTTGTGCTTATGCAATATGCATAATAGCAAAGTTGTACAGAGCAGAGTACTTGGGTGACACAAAACAGCTATTAAAATTCCAGTGAAACAAACACTTTAATTGATTTGTGCTTAACGCCACTTTCAGCAATATTTTAGTTATATCATGGTGACCAATTTTAGTGGTGGAGAGAGCCGGAGTATCCGGAGAGAATCACCGACCATGGGCAAGCAACTTGTAAATTTATTCACTTGCGGTTGCGAGTCGAGTGCACCCTTTTTGTAATTTACAAAGCCGAGCGCGAACCACTTTATTTGAAGAAAAATGCACCAGTAATGTTAATTCTGAATCTAAGTGCAAAACTTGTTAATGGACTGGACTAATAAATGAGAACCATGTAGAAGTGAATTTCAAGTCTTATTGACAAAACCAGAGGCACTTGTTTCATTCAAAAAATGTATGCCCCCCTCCTCTTCCTTACTTCAAGGTAAACATCTACCATTTTCCCCTTCCCCACTTCGCCTCAATATTTTGCACTTATTTGTGATCCTTTCGCTGACCCAATTATATCGTTACACTCCCGAGATATTTCTCTTTTCGACTGCCACATTTAGATATATCTACCGGGCCCCCCTCAGACGAATTGGAAAAGAATAGTCAGCGAGCGTGGCTTAGTGAAAATTTAAGTCATTGAAACGGATACAACCACTTCCGGTCCGGTTTAAATTGATTTAGAACAATTAAAAAAAGGTGCTTTAAAAATCAAATGTCCGTAATTTGGAGTTGAACATATTTTTATAATCTGCATTGGAACAATTATCTGTATTTTAAAGGCTTACTTTATATTTGAGAGGAGATGATCATGTGGCCTTGTTACACATGGATGGTCTAGAGAATTCCGAGTGCATATGAAAAATCCAGCGCAAACCGGAAATGGCTGTATCCGTTTCATTGCATGAAATTTTTAATAAGGCACAGGCTACGAATACGACGGAAACGTATACGTAGCCTAGGTTCTACAAGTACGACGGACGGAAGTTGTGACTAAATGATCAGCCGGTTTCCGGACATGGACACCTATTTACGGAAGTTAATCACGTATTGCTAGCACCAGAGGCTACGAATACGACGGATTTCTCGATTTTCTGAATTCTATTGTTTTTATTTCATTAAGGTGGTACCATACACTTCAGGTAAAATTTGATCTGCTCGTTTAATTTTCTTATTTTTTTGGCAGCGTGTTTGAATATATCCACTGTAATAAATATCAAAATTTTAACAAATTCCAACCAACAGACTCAGAGCTATAAATTCACTAGCCACATAGCAGCTTTTCTCTCTGTGGTTTTGATCACCGAGATGCTTGAAATCTGCATACAAACATCATATGATCAAAACGTTCAACTGATTTTAAAGAGCTATCTCCCTGTAGTGTTAGGTACCACCTTAAATGACAATTTATGATTTTTTTATATAATTTTCTGTTTGTAGTTTATTTTTATTCCAATAAAATTTGATGCATTGAAAAACTAGTCTTACAATAAACACGATTAAACCCATAGATTTCACTGGTATGAGTACTTCTCAGAGTACAACTCACACTTCCCAACACTATTTTTTTTTCAAAATGAACGACGATGGTAGTGCGCTCCGTGTTGGAGCAAAGTATAAATCTTTTACAGATTTAGAGTGTGCCCTAAAAAAAATTCCTGCAGGATAACTACGTCCAACTTTATAATCGTATCTCAAGGAAGCTATAAAGGGTCCAACTATAAAAACATGGAAGTTGCAGAAAGTGCAGCAGGTCTTTTAATTTATAAGGAGTTGGATTATTCCTGTATTCATGGAGGAAAAATTTTAGTTCCATTTCCAGCGGTCAACGCCTAAACGCAAGGTAAAATCACATATAATATACCTTAAATAAGCAAATGATCATCACTTTGATTGCAGTTCTTCATATTAAATTCGCAGCGATGTCTTCAATCATGTTCTGTATAGCAGCAGATACATGTTTCTAGAATTTTTAAGTCATTACAATACTATCGTAAGTCATATGATAAAACACACAAGTTTGCGCTTTTTGTATGGTACCATCTAAGATGTATTGAACTGCGTTTTGCGCCGAAAAAAACCTACTGGTGTTGCCAATATTGCTTAAAATAACTATGAACATTATTAATTTAATACATTGTATTTACCTATTGTCTTACTTGAAATTTTAAATTGTATATGATAATTCTTAAATTTTTTCTTTAAACTTTATAGTAGCATAGTAATAAATGTCTAAAAACAATATATTTAAGAAAACAAAAAACCGTCGTATTCGTAGCCTCTAGATGCTAGCAATACGTGATTAATTTCCGTAAAATAGGTGTCCATGTCCGGAAACCGGTTGATCATTTAGTCACAACTTCCGCCCGTCGTACTTGTAGAACCCAGGCTACGAATACGTTTCCGTCGTATTCGTAGCCTGTGCCTTTTAATAAGCCACGTTCGCTGACTATTTTTGTCCAATTTGTCTGAGGGGGTCTGGTAGGTATATTTAAATGTGGCAGTCGAAAAGAGAAATATCTCGGGATTGTAACGATATAATTGGGTCAGCGAAAGGATCATAAATAAGCGAAAAATATTGAGGCGAAGTGAGGAAGAGGAAAAGGGTAGATGTTTACCTTGAGAGTAAGGAAGAGGAAGGGGCATATATTTTTTGAATGAAACAAGTGCCTGTGGACAAAACAGTTAGAATGTTCCCTAACAAATTCTCAGTCTATAATCCAAAAAAGGGAATGGACGTTGTAACCAGGAAACAGATTTCCTTAACCTTGGCATTTGCCATTACTACGCACAAGGCCTAACTTTACAGCGAGTAAAAGTTGATTGTAGGCACATGAGCAATCCTGGTCAAGTAGGTGTTACCATTCGACGTGCAAGTGTCGTTAAATAGTCCTTAACTTCAAAAAAGGTATCCGACTATCGTAAAAAAAACACAGTGATGATGTCCATGAATTTTATACACAGCCATTCATTCCTGCGGTAAAAAAGAAATAATAGCGAGCATCGCAAGATCTAAACAGCAACATGTGTGTAAGGAGATGAATCAATATATGATTAATGCCAACCGGAAATGGATTCTAAGTTTCGGCATAGAATGGACAATTGGAGTGAAGTACAGGAAATAGCCTTTTAAATAAACAACATTATTAAGAAAAAAAACTGGTAGAACGTGCTAAAGTGGGTCACGGGTCACTGTAATCGGGCGGCTGTATCGAGAAACAGATATGGTGTTGAAAAAACTGTTGATATTCATAAAATATTGATAAATGCAATAAAATTTTATGTTTGTCTTCAAGAAATATGATAGACAAAACAATGTGTGAAGTTTTATGACGAAATATCTCCGATTTCTATGTAAATTTACGAGTTGAAGTGGGGAAACACCCACAGGTAATTTTAGCGATGTATTTTGATCTTGGACAAGAATAATGAGCGTCCTGATTGGATGACCGATTTAAAACACACTGACTCCGCATGATAAAAAGATGCATGTAAAAGAAATCTATGTTATATTTATTCATTTGTTTGATTCTGGAATATTGTTGATCATTGATTTAAACAAGAAAAAAGGGGAAAAGGGGGAGGTGAATTTTATTTCTGAATTTTACAGTTAAAATAAATGTTATTTTTCGACAGTTTAAAGAGAAAAATATAAATTTGTTGCGACTAAAGCTTAAATCAGCGTTAAAAATTGAACATCAGTGGTTTTGTAAATGAAATTTATTTTAAATAGAAAATCTGAATTTAGTATTTATTAATCTATTATTAATGATACAATTGTATATCCCTTTGGAGGGGGATGGGGGGGCTATGATGAAAATTTGAAATAAAAACACAGGACCGGACTTGAAGCAAAAATAATAATCCAGGATTATTTTTTTATTAAAAAATCCTATGTCCATGATTTTTTTTTTTTTTTAAGTTAATAATATGAAATATTGACATCCACACTTGTCTTTTGGACAGCACATTTCTGTGTCCACACTTGTTTGAATAAAAAATAACTATCCAGTTTAAAAATAGCCCAAAAAATTTAGTAAATTTAAACAGCTTCTTTACATGAAACGATTAATTTATTTAAAAAATAGACAATCGTTAGACCTTCTTGTTTCGCCCCTAAAGAACGATCGGCCCTAAAAAAAAGTCGTCCCCGATATATTGGGGATCATTCACCAAATTTCTTTCGACAGACGTCGCTGTTGTTCCATAAGTGGTTAGCGGAACGTTTTAATCTCGATGACGCTTGAATTGTTAACGTTAGGTACCAATTTCCCATACAGAGTTGTCGGTCCTTGCAAGGCTCTGTATTATATATCTAGTAGAGAGCCTGCAGGGACCGATAACTCTGTATGGGAGATTGGTTAGGTACAAGGACACGTCAATGTATAATGCCCTTATAATCATGAATAGGAAAATTCTGTACAATTTGTTCACAAACTAAACTGTTCTCACGACTTTTTTTTTATTTTATAAATAATAACATTATTGTACAAGTTAGATAAACTACTATGAAACAAAAGAAGTTACCCGTATTGCGGGATATTCAATACAGGTCGCTTCTTTTGTTTTTAATAGTGCTGTATCTTATACCAGTGGCGTAGCTACCATTGAGGTAACGACGCACTTACGTGCACAAACAAATCAGCGAAAAAATATTGTTACATTTTGTAGTACGACTACAAATAAACCTCTATATTAACTAATTGTACCCGATTAATCAAATGCTGTAAATATGTGCAGTGAAAAGGAAATGTTCTATTTAGTGGCTTAAAAAGACTCCTTCAAAGGATACAGTTTATTGCTCTTCTTGTGTTTTATTTGACAGTAAGGCTAGTAGAGACAAAACTTTTGTATCTTCCCCCATAAACGACTGGTCATACATTCATAACTATATAAAACGACTACTAAGTACTAAGTTTTCATACAGCTAGGCAACAGGCAGACACTAATTTTCTTGATGTTAAGTCCAAAACGAGAAAGACAAAGTCCATTACTTCAATACTATAGTCTCAGCAAAAAGAGGATATTGTCAGAAACAGACATAGGACATAATCGTTGTATTGATTCTTTGCGGTTGTCAAACTATTGCAATTAAGTGGAGGGGGCGCACCGAAGACAAAAGTAATTCCATGTTAATTCTGCTTCATATGTCCTAACACGACGAAATACTACAGTCTCACCTGGATAACCGTACCTATTCGAGGGTAAAATATACATCTCTAGATATACAGATAATCGAAATTAGCGGTGAAATGGTACGTGAAAAATTGTAAGAGCGTGTAATGACTTTGAATACTTTGTCCTAATTGGTAATGAAGCAACTGATGTTTCTTCAACACATGAACAAGCCTCTGTGTGTGTAAGGTTTGCAGAATGTACTGGTGGTAAAGTCATTCTTCGTGAGGAATTTCTTGGTTTTGTGAAGGCAAGCGAAACTACCGGTGAATATCTTGCCGAGTTGCTTTAACTAGTGTTGAGAATTTTGAAATAGTTATTGATAATATGAGAGCACAAGGGTATGACGGAGCAGCAAATTTGTCGAGTATTCATAGAGGTGTTCAAGTCAGGATTAGGGAATGGATTCCAACAGCGCAATACATACATTGAAATGCACATGTTTTAAACTTAGTTTTTGCACATTCGTCAGCAGATGTATCAGTAATGACCATGATGGCTACAGTGCACGAAATCGCATTCGCCTTCCATTACTCTTCTAAAAATGGATAAATTGTGCAAGAATTATGTGGGAACGGTGTCGTGAAGAAGTTAGACGAGTGAAACTCGTTGATGTATTCGTGCAAACGCATTAGCAACTTTTAAAGCTGCATTACCTCTTATAATTAGTAACCTAGAGTATTTACAAATCAATGGTGACGTCATTGTTTTGCGATTTGACTTTATTTTGTCTCTAGTGGTTTACAGTCATATTTAGCAGGCTGTTGTTCCGATTACAGCAATGTTACAGAACATCTCCTGTGATTTGATAGAGGCCTGAATGAATGTCAAACATTGATTTGACATTTTGAGACAGAGAATGCCATAATTGTTTACAACACTTTATATGATGGAGCTGTAGATTTAGCGGTGCAATTTGGTGTTGTCTCGTCTAAGCCGAGGACAGTCGGTAGAAAACGAAATCGTGCCAATCCACGGGTAGCAGACACAAAAGGATTACAAGTTCCCAGATCACTTGTTAAACAAGTTAAGATACCGTTTGGTGAAAAACGCAGTTCGATTTCTGGCACATTTATTGATACCGATCACTTTAAACAAGCTAAAACAGGAGGATGAATTGAAAATGTATCATGCTTATTATGTAAATCTGCAAACTCAGCAATAGTTTACCCTTGAAGTAAAAATATGGAAAGCAAGGTAGGAATGATATCCCACAGACCAGTTAAAACCAAGACATCTTTGTGAGACATTGGAACTTGTAAACAAAGAAATGTATCAGCGTCTCTATTGTGCTTTGACAATTTATCTTACAATGCCACC
This sequence comes from Bathymodiolus septemdierum, assembly GCA_963383655.1. Classification (NCBI taxonomy): domain Eukaryota; kingdom Metazoa; phylum Mollusca; class Bivalvia; order Mytilida; family Modiolidae; genus Bathymodiolus; species Bathymodiolus septemdierum. Next base: position 17,294,805 of record OY726519.1, on the reverse strand, counting down.
CACTACAGGAACAACGAAAAGATCTTTCAGCTTTTTTGAAACGTGTAAAGACATATTATTTCAGTAGTCCATAAGGAGCTTTCGTGGTGATCGTTTGGTAGCTGGATATACAACTACTTATGCAATCAGTACATATCACCATTAACGTTACGAGTTCGAATCTCGCCCAGGCGATACAACATTATGTGATAAAGTTTGCCAGTGACTTGTGGCAGGTTCGTGGTTTTCTCTGTGCTCTCCGTTTTACTCCACCAATAAAACTGACCCCCATTGAAATGTGTTGAAAGTGGTGTTAGACACCAAACCCAGTACGTTTCCAATCGTGTACGTTTACATTTTTTTGGGTTTTTTTTTTTATTGTATAGAACGCTGGGTTTTATGCAAATTCCCGATTTTTTTCGTAGCATTACTGAAATTGTAATTTAAATCGTGTAACTGTTCATTTCAATAACAGGTAGCTAACTAAAGTTATCAATAACGTTTTTACCTGCATTAGAATGGAATAAACCTACAAAAATCATGTGCTTTGTCTTTAGTCCTTTACCATTAAAAAGTTCATTATGCCAAATAATTGTAATCTTCAATATATTTTTACATATATATTACAATGAAATAAATTTGATAATTGGGATAGCATAGCGATGCGTGTATAGGTCAACAGATAAGAAAAGTTTGTAGATGCCAAAAGGGTTATCGAAAGTCATAAATCGAAGAAGGGTAGGCAATGCAATGGTCAAACGAAAAAGGAATAAAAAAATCCCACTTTAAACCCTGACAGAACTCTGTCGGTGACAACTTGAGTCTTTAGTTTTACATTGTATGGCAGTTCCAGGTTTTTTACGATGATCCGCCAGTCTGTTTGTACAAAATATTTGAATGCTACCAAAATCTGTCGAAAATAATTTAAAATAGTAAGAAACAACGAATTTTCTTTATTTAAGTATTTATTATGCCAATCATAATACATCTGCTCAAAATCTTTCTAAAATAAATGCTATGATTAACTCGCTTGTTGTCGAATCTTTAACAGTTAACAACACTACACGAAGAAGGAATATATTGTCTGTATAATTTGAAGACTGCCTAAATATAGAAAGACCTAGGTATATTAATTCAACATTTTGTATGTGGAGACAGGGACTTTATTATTCTATGTTGTTCACTTGGAGGTAGTATTTCCCAAAATTCAGGTATACTTTAAAATGTTGGAATGAAGTTCATCAGTATTGCAGTGTGAGTAACCAAACATCATGTACATCTTTTATGAACATGCATAGGCTACACCAAGGTACATGCCGATATGGCTTGTAAACGTCCGTTTTATTTCTTAATATGGTCATAATAAAACTCTTTTCTTGCGCCTTAAAGATAATACTTTTATTTTATTGATATATAGATATAGATCAAGATGACGTGCATTTTTCGTTCGCTAAAATTTAAGGATTTTGGATAGTTCTGCTTGGAATTTTGGACCTATATTCGGCATATGTGAATATTATTTACTTTACGATATATTATGCTTTAAATTTCTGTTTTTGGTGGTTCCAGAATCCATTTTTTCTTTGTGTATTTTGAAATTTCATTGCGATCATACCTTGATATACCCAGGGGCTAATTGAAACAACATTTTCGAAAACAGTTCACAAATGGTTAGATCGAATTGGACTTTGGACTCATAGTAAATATATAACTGTTTCGTAGTAAAAATAACATTTTGACCTTACCATTAGCCAATCATAACCACAGAATGTCATTGAATGAAACATCTACTCTCATTGCGGAAAGCAGGAAAATAGTGGAAGCGGCGCATAGTGACACATTAGAACTCAATGTCCTGCTGAATATGATACTGCAAATAGTGACAAACATTGACAAAAGAATAGAAATAATGGAAACAACGATGATAAAAAGCGTCGACGACCTAAAGAAGGAAATACGCTCGGTATCAGGGAGAGTAAGAAAGTTAGAGAATCTATCAATTGATCTTACCGTTAAAGTAACGGAATGTGAATCTAGCTGCCAAGGAGTAAGCAATCTTTTTGACAATGCCGACAAACAGATCAAGACGAATACTAGAAACATCATTCATCAGGATCAAAGACTTAAGAAACTAGAAGAAAATCCCAATGAATCAAATGCAGATCGAAGCCAGAGTGAAGAAAAAAAATGGAATGTTTACACCAGCGCATTCGTGTCTTAGAATCCAAGATAAAGTCGGGAAATACCAGTATATCACAAATTCCAACCAACAACGAGATCCGAGAGCTTCAGGAATCCGTTATAGATTTACAATGCCGCTCCATGAAAAACAATCTCATTTTTACAAATTTAGCAGAACAACCAACAGAAGATGTGGATATAAAGCTACGCACATTTATATTTGAGAAACTAGGAATCGAACACAAAATTGAGATTGGAAATGTTCATCGTTTCGGGAAGAGATACAACGATAGACCGAGACCGATAGTCGCAAGATTTTTGTACCATAAAGACTTACGTATGGTTCTTGATCAGGCGACATGGCTCAAAAACACACCTTTTGGAATACATCAGCAGTTCCCTAAACCTATTGAGGATAAACGTAGAAAGCTTTATCCTGTGCTGAAAGACGCTAAGAGACAGGGCAAACATGCAGTGCTTGTTCGGGACAAGTTATTCATTAACGGCTCGCAACACTTTGTCGATGACACTGATGAGGCAACACACGTAAACCGAATTAGTTACCGTGACTCTCTCCTAACAACTCCAAAGGAGGCCGATAGACCGTACAAGCGACAACGTCGTTCCGATTCATCTCCGCTAGTCACCGGAAACGCCTACTAGAATAGCCATGGGGCGCAAAAACAGTATATTCATGACTCTAATAAAAATAAAACTGTTATATCTATTGATGCATGTCATATGTTAAATACCAATAAGAATATCCATTGTATACCTTCAACCCCTTGTATTGAGTGTAAATGTGATCCATGTGTATGTTATCTAAGTATATGCGATTATTATTCTGCGCTTGAAAATGAGACACTGTATTTCGAACATTTATTTCAATATTATAATAACCGAGTAATTATCAGTAGTGAAAAAAACCTTTAAATTTTATTAAAGGCTCTGATATGCATTTACACTCAATTACAGGTACATGTAGTACAAAGGATAACGGAGTTGAGAGGCATAATCAATCAGTTAGTAATTTTGATGAAAAAGCGAGCGATAACCCTGACATACCCCTAGGTGACAATGGTAGTATGAATAACACTTCTGACATAAATGATTGTATATCAATAGATTCAGATTATGAAGGTGTTGCGTCCCTTTCAAATAGTTCTGTATATAATAATGTAAATAGTAACGATAATTTATTGCGAATCGTATGTTTGAATTGCTGTGGAATCAAAACGAGGCTACAGTATCCCGAATTTAGAACCTTAATACAGAGTTATGATATAGTCTGTTTTGTGGAGACAAAAACTGACGATATAGATATAATAACTTTACCAGGTTACAAGTTTGTCATGAAAAATAGGAAAAAAATTACAAAAAACCGTTCGGGTGGTATCATGGTAGGTTTTAAAGATAATTTAGCAAAACATATAGACATTGTTAATACTGACAGTAAATATGTTATGTGGTTCAAATGTAGTGAGCAACTCTTTAAAACAGATCAGCCCGTATTTTTTGGTGTTGTATATATACCACCAGAGTATACCAAATACTCATCCGAAGACGCTTTTAGTGAATTGCAACAGGAATACTTGTCTTTTTCAAATAAATCTAAATATATATGTCTTTTGGGGGACTTTAACGCGAGGACGGCAACTGACACTGATTTTGTTGATTTGATCAAAAACCGACATGTTGATGATTATATTACTGACTTTGTTGACAATTTTACAAACGTACTGAATGATTTGAAAATGCCACTCAACAGAATTAGTATGGATAAATCTAAAAATAAGTTTGGTAATCTATTGTTAAATTTTTGTAAAGGAAATAGTATGTTTATAGTTAATGGAAGAGTGGGTAATGATAAAAATATTGGTAGATTTACATGTAGAAATGCTAGCGTTGTTGATTATTGTATAACTAGTCCTGAACTTCTAAAATTATTTTTTGACTTTGATATTCTAGAAAGAAGTAGTAAATTGTTTTCAGATGTCCACGCACCACTACACATTTTATTAACTGTTAACTTAAACAATAATGATAGCAATAGTAATACTGTTAGGAAAACTAATCACTCGAAAGCTAAAATAAAATCATGGGAAAATGAGAAGGTAACAGATTTTCAAGAAAACATAGATGAAGAAAAATTACATACTTTCGAACAGAAACTTTCACGTTGGCAAAATGAAATTGGTGTCACAGATCAAGCGATAATAGACTCATTGTTAGAGGACCTTGGTAATATCTTCACAGGTTCTGCCAAGAAAACGTTTGGAACATTTAATTGTAAAAACATTGATAGTAAAAGTAACAAGAATAAAAATGGTCAAAATCAAAAACCTTGGTTTGACCAAGACTGTAAATTTGCCAGACAAAAATATCGAAAATCTAAGAGACGTTATAAGTTGAATAACACTATAAGAAATCGTTCAATTATGATCGATGATGAAAAGGGTTATAAGAAAGTTATGGATGAAAAGTATAAAATTTACTGTAAAAAAATTTCAGATGATTTAAAAAATGCCTCAAGAGATAATCCCAAACATTTCTGGAAAATATTAGGTGGACATAAGAGAAAACAACAACCAAATATTGAAATCAATACCTTATATGAATTTTTTAAAGATTTAAATACGAAAGGACCCGATGAACAACAGTCAACGACACTACAAAATGAACTTCCAAATGACTCTAATGTACATATTAATGGGTATATTTCTCAGAATGAAATTTTCAAATGTATTAAAAATTTAAAGAATAATAAAGCTTGTGGGGAAGATGAAATTATAAATGAGTACATTAAATCCACATCAAATCGTTTCATTCATATTTATGAAAAACTTTTTAAAATAATTTTTGACACAGGTGTATTACCTCAAAGTTGGTTAAATGGGATTATTAAGCCAATTTATAAAAACAAAGGCGATGTTAAAGACCCAATGAATTATAGACCAATCACAATAGTTAGTTGTTTGGGGAAACTGTTTACTGCAATACTGAATGCAAGATTAAATGATTATACTGAAGAATTCATGATAATTAAAGAAAATCAAAGTGGTTTCAGGCAAATTTATTCAACACTAGATAATATTTTCTCTATATTTACACTATTTCAAATCTTAAAGTCAAAAAAGAAGAAATTATATTGTGCATTTATTGATTTTGAAAAAGCCTTTGACAGAGTATGGAGAGATGGCCTTTTTCACAAATTATTACTTAACAACATAAATGGTAAAATGTATAATATTATATTCAATATGTATACCAGTGTTAAGTCATGTATCTCATATAACAATCACACTACAGGATATTTTAACTGTGAAATTGGAGTTAGACAAGGGGAAAACCTGTAACCTTTTCTTTTTTCATTGTTTCTTAATGATCTAGAAGAATTTTTGCTGACAAAAGATATAGTTGGTTTAAAAAGTATCACCGAAGAGTTAGAAACTGAACTTGAAATTTATCTAAAAATATTAGTAATGTTATATGCCGATGACACAATTTTATTAGCTGAATCAGCTGAAGATCTTCAAGTACAATTAAATGCTTTTGGTGAATATTGTGACAATTGGAAAATGAAGGTGAATGTGAACAAAACAAAAATAATGGTATTTGGATTTGGAAAACTACGACAAAATCTCAAATTCACCTATAAAAACGTTGATATCGAAATAGTCAAACAATTTAATTATTTAGGGGTAATTTTTACAAAAACATGTAATTTTGATGTTACTAAAAAGCATCTTTCTGACAAAGCGCTTAAGGCAATGTACGAAGTTCTTAAAATGGGAAGGTTATATAAATTACCAGTGAAAATCCAGCTAGATCTCTTTGATAAAATGATAAAACCTATTCTCTTATATGGTTGCGAGGTCTGGGGATTTGGCAAAAATGAAGTACTAGAACGAGTTCACTTGAAATTCTGCAAAATACTTTTAAATTTAAAGTCCTCTACTCCAAACTATATGGTTTATGGTGAGCTAGGCAGGTATCCAATTGAAATTGATATAAAAGTAAGGACAATTTCATACTGGGCAAGACTTTTAAGTTTTCAAATGTATTTTATAGGCTTTCTAGAAATTTGAATGAAAATGGTGATACTAATTTAAATTGGGTTTATTTTATCAGAACAATTCTAAATGAGTGTGGATTTACATATATATGGGAAACAGAAAATGTTAATAATAAAGAATGGTTAAAATGTGTTGTGAAACAGCGATTGATAGATCAGTTTGTACAGAATTGGCAAACATCTCTGTCAGATTCTTCAAAAGCATTAAATTATAGGATTTTTAAAACCAAATTCGAATTCGAGGAATATTTCAATATTTTAAATATAGGTGATGCAATCAGACTGCGTAGATTTAGGACAACAAATCACTATCTACCGATTGAAACCGGTAGATGGAGAAATATTGATAGAGAAAATAGGTACTGTAATTTATGTAATTGTCAGAAATTAGGCGATGAATACCACTATGTTTTAGAGTGTTCCTCTTTAAACGATAAACGCAAGCAGCTTCTTCCAAAATATTTTATGAAAAGACATAATGTTGTCAAATTCTTTGAACTTCTATCTACCAAAAAACAATCGCTGTTACGAAAATTATGTATATTTATCAAACATATCAATAAGATCTTTTGTACTCCTGGCTTACCAACTGTTGTTCCTTAACCTATGTATATTTTGTAAAACGTCTTGTTATGTTATTATTATGTTGTTATTTTTCTTTGTACCATTGTATTTGGCTGTATGAGAATAAAGATATTTTACATATACTCGTCAACTAAATCTATACTTCTTACAGGTAATATCACCCGCGCTTTACTAGTTAAGCTTCAATGTTTGCACCATCCAAGTTTTATAATTCAGTGCCGTCATTAGGTTAACGTTAAGATACTTAAGCGTCTTTGTGATTCAAACGCACAATTAACCACTTATGGAACAGTAGCGTCAACAAGCGGGAGAAGCGGTGAATGATTCCTAATCAAGAAAAATGAAGAAAAGAACCCAAAACTACTACACCGCGTATTTATACATGTACATGTCTATGCGTAGATGCGATGCTCGACTGTAGGCTGTGCCTAATCCATATTAAATTGTCTGTACAATATTGTTACGGGCTAGGCGGTTAACTGTAGTATCTATACTACTACCGGGTAATTTTCTGCCACCACCGATGTTAAAGTACACCGGAAACTACTCTAGTTTTGACACACAAATCTAGGAAAAATTAGCCCGAGACTTGAAACCAAAGTCTCAGAAAAGTTGGGTTAATACCACAGAACCAGATAAAACTATACCATATACCGACGGGATATTATCAAGCCAATTTAGTATGGACCACGGATTTAATTTACGAATTATAGAAGACAGCACTAATATAACCGGACAAAAGGGGGAGTCTAAAATAACTTTCCAGTACTCTAGTCTGGCAATACAATTACACTCTGTTTCTCTTGTATCAGCGGAAACCACACTGACAGCAATCGAGTAGAGACTATCGCACGAGAAAATGCACGGGGTGGCCTATCAGGTAATCAAACAGGCTCTTGTGTGGACAAAACAAGAGACACAATTATCTTACGAGATAGAAAATAGGATAATCGTAGGGTACTTAGGAAATACCGTGAAATTAACACAACTTGGAAGGGAGGCTTTTACTTAGTATCGACAAGTAAGATAATAAATTTGGTTCAGAATATTTTATATATTAGATATGTATAGTTATATGTGTAATTCACAATAATACAGATACAGTAAATATTATCAACTAGTGTTCAACCATTCATTGTGTTTTCAGAAACTACCAACAATAACTTAATCTTCAATAAAATATAAGATACTTAATATTCAATAAAAATATAAAATAATTTGGTATACTGTTTGTTTATCTTGTCTACGGACTTGTGATTTATACACTCTAGTCTTCCCTGACCGATCTATGAAAGCATAGTCGAATGTCAGGATGGTTTAGTAATTTATTAAACCAAATTTACTCTAAGTATTTAACCAATTACTATATAATTGTCTTAAATAAAATTTACGCTAACCAGTTTATGAACACATAAACTGAACTGTCAGCGGGCCCTACTCACGAACATAACAGAAATAATTACACTGACCAACTTTGATTCTCAAAAGTTGAATGTAAGGAAATTCGTATGTTCAACCTAACAAAACCTATTTAACAGCAAAACCTAATTTAATAAAAACAAACTACATGTGCGTGTGGGCATGGCATGGCATGTATTTATTTATTTAATATGAACGAAAGCTTAGAAAAAATGATAAATTTAGCACTGACCCGACTAAAAACACCAGCAGAAATGTCAGTGAAAGTCCGAAAATATCCCCTATAAATAAATAACAATCTCTGATTTCGATCTACAAGTTAATCACTTATAGAACGTAGAAAAATGAAATAATTAACTATCCTTACTAAAATAAATTTAAACCGAACTCCACTAGAACACTAGCGAAAATGTCCGGTAAAAGAAAATGCCAAATAAAATAATATTCCATCAAAAGGAATATTCTGTTAACAAAAAAATTTAAAATAATTTATCGTGAAGTTCGCAAATAATCGTTACTTAACCTAACCTATCAAAAGAAAAATCCTTAAAAAAAATAATTGGCAACTCAAAATCGTCTGCTTTGTTCAACCTTCAAATGAGAAAAGACCCAGAGCAGAAGACGCTGCTCCTATTTATACCCAAAAATCCTGCCGGTATAACTGCCGGTATGACGACATTTTACTCCCAACCAAATCCCGGCATTTTTTTTTTAGCACTCGCCAGTAAAAAAAAATCCCGGCAGCCATAAAATACAAAGTATTTACATAAACAAAATAGTGTTTCATACTTAAAAATCAATACTCTATAATATTCATAAGTTTTCTTTCACACTTTAATAAACAGTTTCTTAGTTTGACTACACATTTTCATTCACTATCCAGAGTTGTCGTTCCTGCTACCCTACACAACATCTGTCAACGCTCATTTTACAAGATTTTTGTAAAATTTAGAAACAGTAAAAAAAATGTACTTAAAATTGTTTTAATTATTGTAAATATCTATAAAGATGAAAATAAATCACTCATTTCAAATCAATTCTCTCTCTTAAAAATGATTCCCCCCCCCCCCCCCCCCCCCACACTTCTTGGAGAACTATTTTGCGGAGGTAAAAATTAAAAAGTTTAAAACGATCACAAATAATTTTTAAAGAGAGGATTGATTTGAAATGAGTGATTTTTTTTCATCTTTATTGATATGCGAGCGTCAGCGAGCTCTTTATGGTATAAAATGTGTACTTAGGATTTTTTGACAAACATGGCTGCACATACGGACGAATAAAAAAAAATCGACGCTTTGTAAACACGTTCCGTGTAACACACTAACACACTCAACTAATGAAGATTTTCTTAACATAACGCGCAAAGGTGATCCTGAAGTCTCGTATGTCCGATACCACTGAAACTCGGTCGAACCCGTGTGTAATAAGTCATTTTGTTAGCTTGTTTTACTTATATTGATATTTTTTAATTTATTAAATCTCTTCTGACATACTGACAAGAATTTTTGTTTCTACGCGGAAGTTAACTTTTGAGATTTCGTAAGGAACGACAGCTCGACAATCGTAACTACTCGGCCGAAAATGGCCGAGTAGTTATGATTGTACAGCTCGATTGAATGAGACTAGATTCGGCCCTAAAAAAAGTCGTCCCCAATTTATCTCGGCCCAAAAAATCTCGACACTTTTTGATGCACTGGATGAGCGTGAAATTGCCAGATAATTTTCAGATGCGCGAGCATTCATGGCCGTGCCGGTTTCATATTATTTACAATAATTAAAACAATTTTGAGTCCATTTTTTTACTGTTTCTAAATTTTACAAAAATCTTGTAAAATGGGCGTTGACAGAGATGGAGTGTAGCGTAGCAGGAACGACAACTCTGGATAGAGAATGACACATTTGAATACAAAATTCTCAATCTCTACCCAGAGTTGTCTGTCCTTACAGTAAGGACAGACAACTCTGGGTAGAGATTGACAAATTCTTACGTTGACATTCGTATTTTCCCGCTAGGCAAGTTAAAAGAATGATGCATCATGGGATTCTTCACACACGTCCTATATTTACAATAACAACAACAGAAAGGTGTCAATACACAAAAATGTGTACGACGAAAAATAAAACACTTTACGCCTTCGAACCTGGTTGAACACTGATGAATACATTATAATTACATAACAATAATACCGAAAGTTGGAAATACAATTTATTACGTCTATTCAAGACAAAATACACAAGAAATGCAGATAAATCAATTAGAAAAATATTGGTTCCTGTATTTTGATGGGTAAAATCCCTTTTGTCACAATATATGTGTAAAACATTTCGGTGGGTGACAACTCCGGGAAATGTGAATATTTACAATTTGTCCATGAAGATGACATATTTTCTGCACGCCGCCATCTTAACGCAAGGAATGATGGGATTGTGGAAAATACTTTTGTACATTTGTAGTTTGAAATAAATTTTTGTTTTTGTTTTAATTGTAAGAAATGTTTTTCATTATCATAGAAACTGTTAAAAATCTATTTACGATTACCTATAAAATTAAATTTACCGATTACAGTTTAGTCTGCAAACTTGCACATTGATTATTGAACACGTCCAACCATTGGCAATTGCACCTGTGGCTCAACCAAAGTTTTGACGTCGGGAGGTATAAAAACGTAACGCTTGAAGACGTCGGGGGCTTTTGCGATGTTCACTTGATAGGAATAGGTCACGCTAAATTTTTTCAATAGTTTCTTTAAATTTATAGTACGGAAGTTATTTGTTTCAGACTTTTAAAAATTTGTTTTCTGAAAACAAGTTGAGATTTTTTAAATATTTATTTAGAATTTTTAGTTACTTTTTAAATGACAAAAATAGTGAAGCTTTAATAACAAAATTACTTTAGTCTTTTAAAAGTTTTGAACCCATAATGAATGAATTTGAAATGAAAATGTAAGACTTTTAATTTATATCCTGGTGTGATCATTGTCATTGATGCCTGATTGGTTTTTGTACTATTATCGATTTTCCGATATAGCGATTAACAGTGTTAACCCTCATTCATTATCATATGACGATTGGAATTTTCAAAGAATGACTAGTTAAATATTTCTTTGTACATAAGATTGTTTTAAAAGCCATTCTTGTATTTTAATAATGTACTCCCGATTATCTGGCAACTTTTGCTGTCAGTAAAATGGCGTCATATATTTTCGTATGAAGTAAAAACAGGGCCGATATACGGGATGGAAATGAATATAAAAGCCGGAAATGGCTGGTTTTAAAATTTCATGGTTCTGGCCATCTACAAATCATACTACATCTAAATAAAATAACAGAATGTTTGAAAATGACCACTTTCAAAATTGTTTTGACTTTTGATGGGTTTTTTTTGGTGCTGAAACCACATGCACTGCTGATGTTTTGCACAGTTATTTAGTGTTTAGTATTTATTTGGCTAAAAAGAAATAAATATATATATAAGTGTTAATCATTTTATGTATTTTTCTCAAATCAGGCTGTTTTTATGTCCTTTTATTACAGTAATATAAAATAAAAGTTGACACTGAAATACATTAATTTCCAAGGTGACCTGTATTTTATATAAGAAACGGGCACATTTCAGTCAGCTCTTTTGTTTACAAGTATGATCAGTGACCCCATGACAGGAAGGGCCGGTGTCTGAGAGGCAGACGACATAGTTCAATTTTATATAGCCCTTCTGGATTTTTTTCCCAGCTACTTTATAAATGAAGTAAATTTTTAGTATTACAAAAAGTATGGTATAATATTTAGCACTAAGCACAAAAAGTTGCCCGAAAAAATAGGAACATAAATATATATATATTATGACTATACACATACAATTTAAAATTCATAGCTAAAAATCGCCCAATTCTCTATTTCTGGCTGTTATTTTTAAATAATTTTTAACTGCTGATTTGAATCCAGGTTTATTAGAAATATTTTTTATTTTGATTGGCAAATTGTTCCAGTCAAGAATAGCATTATAAACAAAACTATTTTTATTACAAGTATTTCCACTTGGAACAATGGAACTAAAAAGTTTAAATTTGTAGCACCTCTAATCAAGTTATTGTTTAAATTAAAATTTTCACATACAAATACAAATAGTTTTATTGATAATCAAATCGCCATTACGGGCAGTATAGATCAACACAAAATTGCATACAATGATTGGCAACATAGGTATTCAGGTGCATGTCCATGAAAAATCATAATGTTGAACACATGATTTATTCTTAATTGAGGACTCTGTCTGTAACAGAAAGCATATTTACTTTATCCAAAATATCACAATTTATTCTACTTCAAGGTCCTAGGTCAAGAACAAATCTAACAACTTTGTTTTGTTCTTGCAATTTTTTTTTATCATACCCTTCCCTAAACTACAATTCCATGATGAACAAGAGTAGTCCAAATAACACTGAAATAGTGCAGTTGTAAGTCATTCTTGACCTGGTGTCCAAACACTTTGCATTTCTATATATTTGTTTGATCTTTCTAGGTGGTCCAAATAACATACACTCTGTCTTACTTAAATGTAATGACAATTTATTATCAATAAACCAATCTGTCATAGAATTTCCTAATTAGTGGAAATTGACATTTTCATTCAATCAACATACATGTAAAACTATTTATATTCAAGTTAGTCTCTAAGACTGAGATTTTTCAGTTAGTAACAATTTATTAGAATAAGCATAGATTAAGAACTTTTGCTACTAAAGAGTGTAGCATATTACATATCAGAGTATATAGATCCTTGCCATTTTAAGGGTCTCTACAAATCAGCAGAAGGTTGTTGATCTTGCCAGAGGCTGCACAATTAAGTCTTTCAAGCTAAAAGTTGAATAACAGATTCTTGTCTTTGGGACCCAGAGAAACCTGCCAGTAAAGGATATGACTATCCTCTCTGTTTGAAAGTGACCTTTAAATTTACGTTGAACCCAGAATTGCTAGTTTATAGTAAAGGATCTGACTTAATTCTGTTTGAACTATACTTTTATATTGACCTTAGAAATTTTTATGTATTATCTTTATTTTATACCAATGTCATACAACATATAGGCATACATATATATATATATATATATATACAATAAAGAATTCATCAGATCATGATACAATACAAATACAATAAATGGTTATAACAAAAAAAATAAACATACAAATACAATAAATAAAGTTTTAGAAATTTCATAGAGATACCTGTCAGCAAAGGATTCTGACTAACTTCTCTCTTAAATTGATGTTTTAGTAAATTGCTTTAAAGTATATATAGCCATCCTTTAGAACTTTGGAGTAAAATTTGTTCTTATTACACTGTCACAATTTATTGGCAGTTTTGTACAATAGATCTATGGACTCAATTTCCTTATTCCATTGGTACAGGAAACTTCCAGTTTAAGAATATACATATTTTGTATTATTAGTATTATATATTGAACTTTATTAGTAATAGAACTGAAATGTCATGCACTGTAGGATAACTGGTGTTATTTTTGTCTAGAAGAATAAATCATTATATTTTGTTATCAAAACCCACCATAGTATTTTTTTTTCTTAATAAGATTTGCTGGTTTAACAAAATTTAACTTACTCCCTTAAACTAGAGAGTAATATAAGCATTTTGAAAGACAATCAATTTGATCATCAGTATAGATAATTTATGTTGAATTGCATTTATATAGTAAATTTTTACTTTTATAAAACATAGATGAGAAAGGTGTAATTTAATTTAGCCCAGTCTAATAAACAATTATTGGACTTGGTCCAGTTAGCCTTCAGAAAAAGTTAATAGTAAACAATATTAGTAGCGGATATTATGAATCATATTCATTCATAGAACTTTAAATAATTCATTGTTTGCTGTATGTGTCCACTGCAATTAAAGTTTATTATATCTTAATAAATCATTAACTATACTGGTTTCTCTCTGTATTATTCCCATTATTGAGTTTAGTTCATCACGGAATTGGTGTTTTGACACATTATTGCTTTTCATATTAAGGTCAATTTGTGTCACACTGGTACTGCATTGTCAAACAGGGATACGTATCCAAAAGTAATATATAACAAGGTGTAAAGGACCGACCATTTAACTTGGTTAACCTCATGGTTTTTTGTTTCGTTCAAACAAATTTTTTCGGACAATACGAGTCAGAATATTTATTTTTTTTTGTCGTGCAAAGCGCGATTTTTTTTTCCAGAATTTAACATTAGGTTATATGACAAAAACTCTGAATCAGATTATTTTTTTTTCCTCCACCAAAATCAGAATATTTTTTTCAGCAACATTGGGAATCAGAATATTTTTTTAGAAAAAAAACATACCCCCCCCCCCCCCCCCCCCTTCAAGTTAAATGGTCGTTCCCTAATGATCACCTTGAATTACTAGGATAGAGTCAACTTATTGGAGAGTCTCCTTCCAAATTTTATGAAATCATAGGTGAATTCTACTGTAGTTGCCTGTCCTTAGAGTTCAAGGATACTCGTCTTCACCATTAACATACTTAGCCTTTGGCAGCATCTGAGTTTACCCTCGGTCTTTATTGGGGCTCGTGTTGCTCAATCTTTAGTTTTTTGTGCATTATTTTGTATGTCGTTGTTCTTTTGGCCATTGTGTTGTCTGTCATTCTTGATTTTACGGTTTTTAAGTACCTATTTGGTATCTTCTGACTTCAAACTTTTGTTAATCGACTATGTAGATGTTGCTAATATTCGTCTGTCAAATTTTTATCCGATTTATATATGTACCAGGAAATACTATTTTGAAATTGGCAAACGAAATTAATTATTAAAATATATTTAGATCGCGTATTTTCTTAATAGATGGATTGCTTTATATACAAATTTTTCTTATATCTAACGGACGTGTAGCCCTGGAAATTAATTTACATGTTTTTTGCACGCCCATATAGTTGAAATAGTGGTAAAGTTGGTGCTAAATACCAATTCAACAAATCAGTCAAAGCTCTATTTCCCCCACATAATCTTGTACTAGAGCCACCGTTTTGACAACTTTAACTGACACCCTTACGGTTTGAGCCCATAAACCACATTATTTCACTAGTTTAACCCATCCACTTTTTATTGAAGTGTCTGTACCAAGCCAGGAAAGTGACCGGTCATACATGTACATGTATATCTGTATGGTAATTGTATCAATTTTGCCTCATTCTACCGTTTTGATATATCTGATATTGGAGTTGTGTGGTATTTTGTGTTTTTCATTTTGTATATCTATTTTACACTTGTTCTCGTCAGGAATATAACTGAAATACTACTCGCTTGACTGTAAACAACAACTAAAAAGAGTTATTATAACCTGTCTTTGGAATAAAACGAATAATTAACAATAATCACAATATCATTGACAACCTACTCATTTCAGTTGACAGAATGCAATTGGTTACAGTAGAATAACGATCTTGAATTATAAACTAAAATCATCAAATTCCATATTTAAACCGATGATTAAAACAAGTTACACGTGGTAGAAAAAGTGAAGGCATGTGAACAGACAGAGGAATAACGATTATTGTTTTTTTTAACATTTTGTTGTTAATTAAGTAATATATTGTGACATCATTTGAATTATGATGTGTATACTACAGTTGAACAATTGGAATCTGATGACATGAGTTCAAACAAAGTTGAAAGGGACTAAAATTGAAGGAGCATGGCGCAAAACAACCATTCGGCAGATCATTCAACATTTGCTAGCATTTGGGAGGAATATACAGGATCAACAGGATTGCATGCAGTTAATAAAATACAACCGGGAGAAAAACAATCATATTATAGAACGTGAGTACAAATACTAAGTAATATTTGTAAGTAACAATGTCAGGCTGTATTATATCTTATTAATTCCGGGATTCCTTGCAATTTTGATCGGAACATCTTTCTTGTAATTAAAACGTAGATATCTAATTTAGTGCGCTCGACGTTGTTAATTGATTTTTAACGTCAAGGGAGTAAACATTGTATGACACATCATCACAGTAAGCTGTTGCCATTAATGTAATGATGTATGTTTGTGTATTACTCTGCTATCTAATATACAATGTTAAATAATGGTCGAGGTCATCGACTCTCTTTACTAGAACAAACATTATACATATGACAACTTCTGTGTTACGAATATTAAATTTATTATGTATGATGTTCAATATTACGCTGTTCTTTGTAATAACGCTGTTCGCACGGTTATTTGTGAGGGTTGACGTTTTACTCACACGTAGAAGAAATACTCGCATGACTGCATCATTTCACTAGTTTAACTTCGCCTCCAATTTTTACTGAAGTGCCTGTACCAATCCAGAAAAGTGAGTGGTCATGAAGTTGTGTGTAAGGGATATCCATGTTTCCTCTTTCAACGATTTTGATATTTGAATTTGGAGTTGTTCCCAGAGTCACTGTGTACAAACTGACCCGGCAAAAAATGTTTGGACTCGTGCATATCTAATTCCGGAACGGAACCGGACTGGAAGAAGGCAAGAAGAAGGTAAGAATTCTGTTTATTTATTTGTTTTTTGCATGAATTTGGGGGAAATAAATGCTTTATTAAACATTTCCTGCTGTCAAATGAAACATTTTGGCTATGTCGTATATTAATTGAGAAATAAGCGATAATGTGCCGCAAAATGACGATCAGCTTGACCCCAACCCCGAATTTCGCTCAGTTTCTCTTTGAATTGCTCACATTGAATGGAAGCATTGGAACGAAATGTATTGAAGGAACGATTGATGAATAAAGATGACAAGAATCGTCACTTTGTGCTTTTAATTATTGATAAAAGTAAGCACGGGGCGAAAGAAATGGGTCATGTCAAAATGGCAGGACCCGGTTTCGTGAATGATGTTACAGCATGAT
The DNA here is from genome assembly GCA_963383655.1 of Bathymodiolus septemdierum. Taxonomy (NCBI): domain Eukaryota; kingdom Metazoa; phylum Mollusca; class Bivalvia; order Mytilida; family Modiolidae; genus Bathymodiolus; species Bathymodiolus septemdierum. The sequence continues at coordinate 17,277,673 of OY726519.1, read as the reverse complement.
GACCCGGTTTTGTTCCAAAAAAAATTACCAACAAACAGGAACCAAAGCCTTTATTTTCTCTGGAATAACATTGAAATTATGGCTTTTGTAACCATAATGTCCACTAGATGGATTCAGTTCAAGGTATTTAACTTTCAACATTAGTGAGCCGTGGTTTTCCGTTGAGTGTTTTATTACTTCTTCAAATAGGACGAAGGTTGTTTTGCAGTAATAACAATGGTACGGATGATTTTCTCTAGAATGTTTTATTAAGTCATCTAATTGTAGAAATGTTGTATCACAGTATAAACAATGGTGGCTGTGGATTTCTGTTGCTTTGGTTCCTGTTTGTTCGTAATTTGTTTTGGAACAAAACCGGGTCATCATGCTGTAACATCATTCACAAAGCTGGGTCCTGCAATTTTGACATGACCCATTTCTTTCGCCCCGTGCTTACATATATCATTAATTAAAAGCACAAAGTGACGATTCTTGTCATCTTTATTCATCAATCGTTCCTTCAATATAGTTCGTTCCATTCAATGTGAGCAATTCAAAGAGAAACTGAGCGAAATTCGGGGTTGGGGTCAAGCTGATCGTCATTTTGCGGCACATTATCGCTTATTTCTCAATTAATATACGATGGCATAGCCCAAATGTTTCATTTGACAGCAGGAAATGGTTAATAAAGCATTTATTTTCCCCAAATTCATGCAAAAAACAAATAAATAAACAGAATTCTTACCTTCTTCTTGCCTTCTTCCAGTCCGGTTCCGTTCCGGAATTAGATATGCACGAGTCCAAACATTTTTTGCCGGGTCAGTTTGTACACAGTGAGAGTGGTATTTTTTGTTTTTCAATTTACAGGGTTCGTACGGGTCATGGAATCCTGGAAAAGTCATGGATTTTTATTTTGTAAAATAAAGGCCTTTAAAAGTCATGGAAAACTGTATTTTATTGAAAAGTCCTTGAATAGTCATGGAAAATTATTATTTGAGCTGTAATCTTTATTAAATGTATTCAAACATCTAAAATTAAGAGATTCTCCCGATTTCTGTCGTAACTGTTTCCTTTAGATGTACTTGAAACAAGGCACCAGTTGCGGTAAATGTAAAATAAGGATTGTAAGTTCGTTTCTTTAAAATTATTTGTAAAAATATGCAACCGGATGTATAGACTGGTTTCCTAATGTACTACAGTTTCCTGTATTAAACGGTGTTGCAGTTAGGAAACCAGATATTGGAAAACGTACTTTTGGCTTTTAAAATGTCAGGCAACTGCCATTTTCAGATCAAGTGGTTAGACAGCCCTGAATATAAAAAGATGGTTGGATGTGGGAAGTAGTGAGAGCAAAGCAAAAGGCTCATTTGGTCAAAAGGAATTTTATTTTTCGAATAGGGGTGAAACTGCCCTTGAAGAAGAGCCCAGAGGAACACTAAACATTATGATTTTTCAAAAAATAAATCGTCTACCAATTTTATAATATAGCTCGCTTATGAAGTGTGTATTTCCATATTTTAAAAATGACAGCTTCCACATACAAATACAGCATGTTGTAGTTTTTGCCACAAAAATCAAAATGGCTGGAAACTCTTCTTTTAAAATTAAATGGCTTGAAAAGCCAGAATATAAGGGTCTGTCTCAAATACAGAGCAAATTTAAAGCTGCATCATGTAATGTGTGTATAAAGGATATTAACATCAGTAATATAGGAGGAAGAGTGGACTTAAAAGTCACATTTAGTCAACAAAGTACTCTGAACATTAAAAAAAAGCAGTTTGAGACTGTCAGTGTGGGTTAATAATCAAGTGGAACCAGCCAGTGTCCAGCCTACAAAAAAATTATTGGAGGAGTCTGTGACAACAACAGATTTCATAAAAGTGGAGATTTAATTTTGACATTAAACATGGTAAAAAGCTACTTTTCTTTCACAAGTTATACAGACATTGTACAGGTTTTTCAGAGTATGTTCTCAGACGATATGATAGCAAACAAATGGCCCTTGGAGAACCGAATCATGCTCTTTGGCAGTCTTTGGAATCCGTCCATATTTGATGGAATCAATCAAAAGAAAGATAAAAAAGAAGATATATATGTTCTCTTGTTTGATGAATCTCTAATTCAACAACTTAAAAAAAAACCAGCTGGATATCCAAGCTATACTAGAATTAAGCTATAAATTTAAATAGAAAACTGAAAGGGTTGTAATTGTCTCATTGTCCAACGGGCCACTTCCATTTTGATGATAGTTCAAGTCACGTTGGCATAAATGACTACCAAGTGTGCTGTTTATGATGGATAATTTCTTATATACTCATATACAAAGGTTAGAACATGATAAATAATGTTATTACTCAAAATTTCACTTATACTCGTTGACAGTTTGCTTAAAGTTGGTCCTGGAAAAACTAAAAAAATCCTGGAAAAGTCATGGAATTTTCTCACAAAAAAGGTGTATGAACCCTGAATTTATTATCTCTAGATATGAGGCATCCATTTAAGACGGGTTGACAACTTGTCTATTGAATTCCAAACACCACATTAGGAAGATACTTCCATCCTTGAATATATTTGTCCCGTAACAATCAAATCTGTTGAAGACAATTTGAGTTTAATTCGTGTTTTTCGTTGTTCAGAGCACACAGTAACAATAAATAATTTATGAATGCATTTTTTTTTCTTGCAGTGTATTTTGGAGTATTTTATGGATTTGTTCGGCAAGTTATGTTATGAGTCTTGTATCACGGCAACTGTGGGATTACTATCAATATCCTACAATAACTTTTGTATCAGAACGAATTGCAAACGAACTAGTCTTTCCAGCTATAACAATCTGTAATCTGTCACCAAGAAACAAAAGTAAATTTAATGATGATCCACGGACAGACAACTATTATATTGGGATAAGTGAATTATTCCATTTCCAATTGAATATATCCGTTAATTGGAGTGATCCTTTTTACGTCGAGGAGGGATATTTCAAAAATCGTACATTGAACGATCTTTCTTCTGAGTCAAAGGATATGGACGTATTCTTAGCACAATATCGGTTTGACCTTCAGCCTGATAAGATCGAATTTGCTTCAGTTGCAACCGAGTTGGGTATTTGTCTTAGAGGTAATAGTGAAAGACCCATCTCTACAAAAATGTATGGAGGATTATACAATTTACATGCATACTTGGACCTCTCTTTGGAAGACGACTATTTCAGCAATAATTATATGTCATCGGGAATAAAGGTAAGCACAATTTACATTTTATGTTGTCATCTTTGTAAACTTTTCTTTTGAAACATGTTTTATAATCGAGGCTCTATTTATTATGTCACAGTTAATGTAATCTGTGTCTCATATATACAATACCTGCATATATTTCAATACTAACTTGATTTCACGAAGGTTTTTAGATGGGTTCGTGTTGTCCAATCTTTTGTTTCCTGTGTAGCGTCTTGTGGATCATTGTTTGTCCTTTTTCGTTTGGTCATTGTATTGTCTGTCTTTCGATTTACGGCTTCTCATTACCCTTTAGGTGTCTTCAAACTTAATCCAGGTTAGCGATACTACCGGTACGTATATATATGTGTGTGTGATTATTGGCTGATTACGAATCTACATATAATTCTCCACTGTATGTTGATTTACTAATTATATTTTCTTAACACTCTTTTTTTATATATAGTATCAAATCTCCAGATAATGCGAGTATTAGAATATTTTTCTTCGCCACTGTGGCCACAATTTTGATTTCACGGAGCACAAGAAAGGTTTGAAAAATGAAGTAATCAGAAGCCGTAAATAAAAGGACAGACAACACAATGGCCAAAAGAAAAAAAGACAAAAGGAAAACTGATTATCTACAAAGCACTACACAGAAGACTAAAAACCGAGCAACACGAACGCCTCTAACAACCGGGGGTAAATTCAGTTGCTCCCGAACGGTAAGCAGTTCCTGCTCCACTAGTGACACATGTCGTGTTACCCTTGTTACAAACACGGTAATAAATCATGAATGAGGCACGGATCCGATTGTGATTACGACAAATGGAACATATCCATGGTCATTTGTGACGCAATTACTCCGTAACTACTCCGTAACGGTTAACCAATCAATTGGAGAATGATGAAATGTATATCAAATAATTCAAATTCAAATTCTTTTATTGGCACAAACTCATCAACAGGATATGGTTTATATAGCCCAATTACATGATAAAATGTGATACAAATTATACATAATATGTAAATAAATGAACATGAATAATTATTGTGATACAAATCATCTGCATCAGTGCATGGAGTATGAGTTAGAGTACTAAAGATTTTCTTATTGCTAAACAATTTGAGATGAAAGAGGAAGTAAATTTTAAAATGGGTTATGATTTGTTATTTAATAAAATTTTCATTTTATTCTCAACATTTTTAAAAAAAAATTAAATTCAGTGTTTTCGACACTTTGTCATCAAATTTGAGTCTGATTTGTTCAAATCTTTTGCATTTTAAAATAAAGTGATTTTCATCTTCTACCTGTTCTGTTTTGCATATTGGACAGTGTCTTTCGTTTTTATTGATATTGAAGTACCTTCCTCTTTCAATCATTAAAGAATGTGCACTTATGCAAATTTTACAAACTGCAGCCCTGTCATTTCTATTCTTTAAAGTGTTAACATAATGAGGTCTTTGCCCCATGTTGTAAATATCCTGGAAAAACCTTAACTTTTGGAACTCATGGATTTCAGCATTTTGCAATTGCAAATATTGATAATTTATTCTTTGTTTAATTGAATTTAAGTTGTATTTTATATTTGAAAAATCATTAAAAATAAAAGACATACCTGGGCTATTTAGCATATTCATCATCTTCTTGATCCACTCATTTGAGTTTTTCAAATCAGTAAATATATCAAGAACTAAAGTGTTTTCAGAGGTTAAAATATGATGAAGAAAATTGAATATTGAATAAATTATTTCGTTATGAATGAACCGATGGAAATCTGTGTAACATTTTATTTTTTCCTCCATAATATTCTGTCCGCGGAATATTTTTGATATAAAATATAATCCTTGGACAATATTTCAACATTAAATTTCTTCCAATGCTATTATATATTTTCCGGATGAGGTGGAAGAAATTTAATATTAAAATATATCTGTGGATAACATTGCATATTATATTTGATCCTGAAAAAATATTATAGAGGAAATAATCTGATTTTATATGTTACTAATTTTTTCAATTAATTAATTTACATTGCTGCAAATAAATATGTACTTAATACTAGTGTAATATTTCTTTATTACTGCAGTATTTTTTAAGTAAAAATATAAATCATTACAATTACAATGTTTTAATAATATTCATAGGATTTTCTCTTGTTACTTTTCCTCAGCCGCTTTGATTGAGGAGTACACACAATTTAATTTTCACTCTCCGTTTCATTATCTTCTTCACTAATATACTGTGGTGATACTTGTAAATCAAAACATTACTAGTTTCTGCATTCTGTGGATACTTTTGGTCTTGTATATATGTAACTATATCATTGTATTCTTCTTCTTCCATTATTTAATATCTACTGTTGCCGATGAATCAAATTTTTAATATATTTAAACTTACATGACTCTATTGATTTTATAATGGGTTTGAATACTACTCAATCTGTCATTTAAATTGACATGGTTCTGGCTATAATATATTTTCCGTATATATATACAATATACGTACATTGTCGGTAAATATAAGATTTATTTGTACGAGCTTTAGAAACAGGCAGAATAACGAGCCTTCGGCGAGCTTTTCAGGCCTGTTTCGCAGCGAGTACAAATGAATTTTATATTTAACGACAATGTACGTATATTGTGTTTATCCTGCAATGTAAAAAAAGTCGGAAAACTTGTCAGATTTAAACAAAAGGGACAGAAACAAGCGTCATTCCTCGCCTTTCATAAATGTTGTCAAGGGTGGCTTCTTGGTGCACCGTCTTCTTCGTGGTCCGCGTTATATTAGTACCAGTTTCATACTTGTCTGCTCCCTTCGCTGTACATAGCTACAGGGTACCAGGAAAGTTTATTCGTAGGCTGAAAAGTTTATTCGTCTAGTACGAATCAAGCAAAAATTTATTCGTATAGCATATTTGTACAGCAAATGTACTGATTGCAGGATAAACATATGTACCTGTAATATTACAGATGCGTCTCGTGATTTAATAATCAGCGTCGGACATAATATAGCACACAGACCTTTAGTATAATTTATTATCCGGATACTTTATTATAGCAATGGAAAGTATTTTATTATAAAATATTTACCGTGACATAAAATTTAATATTAAATTCTTTCCACCGGATACAATTTCAATCGGAAAAAAATATGTCTTATATCTGCACACAAATCGGCCATAATGTTTTACTCAACAGTCCACCAGAACGCTTAAAAAAATCGCCTTTTCGTACCTAACATGAAAACTATATATATTATTATATATAAACGTCTGAAAAAGTAGCCAACGTATGAACCTACGGGATGTCGGATCGGAAACAAGTGTTAACGATTCTGTGCATACAAACAAAAATGATAAACAAATGTCTAAAATGCAGCACAACAACAACATCAAAAAAGATGTTAAAATATAACAAAAATAACTATAAGTCTACAAAAAGACTATAATTATAATCAAATTGACGGATATTTCGCTTGACCGACAAGCTTCATCAGCATCTGCAAATGTGTGCCATCATAAAGGATTTATTCGTCTGAGTTATTGGGGCTGCACAATAAGTCTTATTTAACCAAGGGTCTACTTATCTTCTACAGGTAGCTGTACACGATGCTAATGAAGAGGTGTCAATGGCCCATGAAGGCTTTGTTATACCTCCATCTACAGAGGCATTCGTGCAGATTTCCAGAGTAGAGGTAAGTAACATACCACTTACTCTCGATTTTATTAGATTGGAATATTTCTTGGTTTTTTGTATACTACAAAAGCAAATTTTAGTAGAATATATTCCAAGCTTATATAGATATAGATATAATATGTTCATTCTTTTTATTCAATTTTAATTTATATGTACAATATTTCAAGATCATATCTTAATTTCTACAAGGGGTCGTAATTCTACATTAGTTAGATTTGCATTATTCCTTATTTTAGGTACATTTATAAATATGATGACATGCTTATACTACTTTTCTAGATAAACGGGGGTTAACTCAGGTGATTTGGAAGGGTAATAGCTCCACTCAAAACTGTTAACAGGGAAAAGGAAAACAAAAGAAACAATTTCAGATGTTCAACATTTTATGTTTTGAAATTCTATTAAATTATGTCAAATCCAATAAAAAAAAATAGGTCTTGTAAACTGAATATTTATTATCTATTTTCAGTAAGATAAAATAAGATATGATCAGTTTTATTTAAAGTGGGCATGTCAAAACAACAAATTCAAGAAAGCTCTAGTGAGCTTTTGACCGACAATAGTATAAGGTTTATATCAATTTATAGCAAGACTCAGTTTATACATGTTTTACTGTCAAGTCAAATGACATAAATTTGACAAATCACAACTCTTTGTCTTAAATAGATGTTAGAGACACTGAAGGGCCAATAAAAAAGGCCAATCCAGAGAAACTGGCAACACAGGACACACAACATGTCATGGGCACCACTGCAGGCAAACAAACATAAACAAGATGAATAAGACGTCTGCCCTCCCACAAACAACTGGAGGCAAAGACGAACCAAACATCGTTTTTATGCAGAAATCGTAACGGACATCTCAACGCGGAACTCGGAACAAAAAGACACGTAATAGAACAACACAACAAAGTAAAAAGATTAGCAACACGAACCCCACCAAGCGAAGAGTAGGCAGTTCCTGCATCTGACACCTGCCATGTTAACACGAACCCCACCAAGCGAAGGGTAGGCAGTTCCTGCATCTGACACCCGCCATGTTAACGCGAACCCCAACAAGCGAAGGGTAGGCAGTTCCTGCATCTGACACCCCCATGTTAACACGAACCCCAACAAGCAAAGGGTAGGCAGTTCCTGCATCTGACACTGACACCCGCCATGTTAACACGAACCCCACCAAGCGAAGGGTAGGCAGTTCCTGCATCTGACACCCGCCATGTTAACACAAACCCCACCAAGCGAAGGGTAGGCAGTTCCTGCATCTGACACCCCCATGTTAACACGGAACCCCAACAAGCGAAGGGTAGGCAGTTCCTGCATCTGACACCCGCCATGTTAACACGAACCCCACCAAGCGAAGGGTAGGCAGTTCCTGCATCTGACACCCATCATGTTAACATGAACCCCACCAAGCAAAGGGTAGGCAGTTCCTGCATCTGACACCCGCCATGTTAACACGAACCCCACCAAGCGAAGGGTAGGCAGTTCCTGCATCTGACACCCCCATGTTAACACGAACCCCAACAAGCGAAGGGTAGGCAGTTCCTGCATCTGACACCCGCCATGTTAACACGAACCCCACCAAGTGAAGGGTAGGCAGTTCCTGCATCTGACACCCGCCATGTTAACAAGAACCCCAACAAGCGAAGGGTAGGCAGTTCCTGCATCTGACACCCGCCATGTTAACACGAACCCCAACAAGCGAAGGGTAGGCAGTTCCTGCATCTGACACCCCCATGTTAACACGAACCCCAACAAGCGAAGGGTAGGCAGTTCCTGCATCTGACACTGACACCCGCCATGTTAACACGAACCCCACCAAGCGAAGGGTAGGCAGTTCCTGCATCTGACACCCGCCATGTTAACACGAACCCCAACAAGCGAAGGGTAGGCAGTTCCTGCATCTGACACCCCCATGTTAACACGAACCCCAACAAGCGAAGGGTAGGCAGTTCCTGCATCTGACACTGACACCCGCCATGTTAACACGAACCCCACCAAGCGAAGGGTAGGCAGTTCCTGCATCTGACACCCGCCATGTTAACACGAACCCCACCAAGCGAAAGGTAGGCAGTTCCTGCATCTGACACCCCCATGTTAACACAAACCCCAACAAGCGAAGGGTAGGCAGTTCCTGCATCTGACACCCGCCATGTTAACACGAACCCCACCAAGCGAAGGGTAGGCAGTTCCTGCATCTGATACCCGCCATGTTAACACGAACCCCACCAAGCGAAGAGTAAGCAGTTCCTGCATCTTCTAAGACACCCGCCATGTTTGCACGAAACCCCACCAAGCGAAGGGTAGGCAGTTCCTGCATCTGACACCCGCCATGTTAACACAAACCCCACCAAGCGAAGGGTAAGCAGTTCCTGCATCTTCTAAAACACCCGTCATGTTAACACGAACCCCACCAAGCGAAGGGTAGGCAGTTCCTGCATCTTCTAAGACACCCGCCATGTTAACACAAACCTCACCAAACGAAGGGTCGGCAGTTCCTGCATCTTTTAAGGGACCGACCATTTAACTTGAAGGGGGGGGGTTATGGTTTTTTGTTTCGTTCAGAATTTTTTTTTTCGGACAACACAAGAGTTAGAATATATATTTTTTTTGTCGGGCAAAGCGCAAATTTTTTTGAGAATCAGAATATTGTTTTAGAAAAACCATAGCCCCCCCCCCCCCCTTCAAGTTAAATGGTCGTTCCCTAAGACACCCGCCATGTTACTCACATGTACAGCCAATATGTGGACACCACTATACGCAACATATGTAAGACATGGTCCTCCTATAAACAGCTGGGCCTAAACTAAAGATGAAGCGAATGTTGTTTTTATGCCGAAATCGTAACGGACAACACAACACGGAACTAACAACGTAAAGACACATAGCAGGACAGACAGGAAGAAGAAGAAGTCCGGTAATAGTCTTGGCAGTGATAGAGGAAAATATCTAAGTGAAAAGTGAAAGATCCATTGTCATTTGATATTATAATCTGATATTATCATAATATTTCTCATAAATTTTGTTGTTAAAAATAGAATCGTTATTGATGTTGTTTTCCTTCACACAGTATGATTACCTACCAGAACCTTACAAAGCCTTTGAAAGCGACATGTGTGTACAGAAAAATTCTAGATATAGCAAATTGGCATGTGAAACAGAATGTCTTCATCAAAGCTTAGTGGAAATGTGTAACTGTGTTGATTTTAGATTTCGCAATTATCAAAATGGTGAGTGTTTAACAATATTAACACATAGTATATTCAATACACATCATATTTGTTCCTCAACATCATTAATGGCAGAACAGAACTACACTGCTATATTCATGTAGTACATAAGAAGAGTTTGAAGATACTAAAGGGGTAATCAGAATCCGTATATCCGTATAACCCTAACCCTAACCCTAACACAATGGCATATTTTAATTGTTTGTAGTAATATAAATAGTAGATTGTTTCAAAAGGACCACACAGAATACACTCTCTAGTTTCTTATAAATTATTGATTATGATAAATAATTGTTTGTCTGGTATGAAACACTGGCTTTGAAGCATGAATAGTCATACTCTTGCATGTCTTATGTCATGTGAGGTTTAAAGCAATAAAGGATTTAAATTTCTTCTAACAGGCCCACTGAGAGGGGGGGGGTTCAGCAGGGGCGGTGTCCCGGAGCCCATGAGTTATAATTAAGGGTCCAGACAAATAGACAAGTAGAAAGCTGTTTTCTAAATCACAATTCATCAATTCATTTTTGTTGTACTGATTTCTTGTTTATGACACACAGTGGTGGAATTAGTTTGAGTATCATTATTTGGAGAATTGGAGGAGGGGGGCCAAGTTTCGTTTTTGCCCTGGGGCCCAAAAATTCTCTTGGCGGCCCTTTGTACTAGTAACAACACATTCAAACCTTCAAACTAAACCTGACTTTCTTGACAGCCATTTTGTATAAATTTATTATTTTGGTACATTGTAAACAGCTTTGTAATATATCCTATACTTTTGTGTGCCAACATTTAGAGAACCTATCACAACTTTTATTTTTGCATCAGTGGTTTCTAATTAACCATTGTTTCTTGAGGGTGATCGTTGATGACACTTGGAAAGACAGATATTTAGGAACCAATCCTTATCCTCTTTTGTCAGATTATAATCTAAGCTTCAGCTCAGTGGCCCAGTTCAGTGTCACCATTTTATCTACAATATGTCTTCTTATCATGAATAAAGCTGAAATACTGCTCCATTGAAATGAAACAAAAATCAACTATAACTACCAAAGAGGGGGTAAGGGGTATGGTGTTAAACGAAACTTTCAGCAATATTTCAGTGGCGGTGGAGGAAACCGGAGTACCCGGAGAAAACCACTGACCTGTCCCAAGCTTAAGTCACTGACTAACTTTATCACATCATGTTGTATCGAATACACCTCGCCATGAGCAGAATTCGGAACTCACACTTTTAGTGGTGATAGGCACCGATTGCAAAGATAATGGTTTATCCAACTACCATACGATCACATATGACTATCATAGCTCTAATCGTTCGTATCCTAGGAACATTTAAGATTGTATATGACAGAAAACACCCATCTTATTAGTAAGCAGCAATACAATTTAAATCTTAAGATCAGGTTAAAGGGTAACACCATTGAACATATACACATATATGTAATATGTAATACATGTATATCTGAAAGAAAAAAGCTTGTTTGCCCTTTGTTTCCTTGCAGTAAACACTGTATTCTAACATAATATATGATGAGTTTTGCTTTAACGCTTTAGAGAATGCCACATTTTGTTCTAAAGAGAGATATAAGGAGTGTTACCTACCTGCATTGTGTAAGTATAGTTTAAAAGATACGAGTATACATGTAATATTCTATTCCAAGTGTTCCACCCTTCTTCTGCTCCAGGTTTTCGACCCGTCGTGTATAATGTCGACATAGGTATCGCTATATAGTTACAATCGTCAAACTAATTTAGATATGGGCGTGATGTAAACGCTTTATGCAAATGCTGTGGACGGGTCAACATTTTCTGCTCCAGGTGTTTCATCCTTCTCCTGCTCCAGATGTTCCACCACTGCTGCTCCAGGCATGTCACCCTTTGTGCATAATGATGACATATGCATCAGTCAAAAGGCCAAAAACGTTGGCGTGATGTAGACACTTAGTATTCTGAATTGAAATAAATTGTAAAATTCAAAATGTTTATACATCAACAACACATTCACATGAAAGATGAAAATTATCTAGACAGTACGTTTTTGTAGATGTATTCATGGTAACGATCTCCCTATTTTGATCGCATAATATGGGTATTTCATTTAATATTTTATAGGGTATGTTCGTGAAAATGCAACAAACTCATGCAACTGTCCTGTGAAGTGTAAATTCACCAAATACGAAACATCATTATCATTTGGAGATTTTCCGTCCACATTTATGACAAAACAAATGACCAGTTTGCTGCATTCATCTGAGGAATATATCAAGTAATATATTATCTTAAATAACTAAATAACAATTCATAATATATGTTCTTCCCTTGGCTGGATTAGAACACATGATGTTGGTACACTGTAGCACATCATCGTTACATTGTTTAGGTACACTGTAGCACATCATCATTACATTGTTTAGGTACACTGTAACACATCATCATTACATTGTTTAGGTACACTGTAGCATATCATCATTACATTGTTTAGGTACACTGTAGCACATCATCGTTACATTGTTTAGGTACACTGTGGCACATCATCGTTACATTGTTTAGGTACACTGTAGCACATCATCATTACATTGTTTAGGTACACTAACACATCATCATTACATTGTTTAGGTACACTGTAGCATATCATCATTACATTGTTTAGGTACACTGTAGCACATCATCGTTACATTGTTTAGGTACACTAGCACATCATCGTTACATTGTTTAGGTACACTGTAGCACATCATCATTACATTGTTTAGGTACACTGTAGCACATCATTGTTACATTGTTTAGGTACACTGTAGCACATCATCATTACATTGTTTAGGTACACTAGCACATCATCATTACATTGTTTAGGTACACTGTAGCACATCATCATTACATTGTTTAGGTACACTGTAGCACATCATCGTTACATTGTTTAGGTACACTAGCACATCATCATTACATTGTTTAGGTACACTGTAGCACATCATCGTTACATTGTTTCAGTACACTAGCACATCATCGTTACATTGTTTAGGTACACTGTAGCACATCATCATTACATTGTTTAGGTACACTGTAGCACATCATCGTTACATTGTTTAGGTACACTGTAGCACATCATTGTTACATTGTTTAGGTACACTGTAGCACATCATCATTAGATTGTTTAGATACACTGTAGCACATCATCGTTACATTGTTTAGGTACACTGTAGCACATCATCATTACATTGTTTAGGTACACTGTAGCACATCATCGTTACATTGTTTAGGTACACTGTAGCACATCATCATTACATTGTTTAGGTACACTGTAGCACATCATCATTACATTGTTTAGGTACACTGTAGCACATCATCATTAGATTGTTTAGGTACACTAGCACATCATCATTACATTGTTTAGGTACACTGTAGCACATCATCGTTACATTGTTTAGGTACACTGTAGCACATCATCGTTACATTGTTTAGGTACACTGTAGCACATCATCATTAGATTGTTTAGGTACACTGTAGCACATCATCATTACATTGTTTAGGTACACTGTAGCACATCATCGTTACATTGTTTAGGTACACTGTAGCACATCATCGTTACATTGTTTAGGTACACTGTAGCACATCATCATTAGATTGTTTAGGTACACTGTAGCACATCATCGTTACATTGTTTAGGTACACTGTAGCACATCATCAATAGATTGTTTAGGTACACTGTAGCACATCATCATTACATTGTTTAGGTACACTGTAGCACATCATCATTACATTGTTTAGGTACACTGTAGCACATCATCATTACATTGTTTAGGTACACTGTAGCACATCATCATTAGATTGTTTAGGTACACTGTAGCACATCATCATTAGATTGTTTAGGTACACTGTAGCACATCATCGTTACATTGTTTAGGTACACTGTAGCACATCATCAATAGATTGTTTAGGTACACTGTAGCACATCATCATTACATTGTTTAGGTACACTGTAGCACATCATCATTACATTGTTTAGGTACACTGTAGCACATCATCATTACATTGTTTAGGTACACTGTAGCACATCATCATTACATTGTTTAGGTACACTGTAGCACATCATCATTACATTGTTTAGGTACACTGTAGCACATCATCGTTACATTGTTTAGGTACACTGTAGCACATCATCGTTACATTGTTTAGGTACACTGTAGCACATCATCATTAGATTGTTTAGGTACACTGTAGCACATCATCGTTACATTGTTTAGGTACACTGTAGCACATCATCAATAGATTGTTTAGGTACACTGTAGCACATCATCAATACATTGTTTAGGTACACTGTAGCACATCATCATTACATTGTTTAGGTACACTGTAGCACATCATCGTTACATTGTTTAAATACACTGTAGCACATCATCATTACATTGTTTAGGTACACTGTAGCACATCATTACATTGTTTAGGTACACTGTAGCACATCATCGTTACATTGTTTAGGTACACTGTAGCACATCATCATTACATTGTTTAGGTACACTGTAGCACATCATCATTACATTGTTTAGGTACACTGTAGCACATCATCGTTACATTGTTTAGGTACACTGTAGCACATCATCATTACATTGTTTAGGTACACTGTAGCACATCATCATTACATTGTTTAGGTACACTGTAGCACATCATCGTTACATTGTTTAGGTACACTGTAGCACATCATCATTACATTGTTTAGGTACACTGTAGCACATCATCAATACATTGTTTAGGTACACTGTAGCACATCATCAATACATTGTTTAGGTACACTGTAGCACATCATCATTACATTGTTTAGGTACACTGTAGCACATCATCGTTACATTGTTTAAATACACTGTAGCACATCATCATTACATTGTTTAGGTACACTGTAGCACATCATTACATTGTTTAGGTACACTGTAGCACATCATCGTTACATTGTTTAGGTACACTGTAGCATATCATCAATACATTGTTTAGGTACACTGTAGCACATCATCATTACATTGTTTAGGTACACTGTAGCACATCATTATTACATTGTTTATGTACACTGTAGCACATCATCATTACATTGTTTAGGTACACTGTAGCACATCATCATTACATTGTTTAGGTACACTGTAGCACATCATTACATTGTTTAGGTACACTGTAGCACATCATCGTTACATTGTTTAGGTACACTGTAGCACATCATCGTTACATTGTTTAGGTACACTAGCACATCATGGTTACATTGTTTAGGTACACTGTAGCACATCATCAATACATTGTTTAGGTACACTGTAGCACATCATCATTATATTGTTTAGGTACACTGTAGCACATCATCGTTACATTGTTTAGATACACTGTAGCACATCATCATTACATTGTTTAGGTACACTGTAGCACATCATTACATTGTTTAGGTACACTAGCACATCATCGTTACATTGTTTAGGTACACTGTAGCATATCATCAATACATTGTTTAGGTACACTGTAGCACATCATCATTACATTGTTTAGGTACACTGTAGCACATCATTATTACATTGTTTAGGTACACTGTAGCACATCATCATTACATTGTTTAGGTACACTAGCACATCATCATTACATTGTTTAGGTACACTGTAGCACATCATCATTACATTGTTTAGGTACACTGTAGCACATCATCGTTACATTGTTTAGGTACACTAGTGCATCATCGTTACATTGTTTAGATACACTGTAGCACATCATCGTTGCATTGTTTAGATACACTGTAGCACATCATCGTTACATTGTTTAGGTACACTAGCATATCATCGTTACATTGTTTAGGTACACTGTAGCACCTCATCGTTACATTGTTTAGGTACACTGTAGCACATCATGGTTACATTGTTTAGGTACACTGTAGCACATCATCGTTACATTGTTTAGGTACACTGTAGCACATCATCATTACATTGTTTAGGTACACTGTAGCACATCATCGTTACATTGTTTAGGTATACTAGCACATCATCATTACATTGTTTAGGTACACTGTAGCACATCATCATTACATTGTTTAGGTACACTAGGACATCATCATTACATTGTGTAGGTACACTGTAGCACATCATCATTACATTGTTTAGGTACACTAGCACATCATCATTGCATTGTTTAGGTACACTGTAGCACATCATCGTTACATTGTTTAGATACACTGTAGCACATCATCATTACATTGTTTAGGTACACTGTAGCACATCATCGTTACATTGTTTAGGTACACTAGCACATCATCATTACATTGTTTAGGTACACTGTAGCACATCATCGTTGCATTGTTTAGGTACACTGTAGCACATCATCATTACATTGTTTAAGTACACTGTAGCACATCATCGTTACATTGTTTAGGTACACTAGCACATCATCATTACATTGTTTAGGTACACTAGCACATCATCATTACATTGTTTAGGTACACTAGCACATCATCGTTACATTGTTTAGGTACACTGTAGCACATCATCATTACATTGTTTAGGTACACTGTAGCACATCATCATTACATTCTTTAGGTACACTGTAGCACATCATCGTTACATTGTTTAGGTACACTAGCACATCATCGTTACATTGTTTAGATACACTGTAGCACATCATCGTTACATTGTTTAGATACACTGTAGCACATCATCGTTACATTGTTTAGGTACACTAGCATATCATCGTTACATTGTTTAGGTACACTGTAGCACCTCATCGTTACATTGTTTAGGTACACTGTAGCACATCATGGTTACATTGTTTAGGTACACTGTAGCACATCATCGTTACATTGTTTAGGTACCCTGTAGCACATCATCATTACATTGTTTGGTACACTGTAGCACATCATCGTTACATTGTTTAGGTACACTAACACATCATCATTACATTGTTTAGGTACACTGTAGCACATCATCATTACATTGTTTAGGTACACTAGCACATCATCATTACATTGTTTAGGTACACTGTAGCACATCATCGTTACATTGTTTAGGTACACTGTAGCACATCATCATTACATTGTTTAGGTACACTGTAGCACATCAACGTTACATTGCTTAGGTACACTGTAGCACATCATCATTACATTGTTTAGGTACACTGTAGCACATCATCGTTACATTGTTTAGGTACACTGTAGCACATCATCGTTACATTGTTTAGGTACACTGTAGCACATCATCGTTACATTGTTTAGGTACACTGTAGCACATCATCATTACATTGTTTAGGTACACTGTAGCACATCATCGTTACATTGTTTCGGTACATTGTAGAACATCATCGTTACATTGTTTAGGTACACTGTAGCACATCATCATTACATTGTTTAGGTACACTGTAGCACATCATCATTACATTGTTTAGGTACACTGTAGCACATCATCATTACATTGTTTAGGTACACTGTAGCACATCATCATTAAATTGTTTAGGTACACTGTAGCACATCATCATTACATTGTTTAGGTACACTGTAGCACATCATCATTAGATTGTTTAGGTACACTGTAGCACATCATCGTTACATTGTTTAGGTACACTAGCACATCATCATTACATTGTTTAGGTACACTGTAGCACATCATCGTTACATTGTTTCGGTACATTGTAGAACATCATCGTTACATTGTTTAGGTACACTGTAGCACATCATCATTACATTGTTTAGGTACACTGTAGCACATCATCATTACATTGTTTAGGTACACTGTAGCACATCATCATTACATTGTTTAGGTACACTGTAGCACATCATCATTAAATTGTTTAGGTACACTGTAGCACATCATCGTTACATTGTTTAGTTACACTGTAGCACATCATCATTAGATTGTTTAGGTACACTGTAGCACATCATCGTTGCATTATTTAGGTACACTGTAGCACATCATCATTACATTGTTTAGGTACACTAGCACATCATCATTACATTGTTTAGGTACACTGTAGCACATCATCATTACATTGTTTAGGTACAGTTTAGGTACACTGTAGCAAATCATTATTACATTGTTTAGGTACAGTAGCACATCATCATTACATTGTTTAGGTACACTAGCACATCATCATTACATTGTTTAGGTACACTGTAGCACATCATCATTACATTGTTTAGGTACACTGTAGCACATCATCATTACATTGTTTAGGTACACTGTAGCACATCATCGTTATATTGTTTAGGTACACTGTAGCACATCATCGTTACATTTTTTAGATACACTGTAGCACATCATCGTTACATTGTTTAGGTACACTGTAGCACATCATTGTTACATTGTTTAGGTACACTGTAGCACATCATCATTACATTGTTTAGGTACACTGTAGCACATCATCATTACATTGTTTAGGTACACTGTAGCACATCATCATTACATTGTTTAGGTACACTGTAGCACATCATCATTAAATTGTTTAGGTACACTGTAGCACATCATCGTTACATTGTTTAGGTACACTGTAGCACATCATCATTAGATTGTTTAGGTACACTGTAGCACATCATCGTTGCATTATTTAGGTACACTGTAGCACATCATCATTACATTGTTTAGGTACACTAGCACATCATCATTACATTGTTTAGGTACACTGTAGCACATCATCATTACATTGTTTAGGTACAGTTTAGGTACACTGTAGCAAATCATTATTACATTGTTTAGGTACACTAGCACATCATCATTACATTGTTTAGGTACACTAGCACATCATCATTACATTGTTTAGGTACACTGTAGCACATCATCATTACATTGTTTAGGTACACTGTAGCACATCATCATTACATTGTTTAGGTACACTGTAGCACATCATCGTTACATTGTTTAGGTACACTGTAGCACATCATCGTTACATTTTTTAGATACACTGTAGCACATCATCGTTACATTGTTTAGGTACACTAGCATATCATCGTTACATTGTTTAGGTACACTGTAGCACCTCATCGTTACATTGTTTAGGTACACTGTAGCACATCATGGTTACATTGTTTAGGTACACTGTAGCACATCATCGTTACATTGTTTAGGTACACTGTAGCACATCATCATTACATTGTTTAGGTATACTGTAGCATGTCATCATTACATTGTTTAGGTACACTGTAGCACATTATGGTTACATTGTTTAGGTACACTGTAGCACATCATCGTTACATTGTTTAGGTACACTGTAGCACATCATCATTACATTGTTTAGGTACACTAGCACATCATCGTTACATTGTTTAGGTACACTGTAGCACATCATCATTACATTGTTTATGTACACTAGCACATCATCGTTACATTGTTTAGGTACACTGTAGCGCATCATTGTTACATTGTTTAGGTACACTGTAGCACATCATAATTACATTGTTTAGGTACACTGTAGCACATCATCGTTACATTGTTTCAGTACACTGTAGCACATCATCGTTACATTGTTTAGGTACACTGTAGCACATCATCATTACATTGTTTAGGTACACTAGCACATCATCGTTACATTGTTTAGGTACACTGTAGCGCATCATTGTTACATTGTTTAGGTACACTGTAGCACATCATCATTACAATTTTTAATGTTTATACACTTGTTCTCATCGTTAATAAAATTGAATGACTGCTGACTTGATGTTAAACAGCAGCAAAATAGCGTTAGCGAAAACCAAAAAGGCAATCAAGAATGGACATTCCAGAGGCGCAATCAACATCTGGAGCAAATAAACGTTAGAGAACACCAAAGGGGCAATCAAAATGGACAATCCAAAGAAATTGGCAACACAGGGCACACAAGACAAAGAAAAACACAACACGACACAATATGCATTGTACACCACAATAGGAGCAAACACAAACAACGTAAACAAGATGAAAATTGATATTTTAATTGCTTTTTAATTCATATTACGTTTGGCATTTGCTAGATTATACAACTTTTGGGTTTGACAGATCAAATAGGTTTTGACCAAAATACAAAAACATATGACACTAAGAATAGATTAAACCATTTACTTCAATGAGTGTTCTGTCCTTTCTCTTTTGGTCATTGTATTGTCTGTCTTTCTTCGATTTACGGCTTCTGATTACTCTTCTTACCGCTTCCGGAGCACATGAGTTCACCCCAGTTTTTATTGGGGTTTGTGTTACTCGGTCTTTAGTTTTCTGTGTAGTGTTTTGTAGATCGTTGTTTGTCCTTTTGTCCTTTTTAGCTCACTTGGCCAAAGGCCATGTGAGCTTTTGCCATCACTTGTCGCACGTCATAAACTTTCACATTTTAATCTTCTCCTCAGAAACCACTGGACCAATTGCAACCAAACTTTGGTAGAATGTTCCTTGGATGGCCCCCTTCCAAAATTGTGTTCGGTGATCCCAATTTCCAACCAAGATGGCCACCAAGCTAAAAATAGAAAAACAGGGGGGATGAAATTTTAATTCTCCATTGCTGCTTTAGTGTAAGTCAAAATGAGCTAAAAATTTTAACTGCAGCTACATGGCAAGGAGTAGTTTAACATATATTCCAGGTTTTTCTGTGAAATTTTTCTTTCAGCCAATTTATACCGATTATGCAAATTAGTCATATTTTGATAAAAGATCACATTTAAATCTTCTCCTCTGAAACCACTGAACCAAATTAAACCGAACCTGGCAGGGATGGTCCCTGGGTGGGTCCCTTTCAAAATTGTGTCCGACAGCCCCGCCCTCCATTCAAGATGGCTGCTGTTACTAAAAATAGAAATTTCTTCAATTGCCCATTGCAGCTTTAGTATAAATCAAAATAAGCTCAAATTCTAACTGCAGTTACATGGCAATGAGCAGTTTAACATATTCTGGGTTTTTCTGTGAGATTTTTTCAGCCAGTTTATTCCATTTAGGAATATTATGAGATAAAAATCACAACTAAATCTTTTACTCAGAAATTTGAGTTGAAATGATCCCACTTTCAAAATTATGTGTAGCACCCCCATTTTCTATTAACTTTAGATGTAAAATTGAAAACCAGGTGAGCGATTACAGGCTCCTGGGAGCTTCTAGTTCCTTTGGCCATTGTGTTGTCTGCCCTTCAATTTTCGGATTCTGATTACCCCTTTGATAACTTCAAACTCATCTAAACAACCAGAGATGGTCTGGCAAATGAAGGATAAACATTTTCTGGTAAACTATTGATACTTGTCATGAAGCACAAGTTATCTATTCGAAGACTTAATACACTAGCACATGTCCTGTATGATGCATCAGGATACATATATTAGTTTATGATCCTTTCATGTAGGAACCATATTGACATATATACTGGCTGTACTAAATGTCACGTGTCATGAAGGAACTATTGATAATACAATTGCCTCTACAATAAAATGATATCTGCCATTATAATAAAAACCGTCATTGTTGTTATTTTACAGGAAGAACTTTCTATCTCTTCGTATTCATTATAAAGATCTCAACACTAAAGTCATTCGTCAAATTCCAAAATATCTCACTGTTGGGGATGTATTTTGTAAGTTTTTGTCGATCTTTCTGGTCTTTTTAAAATATCCATATGCATTTTAGTTACAGCTGTTAAAATATAAAGTAAGCAGTCATTTAGTTTAGCAAATGGGTTAAGTGTATCTTAAATAAACCACATATGTGGTTTAACTGTTAGCGTGCTCAACCCCAGAGCGGTAGATGATGGGTTCGAGTCCCGTTTCGGTCAAACCAATGACTATGAAATCGGTATGTGTTGCTGCGCTGCTAAGCACTCATCAAGGAGCAAGAACAAAGACTGGTTGGCTCGGATTCTGAATAATGTGTTCGAGGGGAGCAACACATATTGTCAAAGCTAACACAAAAGGGTTGAGACACACAATTTAAAACTTTACTTTTAAAGTCTTCTCCAACACATTTACAATATTATAAATGACAATATTATACTTTACATTTATATTTTCCCTATTTGTCTTTGTTATCGAACCGGTCCATATAACAATATATAGACCGGACCTGGTCCATATAATGTTTTCTTCTTGATTTTGTCCGAACTCGTTTTTAGTTCACCTGGACCTTTGGCGTCCGTCGTCTGTTGTCTGTTGTCTGTCATCTGTTGTCTGTAAGCTTTTCACATTTCAAGCTTCTTCTCCGAAACCACTGGGCCAATTGGAACCAAATGTTTTTCGTTCCAGTCGGATGTTCAACATGGCTGCCAGGGCCAATAATATGCTCTGATTGGCTGAAATTTCAAAGATCTTCTTCTCTGAAACTAATGAACTGACTGAGCCCAAACTGTAAATGAATGATCATTGGAATGTCCTTTACCAAGTTACTGTTTTTTATGCCGATCGGAAATCCAAGATGGCCGCCACCGCAGGACATAGATTAACATTGGACCCTATGGGAAAATGTTCAAATGCCTTCTTCTCAGAAACTACAAATATGATTAAAGCCAAACTGTACATGAATGTTCATTGGATGGTCCTCTACAGTCTTAAGGTTTTTTGTTCCGATATGAAATTCAAAATGGTGGCTACGGCAGGACTTAGTTTAACATTGGACCCTATGGGAAAAATGTTTCAAAATGCTTCTTCTCTGAAACCACTTGGACCATTGAAACCAAACTGCCCAGAAATGATCATTGGAAGGTCCTCTACAAAATTTGTGTTTTATATGCCGATCGGAAATCCAAGATGGCCGCCACCGCAATACATAGATTAACATTGAACCCTATGGGAAAATGTTCAAATGCCTTCTTCTCAGAAACTACAAATATGATTAAAGCCAAACTGTAGATGAATGTTCATTGGATGGTCCTCTACAAACTTTACGTTTTTTGTTCCGATATGAAATTAAAAATGGCGGCTACGGCAGAACTTAATTTAACATTGGACCCTATGGGAAAAATGTTTCAAAACGCTTCTTCTCTGAAACCACTTGGATAATTTAAACAAAACTGCCCAGGAATGATCATTGGAAGGTCCTCTACAAAATTTGTGTTTTATATGCCGATCGGAAATCCAAGATGGCCACCACCGTAATACATAGATTAACATTGAACCCTATGGGAAAATGTTCAAATGCCTTCTTCTCAGAAACTACAAATATGATTAAAGCCAAACTGTACATGAATGTTCATTGGATGGTCTTCTACAAACTTTACGTTTTTTGTTCCGATGTGAAATTAAAAATGGCGGCTACGGCAGAACTTAGTTTAACATTGGACCCTATGGGAAAAATGTTTCAAAACGCTTCTTCTCTGAAACCACTTGGATAATTTAAACCAAACTGCCCAGGAATGATCATTGGAAGGTCCTCTACAAAATTTTTGTTTTATATGCCGATCGGAAATCCAAGATGGCCGCCACCGCAATACATAGATTAACATTGAACCCTATGGGAAAATGTTCAAATGCCTCCTTCTCAGAAACTACAAATATGATTAAAGCCAAACTGTACATGAATGTTCATTGGATGGTCCTCTACAAACTTTACGTTTTTTGTTCCGATGTGAAATTAAAAATGGCGGCTACGGCAGAACTTAGTTTAACATTGGACCCTATGGGAAAAATGTTTCAAAACGCTTCTTCTCTGAAACCACTTGGATAATTTAAACTAAACTGCCCAGGAATGATCATTGGAAGGTCCTCTACAAAATTTTTGTTTTATATGCCGATCGGAAATCCAAGATGGCCACCACCGCAATACATAGATTAACATTGAACCCTATGGGAAAATGTTCAAATGCCTCCTTCTCAGAAACTACAAATATGATTAAAACCAAACTGTACATGAATGTTCATTGGATGGTCCTCTACAAACTTTATGTTTTTTGTTCCGATATGAAATTAAAAATGGCAGCTATGGCAGAACTTAGTTTAACATTGGACCCTATGGGGAAAATGTTTCAAAACGCTTCTTCTCTGAAACCACTAGGACAGTTGAAACCAAACTGCCCAGGAATGATCATTGGAAGGTCCTCTACAAAGTATATGTTTTTTATGTTGATCGAAAATCCAAGATGGCCGCCACCGCAATACATAGATTAACATTGGACCCTATGGGAAAATGTTTAAATGCCTTCTACTCAGAAACTACAAATATGATTAAAGCCAAACTGTACATGAATGTTCATTGGATGGTCCTCTACAAACTTGACGTTTTTTGTTCCGATATGAAATTCAAAATGGCGGCTACGGCAGGACTTAGTTTAACATTGGACCCTATGGGAAAAATGTTTCAAAACGCTTCTTCTCTGAAACCACTGGGACAGTTGAAACCAAACTGCCCAGGAATGATCATTGGAAAGTCCTCTACAAATTTTATGTTTTTTATGCCGATCGGAAATCCAA
The DNA here is from genome assembly GCA_963383655.1 of Bathymodiolus septemdierum. Classification (NCBI taxonomy): domain Eukaryota; kingdom Metazoa; phylum Mollusca; class Bivalvia; order Mytilida; family Modiolidae; genus Bathymodiolus; species Bathymodiolus septemdierum. The sequence continues at coordinate 17,253,216 of OY726519.1, read as the reverse complement.
GATGGCCGCCACCGCAGGACAGAGATTAACATTGGACCCTATGGGAAAATGTTCAAATGCCTTCTTCTCAGAAACTACAAATATGATTAAAGCCAAACTGTACATGAATGTTCATTGGATGGTCCTCTACAAACTTTACGTTTTTTGTTCCGATATGAAATTCAAAATGGCGGCTACAGCAGGACTTAGTTTAACATTGGACCCTATGGGAAAAATGTTTCAAAACGCTTCTTCTCTGAAACCACTTGGATAATTGAAACAAAACTGCCCAGGAATGATCATTGGAAGGTCCTCTACAAAGTGTGTGTTTTTTATGCCGATCGGAAATCCAAGATGGCCACCACCGCAGGACATAGATTAACATTGGACCCTATGGGAAAATGTTCAAATGCCTTCTTCTCAGAAACTACAAATATGATTAAAGCCAAACTGTAGATGAATGTTCATTGGATGGTCCTCTACAAACTTTACGTTTTTTGTTCCGATATGAAATTCAAAATGGCGGCTACGGCAGGACTTAATATTGGACCCTATGGGGAAAATGTTTCAAAACGCTTCTTCTCTGAAACCACTTGGACAGTTGAAACCAAACTGCCCAGGAATGATCATTGGAAGGTCGATCGGAAATCCAAGATGGCTGCCACCACAGGTCATAGTATTAACACAGGACCATATGGGGAAAATACAGAAATATATTCTTCTCTGAAGCTATTGCACTGATTGAACCTAAACTGTGCATCAATCATTGGAAAGTCCTTTACAAACTTTGTGTTTTTTATGTTGATCGTAATTCCAAGATGACTACCACATCAGGACATAGTTTTTACATAGGACCAATTGGTTCTTTTTATTACCAGGTGAACGATACAGGCTCTTGAGAGCCTCTGGTTGGTTTTAGATATTCAAAGTAAATATGACTGATCAGGGCGAGGTGTACAACATTATGTGATAAAGTTTGTCAGTGACTATGGCAGGTCAGTGGTTTTCTCGGGGTCTCCGGTTTTCTCCACCAATAATACTGATCGCCATGATATAACTGAAATATTGTTGAAAGTGGTGTTAAACACGTACCACCAACCAACCAAACAAACAAACATTAGTGCTTTTCTGTAAATAAAAGTATTATTGGTAATGTATAGGTCTGTATTGATCAGGCAGAAGACAAATACATGTATTTCAACTACAACATGGATAGGTTTTGGATATCAAATCCCACTAGCAGTTATAAATCTTTTGGAAGGGTATGTGCCTATATTTGTGGTACAAAGTACTTTGAAGTTGGTTTTATTGAGTATGATTATAACAAATAGTTCTATTTTTTTTTTTTAATTGAGAATATTTATTAAATTAGAAAACATGATTTTTAATTTTAGAATTCAATTAAATATATGGTATTTTAATGTTTTTAATTTTTCAGCAAATCTTGGAGGCCAAATGGGACTTTTTCTAGGAGCTAGTATATTGACTATCACAGAACTTGGAGAGTTCCTAGTGTTTTTAATTTGGTATTTTTGTATTCGCTTTACAAGACGCTATGTTAATTGAAAATAACACGACTTTGTCTCAAAAATAAAACAGTTACATTTCTAAAAATATTATTAATATTATAACTTGTTAGTCAGATGATGGCATGAAATTTTAAGTAAAAACATTACAATTAAACAAGGAAATGTGAGTTAAGACATTGTTGTGTTGTTACTTCTCCTTTTGGCCATTGTATTATCATTGTTGTGTTGTTACTTCTCCTTTTGGCCATTGTATTATCATTGTTGTGTTGTTACTTCTCCTTTTGGCCATTGTATTATCATTGTTGTGTTGTTACTTCTCCTTTTGGCCATTGTATTATCATTGTTGCGTTGTTACTTCTCCTTTTGGTCATTGTATTATCATTGTTGCATTGTTACTTCTCCTTTTGGCCATTGTATTATCATTGTTGCATTGTTACTTCTCCTTTTGGCCATTGTATTATCATTGTGTTGTTTCTTCTCCTTTTGGCCATTGTATTATCATTGTTGTGTTGTTACTTCTCCTTTTGGCCATTGTATTATCATTGTTGCGTTGTTACTTCTCCTTTTGGCCATTGTATTATCATTGTTGCATTGTTACTTCTCCTTTTGGCCATTGTATTATCATTGTTGTGTTGTTACTTCTCCTTTTGGCCATTGTATTATCATTGTTGTGTTGTTACTTCTCCTTTTGGCCATTGTATTATCATTGTTGCGTTGTTACTTCTCCTTTTGGCCATTGTATTATCATTGTTGCATTGTTACTTCTCCTTTTGGCCATTGTATTATCATTGTTGTGTTGTTACTTCTCCTTTTGGCCATTGTATTATCATTGTTGTGTTGTTACTTCTCCTTTTGGCCATTGTATTATCATTGTTGTGTTGTTATTTCTCCTTTTGGCCATTGTATTATCATTGTTGTGTTGTTACTTCTCCTTTTGGCCATTGTATTATCATTGTTGCGTTGTTACTTCTCCTTTTGACCATTGTATTATCATTGTTGCATTGTTACTTCTCCTTTTGGCCATTGTATTATCATTGTTGTGTTGTTACTTCTCCTTTTGGCCATTGTATTATCATTGTTGTGTTGTTACTTCTCCTTTTGGCCATTGTATTATCATTGTTGCATTGTTACTTCTCCTTTTGGCCATTGTATTATCATTGTTGCGTTGTTACTTCTCCTTTTGGCCATTGTATTATCATTGTTGCATTGTTACTTCTTCTTTTGGCCATTGTATTATCATTGTTGCGTTGTTACTTCTCCTTTTGGCCATTGTATTATCATTGTTGTGTTGTTACTTCTCCTTTTGGCCATTGTATTATCATTGTTGTGTTGTTACTTCTCCTTTTGGCCATTGTGTTATCATTGTTGCATTGTTACTTCTCCTTTTGGCCATTGTATTATCATTGTTGCATTGTTACTTCTCCTTTTGGCCATTGTATTATCATTGTTGTGTTGTTACTTCTCCTTTTGGCCATTGTATTATCATTGTTGCGTTGTTACTTCTCCTTTTGGCCATTGTATTATCATTGTTGTGTTGTTACTTCTCCTTTTGGCCATTGTATTATCATTGTTGTGTTGTTGCTTCTCCTTTTGGCCATTGTATTATCATTGTTGTGTTGTTACTTCTCCTTTTGGCCATTGTATTATCATTGTTGCGTTGTTACTTCTCCTTTTGGCCATTGTATTATCATTGTTGCGTTGTTACTTCATCTTTTGGCCATTGTATTATCATTGTTGCGTTGTTACTTCTCCTTTTGGCCATTGTATTATCATTGTTGCGTTGTTACTTCTCCTTTTGGTCATTGTATTATCATTGTTGCGTTGTTACTTCTCCTTTTGGCCATTGCATTATCATTGTTGCGTTGTTACTTCTCCTTTTGGCCATTGTATTATCATTGTTGCATTGTTACTTCTCCTTTTGGCCATTGTATTATCATTGTTGTGTTGTTACTTCTCCTTTTGGTCATTGTATTATCATTGTTGCATTGTTACTTCTCCTTTTGGCCATTGTATTATCATTGTTGTGTTGTTACTTCTCCTTTTGGCCATTGTATTATCATTGTTGCATTGTTACTTCTCCTTTTGGCCATTGTATTATCATTGTTACTTCTCCTTTTGGCCATTGTATTATCATTGTTGTGTTGTTACTTCTCCTTTTGGCCATTGTATTATCATTGTGTTGTTACTTCTCCTTTTGGCCATTGTATTATCATTGTTGTGTTGTTACTTCTCCTTTTGGCCATTGTATTATCATTGTTGCGTTGTTACTTCTCCTTTTGGCCATTGTATTATCATTGTTGTGTTGTTACTTCTTCTTTTGGCCATTGTATTATCATTGTTGCGTTGTTACTTCTCCTTTTGGCCATTGTATTATCATTGTTGCGTTGTTACTTCTCCTTTTGGCCATTGTATTATCATTGTTGCGTTGTTACTTCTCCTTTTGGCCATTGTATTATCATTGTTGCATTGTTACTTCTCCTTTTGGCCATTGTATTATCATTGTTGCATTGTTACTTCTCCTTTTGGCCATTGTATTATCATTGTTGCATTGTTGCTTCTCCTTTTGGCCATTGTATTATCATTGTTGTGTTGTTACTTCTCCTTTTGGCCATTGTATTATCATTGTTGTGTTGTTACTTCTCCTTTTGGCCATTGTATTATCATTGTTGTGTTGTTACTTCTCCTTTTGGCCATTGTATTATCATTGTTGCGTTGTTACTTCTCCTTTTAGCCATTGTATTATCATTGTTGCGTTGTTACTTCTTCTTTTGGCCATTGTATTATCATTGTTGCGTTGTTACTTCTCCTTTTGGCCATTGTATTATCATTGTTGCGTTGTTACTTCTCCTTTTGGCCATTGTATTATCATTGTGTTGTTACTTCTCCTTTTGGCCATTGTATTATCATTGTTGTGTTGTTACTTCTCCTTTTGGCCATTGTATTATCATTGTTGTGTTGTTACTTCTCCTTTTGGCCATTGTATTATCATTGTTGCGTTGTTACTTCTCCTTTTGGCCATTGTATTATCATTGTTGAGTTGTTACTTCTCATTTTGGCCATTGTATTATCATTGTTGCGTTGTTACTTCTCCTTTTGGCCATTGTATTATCATTGTTGCGTTGTTACTTCTCCTTTTGGCCATTGTATTATCATTGTTGCGTTGTTACTTCTCCTTTTGGCCATTGTATTATCATTGTTGCGTTGTTACTTCTCCTTTTGGCCATTGTATTATCATTGTTGTGGTGTTACTTCTCCTTTTGGCCATTGTATTATCATTGTTGTGGTGTTACTTCTCCTTTTGGCCATTGTATTATCATTGTTGCATTGTTACTTCTCCTTTTGGCCATTGTATTATCATTGTTGTGGTGTTACTTCTCCTTTTGGCCATTGTATTATCATTGTTGTGGTGTTACTTCTCCTTTTGGCCATTGTATTATCATTGTTGTGGTGTTACTTCTCCTTTTGGCCATTGTATTATCATTGTTGTGTTGTTACTTCTCCTTTTGGCCATTGTATTATCATTGTTGTGTTGTTACTTCTCCTTTTGGCCATTGTATTTTCTGTCCTACTATTTATGGCTACTAATTACCCATTGGTAGCTTTAAACTTTTCTGATTGAAGGAGGAAAACCTGGATAGTTTAATGTATTGACATATAATACCCCAGGATTTAGGTGGGTGTCAGGAAACATTAACACTCGATGTTGGTAAAAGGAATGGAACCCACATCAGTGGTGCTAGGCATGTGATCAGAAACCAATCCAGGTCAGTTATCAGCCAAGAAGTCAATTGGCCGTAATCAATCATTTCTGTGAGGATTTTACTTTTTTTTTTGTGAATTTTCTGTGAAAAGGATATGATCAAGAGTGTTTATTTGAAATTGATGTTAAAAACTTGTATTTTTAATAGATAGTTTCACTAAATTTGATATCTATGTTTTTATTACTATCACCGCGTCGATATAGTCTACTGGTGGACTATTAGTCCCCGAGGTTATCATCCGCCCAGTAGTCAGTACCTTGGAACTGACATGGTTTATAAGATATTTTTGTTGTTGAAATTTACAGTTTCTAAATCATGTAATTATTAATAAGCTAAGGTACTCCTCCTGTTGACATAGTTGACCTTAGCCGATTTTTGGCTATTCTGTTTAGGCTCTGGTTATTCCAGAAACGAGTTGTGCACACTTAATTTGATATCTACGTTTTTTATTATATTTATTAGCGGAAGCAGTACTGAACATCAAGAAAGTGACATTGTTACTGAAAGTAAAGTTATGGTAAATTACACATTTTCGAAAACATATGATGGTCTTTATGACCACAGATGCAAGATAAATTTTGTATGTTGGTTCATATCAAATACATGAGATTGGTACTTATCTGTAAATTGTTATAATATTTACATGAAGACATGAATTAAAACTAGAGGATCATCTGAGCCTGTATGGTTCACCTGTTTATTCAAGTACTGTTTCAAGCAGGTTTGAAATTGTCAGGAAAAAGCTTATTCCCATAGTTTAACAATGTCCAGTACTAGTGGAGTAATCGATCTTGGATTTCTGATCTACACACAAAAAATAAAAAGGACAACCCAATGACTTTATGTGCCGTTATCGATTCAATCTATTTCTTATCTGAGAATATTATTTAGTCCTATGTTAAAACTTGTGGTGGCCATCTTGGATTTCTGATTGGCCAAAAAACATTTGTTAAAGTCTCATACAGGGAACATGCCTTCAAAGTAATAATTCCTTAACATGAAGAATTTTTTTTTTTAATCGAAGGCAATCAGAAAGCATAATTAATTGACCCTAACAGCCATCTTGAATTTCCGAATGAAATGAAAATCCTGTAAAATATTGAGTATCCAAGTAACAATAATATTTCTATCAAGTTTGGTTCTAATTACTCCAGTGATTTGTGAGAAATAGACTGAAATATTAAAGGCTAACAGATGCTAATGACAACAGCAGATGCAAAAGGCTGACAATACTTCACATGGACTTTTGGTTCAGGTGAGCTAGAAAATGTAAATATGTACCCATTTTAAACAAATATATCAAATATATCACATATGATACAAACATCAAATAAATTGTATTAAATCATAATAGTACCATATAGAACACATATCATGTGTAAAATTTCCTTTCCATTATGAACTGAATGTTACAGGGAAGGGATCCCATTAGCATTGCAATTAAAGTTGCCAACATTGTTCACATATACAGTACAATTATGAATTATCCAGCATCTATATTACATGCCTATTTTTCCAATCAAACAGCTGGAGACATCCGGCCAGACAGAACATGCGAATCTAAAATATATATTGTAAAAATAATAACCTTATTTTTAAAGAGACTGGCCCATTTGTATTGTTCTACATACCTACATACATATATACATACAATACTTGATTACCTATCAATAAAACCATACATGTATCACATTGATGTTAATAGTAGTTTCATGTCTTTTCCATGTGTTTGGTTCCTTCCTTTCGTTTCATATGCGAAATGTGCATCGGAAATCGGATATCTTATTATATGCTGTTCATTATATGGTTTACAAGAAGTGGCTCAAATGGTTTGTAACACAGTCGACATTCGTATGGGATATCCAACTGTTCTCGCCTACTTGTTCCTTAATTTGTATGAGGCAGACTTCACGTAGGGGTTTCTCAAGAAAAACAAAATGAATCTAGCCAGATCCTTTAATTTCACGTTCTGCTATATAGATGATGTCATTTCACTAAATAATTCTACGATTGGTGATTTTGTTGATCGCCTCGAGCTCTATTCCATTGAGCTTGAAATAAAGGATACCACAGATGCAGATAGGTCTGCTTCATACCTTGACCTTCTCCTCGAAGTTGACCGTGAAGGCCGGTTAAAAACAAAACTTTACGATAAAAGAGATGATTTCCCATTGTGAACTTTTCATTTATATGTAGAAACATTCCAGCACCTAATACATAGGGAGTATATATCTCTTAGTTGATCCGATATTCCAAAGCTTGTGATTCCCATCATGATTTCCTGGATAGATGGTTGCTGCTAACAAGGAAGCTACTGAACCAAGTGTTCCTAGTGGTTAAGTTGAAGTCATCACTTCGAATGTTTTACGTTTTATTTGTGTCACAAATGACCAGGATATGTTCCGTTTGTGGTAATCACAATTTGGTTCTTTCCTATTTCATGAATTGTCACCGGGTTTGTAACAAGAGTAATACGACAGGCACCACACGTTGCTCGACCTTTTGTTTTCTGTGTAATGTTTTGTAGATTGCTGTTTGTCCTTTTACTTTATTATATTGTATGTCCTTCTTCAATTTATGGTTTCTGGTTACCTCTTTGGTATCTTCAAACTCTTCTTAAGAAATTATAATGTCGCCACCATGAATCAACTAATCCAAACGGATCATCTGCTTCTCAGCTAAGGGTAGTCCAAAGAGGATGTTTGAAATTACGACTATGACGAGTACAGCACCGAGATGGCAAGCCTGACCTTACTGTACAGTCATTGAGACTGTTTGCTTTCCTTATCCTCCTTTTTTTTTTTGGCAAATGTCTTCTAGCTCGAGTACTTCTACCTTAAAAGTAACTTGTTTTCCACATCATTCAGCTGAAAATTGTGTGAAAACTTAAATCAGTATTTATATAGCTTACAAACTAGGGATGGGAAGGGTGAAATATCAAAATCCCTCCTTGATGCAAGATAAATAAAACTATTGTTATATTAGATTAGGATAGGATTATGGGTACTGAATGCCACTCTTAACAACATCTCAGTTAAATCATGGTGGTCAATTTTATTGGTGGAGTAAACTGGAGTATTCAGAGAAAACCAGACCTGCCACAAGTCACAGACAAACTTTTTCACATGAGGTTGTATTGAGTACACATGGCAACCAGTGATAATAGAAATTACAAATCTTAGATGTGAATAGCACTGATTGCATAGGTATGTGTTGCCAGTAATACAACTACCAAACACGGTTACCACACACTACTCCCGACAGGTTTGATGGTGTTTAATGCCACTTTCAACAATATTTCAGTTATATCTTGGCAGTCAGTTTTATTGGTGGAGGAAACTGGAGGACCCAGAGAAAACCACCGACCTGTCGCAAGTCACAGACAAACTTTATCACATAATGTACACCTCGCCCTGATCGAGATTCAAACTCACAACATCAGTGGTGATAGCCACTCATTGCATAGGTAGTTGTAAATCCAACTACCATACGATCACGGCCACGGCGGTCCCCTACTCCGACAGGATTGTCCTGAACCGTAAACAATATAATTCACTAACAAGTCTACAAGTTTCCAGTTTTAATATGTTTTGATATTGTACAATGTATAAGATGTAAAAACTAGTAGAAATAATAAATATTCTTATATACAAAAAATTACATGCATGTCATGCAAACCTTCTACAAAGAAAGCACGATTATAGACAAAGATATAAATACTGAACACCAGTTAAAAAGGGGTGTGCAGTGAAAACTTCATCTTAATATGAAGTGTATTTCACAGAATTTCAAAATGAAAGAACAGAATGGGGGTTTACATAAAATTCATCTTGCCTTCCTATCTACTAATATAATTAAAAATTACTATTGTCTAGAACCCACCTTACCAGCTCCACAAACATTTTCTTCCTATTACTTCTTTCTCGGTCTATACATCTCCCTAATAGTCAAAAATTCTTCCCCAATGTCTTATAATATATGTACATGTAAACCATAAGATCAAAATAATATATAAAAAAATCAATTTGTACCAGTTTGATATTAAGGATCTTGTAAAACTTATTAAAATAAAGAATAAAAAAAAGCCATTTAAATCTAATGAAAGGAAATTTATAAATCATTATCAAAGTTAGTTCATGTAAAATTTCTAATATGAAATTAATAAATGATTACAAAAGAATAAGAATAAGAAGTTTTATGTCATAATTGAAGAAAAAAATATAATAACAATATATTAAGTATCCATCACCAAATATACATAAAATTTGCTGTAAAATTCTCACTTTTTAATCACTAAATTTTTTGTTTAATTCTCTAATTATTGAATTTTCTGTCTGACTGGCCTGTATTTTTTATTACCAGTACTCATTATAATGAGTTGTGAAGTGGGACTGTATTTTGTGTCAGTGTATGAATTGATCCCCAATTAACCATTTATTATGACAACAAAAATGTATTCTCTTTGATATAAATTTGAACATGACAATAAATGTGCTGTGTGTCAAATATGTTACATTTGCTTGGATTTATTTGATACATATAAAGCTGTGTATAAATCTTCCTGATAAAAGAAATGTAATAACTCCACCTAAGCTACATGTACATAAGATGCTAATTTAACAGTTCAGTCTAACTTAAGTCATATACAGTTGACTCTTATTGTCTCGAACTCGGATGACTTGAATTTCCAGTTGTGTCGAATTTTTATCGAAGTCCCGAACTTTGTTGTGTACAAATATATATAATTTGACTCCTGTTGAGTCGAATTCGGACGAGTCGAAATTTCGGTTGTCTCAAATAAAAGTTTTGGTCCTGAGATGTAGAAAGCCATATTATTTACATTCGTTAAGTCGAATTTACCTGTCAAAACATGTGTATTACCTTGGGATTAAAATCGGATCACAGGTGAAACATTCGGTCATTGACTGACATATTTACCTTTAGGCTATTTCACATGCTTATTTCACAATCTGTCAAATTAATTAGTGATAATATTTGAATTGGCTTGGTATTATGACACAGGTTAGATGTGTACAATCAAAAATTATCGATTCATAATAAGTGCACTTGGGTCGGCATACATCAATGATTATGAAAAGTACCTAACGGAAGCGTTTTATCTATTGAATTACTTGTCGGAAATTAATTTTGATTAAAGATGTATAATTTCTCAATTTTGAGAGATTTGAAAAAATGTTACTCTTAATTAACAATTGTAATAAAAGGGGAAATTTTTTCACTTCCAACATGTCTTTCAGAATGTCTTCAAAATTTGGCTCGAATTGTCTCCCTTTCGTCGTTAAACAAACTACACTTCCGGTATTTTCGTAGCTCCTCTTGAGTCAAACTACGGTTGACTCAAATTTTGTCCATGGTCCCATCGAATTACGAGAGTCAACTGTAATTGTTACAGTGCCATTTAACATCAATAATACAGATAATTGTTTATACTTATTAAACACCCTCAAATCCATAACCAAGTTTCTAATACCCCTTACCATCATGTTTGGGTTTTAAATCTAGTGTTGAGTTTCTTGGATGTCTAATGTATAATATGTATACTATATACATGTATATTTTTTATAAACAATATATTACAAGTAAAAATAAAAAGAATTTAAAAAACTTTTTGTTTTGAAAGAATTTTTTAAAAAGCAGCATGACAAGTTCAAATCAATAGTATAATTAAAAATATGTAAAAATAGTTTAAAAATATCATGTTAATTTCAATGCAATAAATTACATAGGTTACAAGCACACTTTAAAACATTTACTGGTAGTTATTCATTTTATTTTCATTAAAAAAAAATTAAAAAGGTAGGTAAAAAGATCTGTCATGTAGCCTAAAGAAGGTGTGGCAATAAAAATAAGATCTTGATAATTAATATCATATAATCGTAATATCAACAACAAGAAAAGATTTTGAACTCGCTTATATTGTCATATGTTATTTATAATATTATAATTATTTATGTATTTCCAAAAAAAAAAGTCAATAGAACTCGAACTCATCATTTTATAACAAAAATGTCAATAAAAAGATTCTGAGTGTATAACAATGTTGATAAGGATAGTCATGAATGTCTGATATACTCTGTTTACATATAATACATGACTTCATTTCTAAGTAACAAAATACAAACTTGTAATGCCAAAAAATGTGTTTTAAATTCTAATCATACAAGATATTTTTATATAGCGATGTTTTGTCACGTTCTATCTGGATAGTAGATAAATGAATAATCTATTTCTTGTTGTTATCAAATTAATCAAAAAAAATACTGTTATAAAATAATGCTATTAAAATTATGTCAAATTGGTAAAATGGGTTAATTTCAATTAATACAATGTAGGTTTATGGTGTTTAACACCTCTTTCAATTAATAAATTAATTAATGCTTTCCAAACAAAAGATTATGAAGTAAACAATTTTGAAGAATAAAATAGTCAATAGATTAATGTATGGTTGTAAGTTTGTTGATGTTTTAAAGACAAAACTATAATCTGATTCAGACAACCTTGTACTTGATTTTCTACAGTTAAATTTTTTTTTAAATTAAGTACTAAAAATGTATATTCACTGATATGTTAGTAAAAATGGAGATTTATGGATTTTTAATTTATTTAATTTTCATATTCAACAGTGAAACCTGTCTTCAGTAAACAAAAACACTGTAAACCAAACATAATATTAAGTCTCAATGCCTGAAAATTAAAATACCTTTCTATTGTGGACAAAAACATTTTGCTTCAATGGTGTTCAATTTAGACAGGTTTCACCATATCATCTTTAATGTTCAATCACAATGCCCACTTAAAATATAAAACATGTGTATCCTTAAATTCTTGATAAAACAATGCACCCAAGTTTCACCTGCCAGTGTGCTATATCGGCCCCCTAATGTTGAGCCATTCAATTTCTGGAGTTTCACCTGCCAGTATGCTATATCTGCCCCCTAATGTTGAGCCATTCAATTTCTGGAGTTTCACCTGCCAGTATGCTATATCTGCCCCCTAATGTTGAGCCATTCAATTTCTGGAGTTTCACCTGCCAGTATGCTATATCTGCCCCCTAATGTTGAGCCATTCAATTTCTGGAGTTTCACCTGCCAGTATGCTATATCTGCCCCCTAATGTTGAGCCATTCAATTTCTGGAGTTTCACCTGCCAGTATGCTATATCTGCCCCCTAATGTTGAGCCATTCAATTTCAACACAAGAGGACTGTACTTCTACATAAAACTAGTCATTGACATGACCACATAAGAGGTTAATATTATACCTCAATCAACACTGCACATAACCCACTACGTACGCTACCTGTTTAGATCAAAAACCACAGTAATTAACAATAGTTAATACCTTAGTTTTACCTTTGTGGTGAAATGAAACAACAAAAAATGTTTGAAAATTTGTCTTAATTAGAATAAAATATACAATATACAACAGCATTAATTTGATATTACAACCATAATGATTATATCATAGACTTCTTAATATTACTTCAAATACCTATACATAATGTCCCATGCAATAACATTTAAATAATACTTATTATAAAATACCCTTCACATATATCACTGCAACATAATATATTTTTTTTTCTAATGGTGTTTATAAGAAGTATGTCTATACAATTTAAATTTATCTTAGAGTGGGGAATTCATATTTTTCTTCACAGTGAAAACATAAGTTTATATGGTCCATTTATTGAAGTGCTTCCTTCCCCCCTCTCGCTTAAATTTAAACAGAATAACTCAGTAGACTAATGCAGAAATTTTGGTTTGACTAAAAATTGCAAATGTTTGTTTCATGATAAGGACCCTCCCCTCCCCTCCCCCCCCCCCCCCCCCCCCCCCCCCCCCCCCAAAGATATATACCCCGGTATATATACATTCAGCACAATGGTCAGAAAATGTGTTGCATCTTCACCCACCCCACCACCTTTTATATAGTTGTGGCATATGGTTTTCTGTTATTACAGTTCCAAATTTCCTATTTCAACCTTTGACAGTAAAATAAAATGATATAAAAAATGAATACATAAATAATAAATTGAAATGATAAATGTAAATATGAAAGACAGATAATGAACTTTTCAAAAGAATGTCTATAAAATCAGCTTCTTTCTATCAGCAATGTATTGTTCTTCATAAGGCCATTACAGTTGATTAATTGTCCACCTAAAATATAAAGTAAATGTGTGTGAACAGTGAGAACATTAACAGTTATAACATCAAGATAATTGTATCATTTAATACACATGTATACCCCAGCTTGTACTTGATCAACACAATAAACTATAATAGTATAGTAATACACATGTATACCCCAGCTTGTACTTGATCAATACAATAAACTATAATAGTATAGTGATACACATGTATACCCCAGCTTGTACTTGATCAATACAATAAACTATAATAGTATAGTAATACACATGTATACCCCAGCTTGTACTTGATCACCACAATAAACTATAATAGTATAGTAATACACATGTATACCCCAGCTTGTACTTGATCAACACAATAAACTATAATAGTATAGTAATACACATGTATACCCCAGCTTGTACTTGATCAATACAATAAACTATAATAGTATAGTAATACACATGTATACCCCAGCTTGTACTTGATCAACACAATAAACTATAATAGTATAGTGATACACATGTATACCCCAGCTTGTACTTGATCAACACAATAAACTATAATAGTATAGTAATACACATGTATACCCCAGCTTGTACTTGATCAACACAATAAACTATAATAGTATAGTAATACACATGTATACCCCAGCTTGTACTTGATCAACACAATAAACTATAATAGTATAGTAATACACATGTATACCCCAGCTTGTACTTGATCAACACAATAAACTATAATAGTATAGTGATACACATGTATACCCCAGCTTGTACTTGATCAACACAATAAACTATAATAGTATAGTAATACACATGTATACCCCAGCTTGTACTTGATCAACACAATAAACTATAATAGTATAGTAATACACATGAATACCCCAGCTTGTACTTGATCAACACAATAAACTATAATAGTATAGTAATACACATGTATACCCCAGCTTGTATTTGATCAACACAATAAACTATAATAGTATAGTAATACACATGTATACCCCAGCTTGTACTTGATCAATACAATAAACTATAATAGTATAGTAATACACATGTATACCCCAGCTTGTACTTGATCAATACAATAAACTATAATAGTATAGTAATACACATGCATACCCCAGCTTGTACTTGATCAACACAATAAACTATAATAGTATAGTAATACACATGTATACCCCAGCTTGTACTTGATCAACACAATAAACTATAATAGTATAGTAATACACATGTATACCCCAGCTTGTACTTGATCAACACAATAAACTATAATAGTATAGTAATACACATGTATACCCCAGCTTGTACTTGATCAACACAATAAACTATAATAGTATAATGAATGGTGATAAAGGCTGTATAGTATAGTATAGTATAGCTGGAATAACATCTATTGTGCTCTTCCTCACCTACAATAGAAATGCCATACTGCCAGGACAATTCTAAATTATAACCCTGACCTCAATGTGTCTTTCTGACCATACAAATGTTGAATCATTTCAGCTAATATGATACCAAGGTGCACCATACAAATGTTGAATCATTTCAGCTAATATGATACCAAGGTGCACCATACAAATGTTGAATCATTTCAGCTAATATGATACCAAGGTGCACCATACAAATGTTGAATCATTTCAGCTAATATGATACCAAGGTGCACCATACAAATGTTGAATCATTTCAGCTAATATGATACCAAGGTGCACCATACAAATGTTGAATCATTTCAGCTAATATGATACCAAGGTGCACCATACAAATGTTGAATCATTTCAGCTAATATGATACCAAGGTGCACCATACAAATGTTGAATCATTTCAGCTAATATGATACCAAGGTGCACCATACAAATGTTGAATCATTTCTAATATGATACCAAGGTGCACCATACAAATGTTGAATCATTTCAGCTAATATGATACCAAGGTGCACCATACAAATGTTGAATCATTTCAGCTAATATGATACCAAGGTGCACCATACAAATGTTGAATCATTTCAGCTAATATGATACCAAGGTGCACCATACAAATGTTGAATCATTTCAGCTAATATGATACCAAGGTGCACCATACAAATGTTGAATCATTTCAGCTAATATGATACCAAGGTGCACCATACAAATGTTGAATCATTTCAGCTAATATGATACCAAGGTGCACCATACAAATGTTGAATCATTTCAGCTAATATGATACCAAGGTGCACCATACAAATGTTGAATCATTTCAGCTAATATGATACCAAGGTGCACCATACAAATGTTGAATCATTTCAGCTAATATGATACCAAGGTGCACCATACAAATGTTGAATCATTTCAGCTAATATGATACCAAGGTGCACCATACAAATGTTGAATCATCTCAGCTAATATGATACCAAGGTGCACCATACAAATGTTGAATCATTTCAGCTAATATGATACCAAGGTGCACCATACAAATGTTGAATCATTTCAGCTAATATGATACCAAGGTGCACCATACAAATGTTGAATCATTTCAGCTAATATGATACCAAGGTGCACCATACAAATGTTGAATCATTTCAGCTAATATGATACCAAGGTGCACCATACAAATGTTGAATCATTTCAGCTAATATGATACCAAGGTGCACCATACAAATGTTGAATCATTTCAGCTAATATGATACCAAGGTGCACCATACAAATGTTGAATCATTTCAGCTAATATGATACCAAGGTGCACCATACAAATGTTGAATCATTTCTAATATGATACCAAGGTGCACCATACAAATGTTGAATCATTTCAGCTAATATGATACCAAGGTGCACCATACAAATGTTGAATCATTTCAGCTAATATGATACCAAGGTGCACCATACAAATGTTGAATCATTTCAGCTAATATGATACCAAGGTGCACCATACAAATGTTGAATCATTTCAGCTAATATGATACCAAGGTGCACCATACAAATGTTGAATCATTTCAGCTAATATGATACCAAGGTGCACCATACAAATGTTGAATCATTTCAGCTAATATGATACCAAGGTGCACCATACAAATGTTGAATCATTTCAGCTAATATGATACCAAGGTGCACCATACAAATGTTGAATCATTTCAGCTAATATGATACCAAGGTGCACCATACAAATGTTGAATCATTTCAGCTAATATGATACCAAGGTGCACCATACAAATGTTGAATCATTTCAGCTAATATGATACCAAGGTGCACCATACAAATGTTGAATCATCTCAGCTAATATGATACCAAGGTGCACCATACAAATGTTGAATCATTTCAGCTAATATGATACCAAGGTGCACCATACAAATGTTGAATCATTTCAGCTAATATGATACCAAGGTGCACCATACAAATGTTGAATCATTTCAGCTAATATGATACCAAGGTGCACCATACAAATGTTGAATCATTTCAGCTAATATGATACCAAGGTGCACCATACAAATGTTGAATCATTTCAGCTAATATGATACCAAGGTGCACCATACAAATGTTGAATCATTTCAGCTAATATGATACCAAGGTGCACCATCACATGCTGAACATTTTCCAATATTTGACATTAAATCTATCTATTAAGGTTTTCAAGCAATTATGATAACAAGGTTTTAGGTCAAGGTCACCAATGATCAGACTGAACTATTGCACTGGACTTTTACTTTGTTCTTCTACAACAAAATAGTTGTTAGCCTAACCTAAACTTGTCAACAACTGAATAAAGCATGAACAACAAATAGTAATTATGAAATATGTATCTATACCATGTACACTGTACTAATGTGTATAATATACAGTCAATTATGGTATGGGAAATGCTTCTCTTTTTTGTTTAAATGTGTATCCTGAATTTATGTATTATGCATTTTGACCAACAAATTCTTCACATTTCTTCAACATTCACTTAAATAACAACAACAACACTATTGAAAGCATCACAAATGTACAAGACAAGTTCCTCTTTGTACTACATGAAACATTGAAATATTATATTATCATTTTATCAAAGAAGTTGCCCTGATTTTTTGAAATATTTGATCTAAATAAATACAGATTATTACATGTCATTTTTCATATTATACCCTTTATCAGCCACGGGGGGCCGATAGGCTCAAGGGATGATATATGAACGAGGGATGATATATGAACGAGGGCTGATAAAAGGTATATGAAAAATGACATGTTATGATATGTTTATCATATACTTCAACAGAGGAAGTAACTGATTTGTATCAAAATGTTTAGTCATTTTGGCTAGAATTAAATACATGTATAAAGTGATAGAACAAGAAAATTATTGTTTTAATATACAAATCCAATAAATGCATGTTTTTTAAGCACTTTCATTATCATAAGAGAGAAATTGGTAGTTAATAATTTTCTGTGCAAATATTTTATAAAACAGTTAAATCTGCTGTGTCTGTAAACACAGTTTTCCGGAAATTCACAAAGTGAACTTATGGACATTGACGGAAAGGCATGTAATAACATTCCGGAAGCAGTTAATAATTCCGGAAGCAGTTAATAAACTTGTTTTATCAGCCCGCTTGGACCATTCTTGTGAAACTGGGTGAAATAAACATTATTATTCTAAGCAAAACTCAAAGTTTTATTACAGGGTAAAATTTTAGCTTTATCATCTACAAGTATATGATAATGTTGTTTATTAACCAGTCACTACTTATTGGCAATTGAAAAAAAGAAGTGTCTTAGTATGTGTGAAACTTATAGAGCTTAAAAAAATTTCATAGAGACGACAGAAAAAGATAATTGAAATTTCTTATCTTCAGACCCAAATCAGATTTTGTAATAAAATTTGTAATTGCTAGCTGATATCTATACTTGTATAATGACACTTTTTTTTTACAGAGGAAGTAGTAATTTAGTCTTTTAACAACCAAACGGTATACAAAAATTAACAATAAAATGGTTGATTGGTGTATAAGGAGGGCCATCTTATATTACATTACAGGCTCCAGGACAAAGCAGTGCTCTGGGTCCCATACCTAGACCACCACTCACAGGAAAAAAAATTGTAAATGTCAATAAAATTAAACATATATTTATTGTATTGTTACTTCCAACAAAATCAGTGTTTAAACATTAAAAAAAACATGCTGTTCACAACATACATAGATTAGCATAGGGGCCCTGGGCAACTGCCCCGCGTGTCCATACGTTAAGACAGTACTGTGTATAATGCCAACTTGAGCAGTAATTCAGCTATATTGTGGCATACAATAAAATGGATACAATTCTTTGTACATACATGTTCATGACTAGGGTACAACTTGAGTGTGTCTAATAAATAGATACACAATAATTAATGTAATAAAATCTTTATTTATTTAATGAGGATTACTAACAGCCGGCATCACAAATAACTCTCCTCAAACATATGCAGAATATATCCAATAATGATAATAAGCTTTAAGCATAATGAAATAACATAAGATGCATGGCAATATATACAGGACAAGACATACAAACTTTCATACAGATGCTCTCACTGACACACACCACTCAAAAACAGACATGTCAGGAAGTGTGCAAGGTTGTGATGATGAAAGTAATATGATAATTATACAATAATGTAATACTATAATACAATAATTATATAAGTCCCCAATTCAACAATGTTAATCATGAATTTTGTAATCGAAATCGTCCAGTAGATTTGATAACTTGGAGTACACAATTATCATCACTTCCTTCTAATAAACTTAGACAAAGATAAGATAAATACACAATAAGATCAGAAAAGTCTTGACACTATAGGATATTTTTTTCCGCTTTTCTGGAAGATTACTATTATCCTTATTCAGCAAATTTCTAAGTACATGTATAAAAAAGTAATGATTTAAACACAAACTCTAAAGATTTTATAAATTTATACAGTAGATTGATCTGTTGTTGTTCCAGAAATTGTGTATGAGTTAATCATCTCAGTGTCTTCAGAGGTACACACACACACACATACTTATTACATCTCAGTGTCTCCAGAGGTACACACATACACACACATACTTATTACATCTCAGTGTCTCCAGAGGTACACACACACATACTTATTACATCTCAGTGTCTCCAGAGGTACACACACACACACACATACTTATTACATCTCAGTGCCTCGAGAGGTACACACACATACTTATTACATCTCAGTGTCTCGAGAGGAACACATACACACACATACTTATTACATCTCAGTGTCTCCAGAGGTACACACACACACATACTTAATACATCTCAGTGTCTCCAGAGGTACACACACACACACACACACATACTTATTACATCTCAGTGTCTCCTGAGGTACACACACACACACATACTTATTACATCTCAGTGTCTCCAGAGGTACACACACACACATACTTATTACATCTCAGTGTCTCCAGAGGTACACACACACACATATACTTATTACATCTCAGTGTCTCCAGAGGTACACACACACACACACACACATACCTATTACATCTCAGTGTCTCCAGAGGTACACACACACACACATACTTATTACATCTCAGTGTCTCCAGAGGTACACACACACACATACTTATTACATCTCAGTGTCTCCAGAGGTACACACACACACATACTTATAACATCTCAGTGTCTCCAGAGGTACACACACACACACATACTTATTACATCTCAGTGTCTCCAGAGGTACACACACACACATACTTATTACATCTCAGTGTCTCCAGAGGTACACATACACACACACACACATACTTATTACATCTCAGTGTCTCCAGAGGTACACACACACACACATACTTATTACATCTCATTGTCTCCAGAGGTACACACACACACACATACTTATTACATCTCAGTGTCTCCAGAGGTACACACAAACACACACACATACTTATTACATCTCAGTGTCTCCAGAGGTACACACACACACACATACTTATTACATCACTAACTTTTTCAACATTTACTAAAATACATATGAAGATTCATTTCATGGCTGGATTATTAGCAATAGCAATTTTCTGTTATAATTACAGCTCTAATTAATTCTAAATATTTGATTTCCTTGACAACATTGTAAAGTACTGAAATTAAAAAAAACACACGAGCAAGTTAGCACTAAAATTTGACGCAATCAAATCCTGTTTATTATATAATAGTACAACGGTTAATAAATATGGTGTAAATTAATTACTTTTCTGGTAAACACGAGTCGTCCACCAGAACTGTTATGTGATTGGTCAATATATTTACTGGTAACCAGCATATGATTGGATGTTCAAAGATAAATGAAAGGTTACTTGACATGACCCCAAACGGGTTGTTGTTAGATATTAGTGTATCACAAAAATATCTTTAAAAATACAACAAGTAATTCTAGTTATATTGATTTTCAGTTGAAATTTTGGTGGAGGGGTTTGTGTTTGATGAAAAAATAACAATTTCTATCCAACCTTACTATCAATCAAATCGTGACTTTGTAAACAACAAACCAGACTTAGGCTTTATAAATAAAAGACTTGAATTTGTCATGTGGATAATTAATCTATAATAAACAGAGTTAGACTGTTCTAGATACGCAACATAGATACAAAGCAGATCAAATAAAGAAGTGTACTAAACCTGAAATTATGTGTGTATTATTCCATAACCTGTAAAAAGACAATTTAATCAAGAGTGAATATAGTGCCACTACAACAGTTAAATAGATTGATAAAGTGACATCATCAGGACCCTCAGTTAACACTGATTACAGTCATTCCCTCAAGGAGGAACAAATCGTAATCAACCGTGGGTTACCGATGATGATGATGAAACTAAAACTGTTAAATAGATTGATAAAGTGACATCATCAGGACCCTCAGTTAACACTGATTACAGTCATTCCCTCAAGGAGGAACAAATCGTAATCAACCGTGGGTTACCGATGATGATGATGAAACTAAAACTGTTAAATAGATTGATAAAGTGACATCATCAGGACCCTCAGTTAACACTGATTACAGTCATTCCCTCAAGGAGGAACAAATCGTAATCAACCGTGGGTTACCGATGATGATGATGAAACTAAAACTGTTAAATAGATTGATAAAGTGACATCATCAGGACCCTCAGTTAACACTGATTACAGTCATTCCCTCAAGGAGGAACAAATCGTAATCAACCGTGGGTTACCGATGATGATGATGAAACTAAAACTGTTAAATAGATTGATAAAGTGACATCATCAGGACCCTCAGTTAACACTGATTACAGTCATTCCCTCAAGGAGGAACAAATCGTAATCAACCGTGGGTTACCGATGATGATGATGAAACTAAAACTGTTAAATAGATTGATAAAGTGACATCATCAGGACCCTCAGTTAACACTGATTACAGTCATTCCCTCAAGGAGGAACAAATCGTAATCAACCGTGGGTTACCGATGATGATGATGAAACTAAAACTGTTAAATAGATTGATAAAGTGACATCATCAGGGCCCTCAGCTAACACTGATTACAGTCATTCCCTCAAGGAGGAACAAATCGTAATCAACCGTGGGTTACCGATGATGATGATGAAACTAAAACTGTTAAATAGATTGATAAAGTGACATCATCAGGACCCTCAGTTAACACTGATTACGAGCATGCCCTCAAAGAGGAACACATCGTAATCAACCGTGGGTTACCGATGATGATGATGAAACTACAACTGTTAAATAGACTGATAAAGTGACATCATCAGGACCCTCAGTTAACACTGATTACGAGCATGCCCTCAAAGAGGAACACATCGTAATCAACCGTGGGTTACCGATGATGATGATAAAACTAAAACTGTTAAATAGATTGATAAAGTGACATCATCAGGACCCTCAGTTAACACTGATTACGAGCATGCCCTCAAAGAGGAACACATCGTAATCAACCGTGGGTTATGGATGATGATGATAAAACTAAAACTGTTAAATAGATTGATAAAGTGACATCATCAGGACCCTCAGTTAACACTGATTGCAGTCATTCCCTCAAGAAGGAACACATCGTAATCAACTGTGGGTCACCGATGATGATGAAGTGCATGCAAACTATTGTCCATTTAATTACCAGCTCATATATTGATGTATATTAATTTAATCTGACATCTGTAAATATAAATATTAATATTGAAAATATATTAAAAATATTCCTATGTAAAACCATCTTTTAATAACATGCAAATAGTAATTATTACCATCTCTTTTTCTTCTGGGCTCTAAAAAAACACATTATTTTTGTAAATATCTAAGACTAGATCTAGAGCTTCCATGCCTGTGAATCTATGTCCAGTATTCTTAGACATCATAGAGAAATCACTGCTACACTACATTTCTAGACGACCATCGACTGATCATAATGTGAAGTCTTTTAAAGAAGAATTTTATAAATTTGAAATAGACTCCTATTCTAATTTGTGTTCTATGGTGGTAGCCATTTTAGATTTAGAACCTGATCAAAATATAGAAACAATATCATCAAAAACAAGTTGGTTACAAATCTGTGGTTTCTAACAACAAATTCCTCCTCAAAACCTGTCATACTTTGTTCTGTGGTCATCTTGGATTTCAATAAGAGATAACAAAATCTAACTGAGGCATTCAGAATAAAAATTACAATTTCCCCATAACTCCTATTCTATCTTATATTGCATGGCAATGACCACTCCAGGTTCACTTTCTGTACAAAAACAATTATGTTAAAGAACTATACAACAGTGATTGCTTATGTTAAATTTGGTTTGATGTTTGTGAGGATTTTCCTACAATTTTCTCATAGAATCCTCTGTTGACTTATGTTCTGTCATGCCGGCCATCTTGTATTTCAAACCAGAAGTAAAACACAAAGTTCCATCTAAGAAGAAAATATTAAAAATTTCAGCCAATCAGAAGTAAAATTAGCCAAACACCCATTTTGAAATTTCAAATAAAATGAAAGTATAATGTTAAGGACCATCCAAGTAACGTTCTGCAAAAAAAATTGGTTCAATTTGCTCTAGTGGATTCTGAGAAAAAATTGGTTCAATTTGCTCTAGTGGGTTCTGAGAAAAAATGTGAAATCGTAACAGATACAGACAACCATAATGAAAACAGACAACAATGACAGACATAAAGCGACAACAACAGAAAGTGTTAGTTATTATCAACATTTATATTTCAACAGATTATTGACAGGTTTTAATCTAAACTTTTATTTAAACACACTGTCATACCTTCTTTAAATCTTTCTGGTTCTTCTTCTTGTTATTTTCATAGAACATAAAATCCTGAAAAAAACACAGAGATACAATGTACACTCGGTAACTATTCAAAGTAAATGAAATATTACAATACATGTACACTGAGATCAAATATGTTGGTAGACTTCTATAAACTGGAAAGTAGAAAATCAAATCCACAAGTATACGGACCATTTTTACCTTCAAAATGGACACTTGTTACAGAATTTCATAGATTTTTTGGCCTGCATCAAACATATTTTTAAGCATCAAGAATAACTACAATACGTTTTTGTCCACTAAAGATTGGTACATTTCCTTGTAATTTGTTAAAAATAGATATTACATTTCAATCTAAATTTAATCATACTACTTCATATTACACTGCTAGCACAGATCTATACAAAAATACTTTGTTTATTTCAACATGATTCCAATTGATTTATTTCTATTTTGTTGCAGTAGACTGTCAAGTTTTCTTCATTTTAATGGAGGGAAAAAAACAGGATGAACTATTTACTAAGCATAGGAAATCTATGATGTGATCTCATCTTATATGTGACATTCTGTCATGTCCTAGTACATGTACCGTATTTTACGGACGATAGGTCGATATTTTTTTTTCTCAACACGCTGGCTTCGACCTATCGTCCACATCGACCTATACAAGGATGAAGTTAAAAAAATCTGGAATCCCTAAAAAAAAAATTCGATAAAAATGACGATTTTGTTTACAGTATAGCTTGAATTTGCTGTAGGTTTTTTTTCTGAATAAGAAGACTGAAATCATCGATGTTCTTGGGGAATAAAAGTATACTAACAAGGGGTGCAATTCTGGGGAAAAAATGTTAAACTTCCGAAAAAAATCAATAATATTCAATGATTGAAGTGTTAGCGAAAATCAGTTCAATATTGAATTGTATAATAAAATATATACTATAGAAATGTATGTTGTTGAAAAAATATCACAGGGTGGATCGTTTTACAATATAAAATTTATTGTCACAAAATTGCTTTTCCATCTAACACGAGCATGCGCACGGGGTTGTAGTAAAAAATGGCGGTTGCATTAAATCTCACAAGTATCGATTTCGTTAAACTAGAATGTTCTACACTTGAATTGGTCAATTAGGAACAAATAAAATAATCACCATGAGATAATCAACACAGGTGAACATCAGTCGGCACTTAATTATCCTGATCAGCTGATTGAAAATTTACTGGACCGAGACGATCACATAATTTGTGTACTACTAATTAAACACAGTTTAAAGGTATGTCAATAAAACTGCACAAGGTGATACATTGTTTTGACAGCTTGATTATTTTATTGTATGAACACCGTTTACCATCTATTGTGACACCCACAGATGGCCTGATTTGAATGTCATCGATGTCTTGCTTTACAAACCAGACTCCTCATAAAAAAACAAGTTTAAAAACAAAATTTTATTTAATTTAATTTTCATAATTATTTCGTTTATGACACATAAGAATAGTATTCTGGAGTTAATACTTACATATACTTACCGAAGAACATCGTTATAGGACAAATGTTTACCGATGTAAAAAAAAAACAAAAACAAATTTTGATGTGACGATACTTACCCAAGTTGTCATCGGCATCCTCGACTTATGGAATGCTTCGACCTATCTTAGTATTTCCCAAAAAATTTAGCCGAAAAGCAGCAATTCGACCTATCGTCCCCATCGACCTATAGTCCGTAAAATACGGTATATATTACGGCACTTAAACATAGGACATAAAAGTTCTGCTCCAGACAAATGTTGTATAAGATGAATTCTGGGTAAAACAATATGAACTCTGTCAATGTAGGGGAGATATATAATTACAGAAATTAACAGTTACTGTCAACTTAATACCTAGTTCATATTTGTATCTACTTAATAGAAGTTCTTTTTGAGGCACAATAAAATGTTTGGAGCATTTTATGTCTTTAAATCAATTTCTTCATTCAAATATTATATACATGTACTTACTAATAAGAATACTGCTCCAACCATAACAGCTTTCATTTTAATGTCCAGATCAACAGGGAAGGAGATACCAAAGTTATCAGCATCTGTAAACAGTTCTTTACCTAACCCTGTCCATTGTTTTGTTACCCTACCAACGAATGTTGTCTCATCAGCTGTGTGTACCTATAAAACATTTTGTAAAGTATTTTGTAAAGAGTTCCACAGCATACAGTGTCTCAACACTTGATGTAAATGTTTTATAATCGTCTTAAAATTTTATCAAAAACAAATATATGTATTTAATATTCTAACCATAAAAAAGAGCTTCATGAACTATCCTTGAAGGATAGATGTTAGCAACATCGAAATAATTAATCTAGTTTAATCAAGCAAAGTGGAAAAGCGACCCAAAATTTTAGCTCTGCATGAACACAAATATAAATTATTTTTATCAAATAGTAATCTTATTTGATTAAATCCAATACATGTCACTATGGTAACATTTTCTTTGACCTATTTTTTTATATTCATGCATTGTAACAATGAATATAGGGAAAAGGGGGTCAAACAATTGTGATACAATCAATAAACATTAAGATCATATTCTACTAGTAAAAAATGTTTTTCATCTATAATTAAACAGAATCTATTACTGATTAACCTGTGATCAAGTAAGAACAAAATATATTTAAACCTGTCTAAAACAAACACTGTACTATGTAATCGACAGGTGTATGGATAAGACAAGTTCCATTTGTGTAAAGTTTCCAAACGATCACACTGAATTTAAAGTGCAGTTTAGAGTTTTTACCAGTTTATTCAGTGTTTGCTTTAAATAGATTTGACTGTACCAGTACTTAAACTTCCCACAATGCATCAGAAACATCAACAACTTACATCAAACTCAATATCTCCACACATCTCCCACTGACAACATGGTCCCTTAATTCTAAGAACTGTCTCTCCTTCTGCATTCTCTATTTTAAATCTTGGTTTACACAAACTCCAGGCCTGTGACACATATCCTACAATGTGTCCTGGTGGGGCTTCTACTGTCACTCTCTGTTAAATTAAAACAGATATTTTAATATGGTAAAACCTGTCCTGTAATTCTACAATGTGTCCAATGTGTGCAATGTTTATTTGTAAATAATCTAATATATGTGTTCACTTCATTTAGAAAGCCATGTGATTGGACAAAAGGTTGGCATATGACTTCAAAATTAAAAGCTACCACACTTCATATGAAATATAATTTGGTCAACACTTTCACAAGCCAATAAAACTACAAACAATTGGATTCAATTCTTAAATAATTCAAACATAACAAATGTTAATCTAAGACTCATGTACCACAGACAGACAGACAGAAAGTCAAATATTCTCAATGAATAATGTCAAAAGACAAATAATTACACAAAAAATATAATATTGGTAAGATAAAAGATTCCTTTTTTAATTAAAATAAGTCTCATAATTACCTGTAAACAGCATGGACACCAGCAAGTACTACACCTCAGACCTCTAGATAAGTGTATCACCTCTGTATTCCTGTTGTCAAGGATCTTAATATCAAATGGACGAGAGGAACCACAACAATTTCTGGTACAACAACAGGTGTCTATAATCAAATATATATAACTTGTCTCATAATCGTTTCCCCAGTAACAGCAATAAAAGTTAAAGTAAGCAAAACCTCTGTTATGTTCCCCCTGTTCTAAAAATATATGTCAACTGACTGCAATAAATATCGACTCATCAGTAGAAAATATTAACATTGTAGCTTCTAGAAACATATTACTCTTTGCTGGAAATATTAATTTGGTTGAAAATGATAATAGGAAACTTTTATTTATATTTTTGTTTATAAAAATATCCTCTTCCTGAACTTTAATGTTGTAGTTTTGTTTTTTTTTGTTTTTTTCCCCCCACTTAGTTTCATTTCGTTATTGTATCATTTGGTATACATTTTACAAAGAAGTTAATCTGTATAACATGTCATATCTCACTCAGAAGTTAATCTGTATAGCATGTCATATCTCACTAAGAAGTTAATCTGTATAGCATGTCATATCTCACTAAGAAGTTAATCTGTATAACATGTCATATCTCACTCAGAAGTTAATCTGTATAACATGTCATATCTCACTCAGAAGTTAATCTGTATAACATGTCATATCTCACTCAGAAGTTAATCTGTATAACATGTCATATCTCACTCAGAAGTTAATCTGTATAACATGTCATATCTCACTCAGAAGTTAATCTGTATAGCATGTCATATCTCACTCAGAAGTTAATCTGTATAGCATGTCATATCTCACTAAGAAGTTAATCTGTATAACATGTCATATCTCACTCAGAAGTTAATCTGTATAACATGTCATATCTCACTCAGAAGTTAATCTGTATAACATGTCATATCTCACTCAGAAGTTAATCTGTATAACATGTCATATCTCACTAAGAAGTTAATCTGTATAACATGTCATATCTCACTAAGAAGTTAATCTGTATAGCATGTCATATCTCACTAAGAAGTTAATCTGTATAACATGTCATATCTCACTCAGAAGTTAATCTATATAACATGTCATATCTCACTAAGAAGTTAATCTGTATAGCATGTCATATCTCACTAAGAAGTTAATCTGTATAACATGTCATATCTCACTCAGAAGTTAATCTGCATAACATGTCATATCTCACTCAGAAGTTAATCTGTATAACATGTCATATCTCACTAAGAAGTTAATCTGTATAACATGTCATATCTCACTAAGAAGTTAATCTGTATAGCATGTCATATCTCACTAAGAAGTTAATCTGTATAACATGTCATATCTCACTCAGAAGTTAATCTGTATAACATGTCATATCTCACTAAGAAGTTAATCTGTATAGCATGTCATATCTCACTAAGAAGTTAATCTGTATAACATGTCATATCTCACTCTGAAGTTAATCTGTATAACATGTCATATCTCACTCAGAAGTTAATCTGTATAGCATGTCATATCTCACTCAGAAGTTAATCTGTATAGCATGTCATATCTCACTAAGAAGTTAATCTGTATAACATGTCATATCTCACTCAGAAGTTAATCTGTATAACATGTCATATCTCACTCAGAAGTTAATCTGTATAACATGTCATATCTCACTCAGAAGTTAATCTGTATAACATGTCATATCTCACTAAGAAGTTAATCTGTATAACATGTCATATCTCACTAAGAAGTTAATCTGTATAGCATGTCATATCTCACTAAGAAGTTAATCTGTATAACATGTCATATCTCACTCAGAAGTTAATCTGTATAACATGTCATATCTCACTAAGAAGTTAATCTGTATAGCATGTCATATCTCACTAAGAAGTTAATCTGTATAACATGTCATATCTCACTCAGAAGTTAACCTGTATAACATGTCATATCTCACTCAGAAGCTAATCTGTATAACATGTCATATCTCACTCAGAAGTTAATCTGTATAACATGTCATATCTCACTTATTTCTGAAGTTTAAAATTTATAAATTAAGAGAAGTTTGACTTTAACAAGTCTGATAATTAAAATGAAGAATTTGTGATATTATAATTTGTTTTGACAAGATTCAATTATACCAGAAACTCAATTATATGCATAAAACAAAATGGTATCAAGGGACATAAATGAAAATTGATACAGATGTATTATTGAGTGAGTGATTGGTGTTAAATGCCATGTGAGCAATTTTTCAGCCCTATCATGGCAAGAACAAGTTACTTTTGATGAGATGATAATGATGTCCTCTTTGTACTAGAACTACACGCTTAGTTGGATTTCATAGAGCTAGCTCACTGAAACAGAGGCACCCCATTCTGAGCCAACAAATCTCTCCTCTTACTCCTTAATACTGTGTGCCAAGCGGAGAAGCAGGAACAATATTATAGTCTTTAGTTACACATGACCAGGACTCAAGCCCACAAGGCGAGCATGCTAACCATTACACCAATGATGTGGTTCTGTATTTATCCTACAAGTCAATGTTGACGTAAATGTTGATTATATATATATTTATCACCCAGATTATTTTGATATCTCCTTGTTTTTTTTAAGTATGACTGTATTTAAAGTATTTCAACAATACATTGCTGAATTTGTACATACCTTCTACTGCGTGATAAACTCTCTGTCCTAGTGAATTGACAATTTCATACTTGTTATTTGTCTCAAAACCAGTCATTGCTGTAAATAAATAAATTACACATATAAACTGGGCACTATATAATCATTAATAACAGCTACACCATCAACACCATTGGAACTACTGTAAATGATTCCATGAATCTGGTCTCTCACCAAGACTGGTAATTTATTTAAATAATTCTAACAATATTGATATAAACTTGATTTCAAATTACATGTGCACCAGTACAAGTCTTTATTTCTGTCTAGAGAGCTGCTTTACTTATCCTTCTCTAACACATGAGTTCATCCTTTATTTTTGGTGGTATCCGTGTTGTTCTACTTTGTAGTTTTCTGTGTTGTGTTGTTTTGTTTGTCTTGGTTCTGTTTCTTGTGTCTAATATTGCCTGTTTCTCTAGATTGTCCATTCTTGAGTGCCCCTTCGGTTTTCTCTAATGTTTATATAATAATTTACTATAATCGGATAAGCATGCATGTACCTAACAAATCAGAGTTTTAAATTGTTAGAAACTAGCTCAGCACTGAGCTGAGCCTGTGTCGCTCACCTTTCATTCTGCTCTGAGGAAACTTAATACAGAACCCTCCATAGCCTATAGGTGCTTCCCACCAAATTTCGGTTCGTTTTGGCAAAGCAGTTTCAGAGAAGAAGATTTTTAGAAAGCAACCAATCTAAAACAAGAATTGCAGGTGGCAGCCATGTTTGTTAATGGATCAAAACGAAATGAGCAATCTCTATAGAGGACCTTCCATAGATGCTTCCTACCAAGTTTCGGTTCATTTGGCCAAGCTGTGTCAGAGTAGAAAATTTTTAGAAATTGACTAATCGGAAAAAAGAATTGTCTGTGGTGGCCATGTTTGTTAACAGATTGGGACAAAATGAGCAATCTTTATAAGAGGACTTTCCATAGATGCTTCCTACCAAGTTTCGGATCATTTGGCCATGCAGTTTCAGAGGAGAAGATTTTTTAGAAATAGACCAATCAGAAACAAGAATCGCCTGTGGTGGCCATGTTTGTTAATGGATTGGGACAGAATGAGCAATCTTTATAGAGGACCTTCCATAGATGCTTCCTACCAAGTTTCGGTTCATTTGGCCATGTGGTTTCAGAGGAGAATATTCTTAGAAATAG
Organism: Bathymodiolus septemdierum; assembly: GCA_963383655.1. Classification (NCBI taxonomy): domain Eukaryota; kingdom Metazoa; phylum Mollusca; class Bivalvia; order Mytilida; family Modiolidae; genus Bathymodiolus; species Bathymodiolus septemdierum. Next base: position 17,222,245 of record OY726519.1, on the reverse strand, counting down.
ACCAATCAGAAACAAGAATTGCCTGTGGTGGCCATGTTTGTTAATGGATCGGGACGGAATGAGCAATCTTTATAGAGGACATTCCATAGATGCTTCCTACTAAAGTTTCGGATCATTTGGCCAAGCGGTTTCAGAGGAGAAGATTTTTAGAAATCGACCAATCAGAAATAAGAATTGCCTATGGTGGCCATGTTTGTTAATGGATCGGAACGAAATGAGTACTCTTTATAGAGGACCACCCATAGATGCTTCCTACCAAGGTTCGGTTCATTTAGCCAAGCGGTTTCAGAAGAGAAGAATTTTTTTTATCAGCCAATCAGAAACAAGCGTCGCCTGTGGCGGCCATGTTCGTTAACGGATCGGGACGAAATGAGCAATCTTTATAGAGGACCTTCCATAGATGGTTCCTACCATGTTTCAATTTATTTGGTCGAGGGGTTTTAGAGGCATATTTATCTGTAATTCAATTCAGAGATAACTGCATTTTGAATAGATACAAAATGTACCTATATTTAAACTAGAGTTATCTCCCTTTTAACATATTTTTTTTTTTTTAGAAATCAATGAAAACAGAAACAAGAATCGCCTGTGGTGGCCATGTTTGTCAACAGATCAAGATGAAATTAGCAATCTTTATAGAGGACCTTCCATAGATGCTTCCTACCAAGTTTCGGTTCATTTTGGCCAAGTGGTTTCAGAGAAGATTTTTTAGAAATCAACCAAGCAGAAACAAGAATTGCCTGTGGTGGCCATGTTTGTTAACGGATCATAATGAAATGAGCATTCTTTATAGAGGACCTTCCATAGATGCTTCTTACCAAGTTTCATATCATTTGGCCAAGCGGTTTCAGAGGAAATGCTGTTTTAGAAATCGAACAATAAGAAACAAGAATTGTCTATGACGGCCATGTTTGTTAACGGATCAAAATGGAATAAGCAATTCCCATAGAGGACCTTCCATAGATGCTTCCTACCAAGTTTCGGTTCATTTGGCCAAGCTGTGTCAGAGTAGAAAATTTTTAGAAATTGACTAATCGGAAAAAAGAATTGTCTGTGGTGGCCATGTTTGTTAACAGATTGGGACAAAATGAGCAATCTTTATAAGAGGACTTTCCATAGATGCTTCCTACCAAGTTTCGGATCATTTGGCCATGCAGTTTCAGAGGAGAAGATTTTTTAGAAATAGACCAATCAGTAACAAGAATCGCCTGTGGTGGCCATGTTTGTTAATGGATTGGGACAGAATGAGCAATCTTTATAGAGGACCTTCCATAGATGCTTCCTACCAAGTTTCGGTTCATTTGGCCATGTGGTTTCAGAGGAGAATATTCTTAGAAATAGACCAATCAGAAACAAGAATTGCCTGTGGTGGCCATGTTTGTTGATGGATCGGGACGGAATGAGCAATCTTTATAGAGGACATTCCATAGATGCTTCCTACTAAGTTTCGGATCATTTGGCCAAGCGGTTTCAGAGGAGAAGATTTTTAGAAATCGACCAATCAGAAATAAGAATTGCCTATGGTGGCCATGTTTGTTAATGGATCGGAACGAAATGAGTACTCTTTATAGAGGACCACCCATAGATGCTTCCTACCAAGGTTCGGTTCATTTACCCAAGCGGTTTCAGAAGAGAAGAATTTTTTATATCAGCCAATCAGAAACAAGCGTCGCCTGTGGCGGCCATGTTCGTTAACGGATCGGGACGAAATGAGCAATCTTTATAGAGGACCTTCCATAGATGGTTCCTACCAAGTTTCAATTTATTTGGTCGAGGGGTTTTAGAGGCATATTTATCTGTAATTCAATTCAGAGATAACTGCATTTTGAATAGATACAAAATGTACCTATATTTAAACTAGAGTTATCTCCCTTTTAACATATTTTTTTTTTTAGAAATCAATGAAAACAGAAACAAGAATCGCCTGTGGTGGCCATGTTTGTTAACAGATCAAGATGAAATTAGCAATCTTTATAGAGGACCTTCCATAGATGCTTCCTACCAAGTTTTGGTTCATTTGGCCTAGTGGTTTCAGAGGAAAAGATTTTTTAAAATAGGCCAATCAGAAACAAGTATTGCCTGTGGCGGCCATGTTTGTTAATGGATCGGGACAAAATGAGCAATCTTTATAGAGGACCTTCCATAGATGCTTCCTACCAAGTTTCAGTTCATATGGCTGAGGGGTTTCAGAGGAGAAGTTTAAAATGTAAAAAGTTAACGGACGACAGACGACGGACGCCAAGTGATGGCAAAAGCTCACATTGCCTTTGGCAAGGTGAGCTAAAAATTCAAATTTCAATTCATCTTTTAAATTCTATTGAGTTGAGTATTTTTTTTTAAATGATATTATATTGGTATATTTTACCAAGCTTTACTTTTGAGTTGTTTTCGTCTTTTTTATCCATTGGAACCTGTCTAAACTGAATGTTGACATCATTTAGAATAATAATAAATTCTTTATTTATATAGGGTTACACAGTTAGTTAATAACTAATTTTCCCAGAGGCCCTCATTGACATATTAAAACATACATTGTAAAACTACTGTAGTATGTATCCAATTTTGAAGCAACTTCATTGGTCAATTTATCTATTTAACTTGTCACCTTTGTCAGTAGTCAATGAACAGCAGACAAAGAAATACTTACAAGTAAGGGGAAAGGCAGACAGGAGAAATTGGGATTGGTGGATTTTTCTGTCTTTTAAATTTATTCGATTGTTCTGCCATACTGTTATCATAAAGGGAGTTAATTTACCTTCCAGAACTTCTACTTTTTGCTTGACGAGAAGTTGATCAACAGAAGCTAAATATTCTAATCCTTTAGGACAGGTAAAATCTCCCTGAGGTGCTGCTACCCAATTCTCTCCTGATGCCCCTGCATAAAACAAATATATACATACCCTCGATAGCCTCAATTTTCTGTTTGACAAGTAACTGATCAACCATAGCCAAATATTCCAGTCCTTTAGGACACCCAGGGGGAGCTTGTCCTGGCTGGGCCCATTGTGTAGGAGCTCCTGTAATGGTACAACATTAAGCATACAACAACAAGCAAAGAAGTAAAGCGGTCTACTAAATCAAGTTGACACATAAATATGGTAGTTGTTTGTAAAATAAAATGTGATTGTGATGTAATACAGTATTAAAGCAAGTGCTTGCAATAAACATTAATATTTAAGAATTGAATGCATTCTTTTGAAGCTTCATTGGGGTATGAAAGCGTTGACCGAAGTACATTTTCAATGAAGCGCGGTAGAATGCACGGTAGAATGCATTCAATTCTTATAATTATATTTAAATCACACCAAAATTTAATACAGTTGAATTTTTCGCTGTGAATTTTATTTGTGTTAGATTATTTGGAAATTACTACGCCATTGATTGTTTACATCTGACGTCGTCATGGAGGCACTGCAAGTTCGGATTTGAGTTTCATTGGGATGTGAAACATCTCTTTTATAATCATGTGACCACTTCATAACCAATCATATTGTAACATTTCAATGAAAAACGGAAGTAATGTAATTATTAACTATACAAGTAAACAACATGATTATCATGTGTTTTATATAGACTTTGTATATGTCTATTATAGTGATTTATCATGATATGTATCAGACTGTTCAGTGAGTTAAGATGAGAGGTTGATTTTAGTAGAATTGACCATCACTTAATATTCAAGATGTAAACCTACTGTTGGCCAGCCTCGCTATCGCCAGACTCAATGTCATTTCCTTTGATAACTTCAGTAAAATTTAAACTCAGTGGTACATGTAGTAGCTTTCATCTTATTTTATCACAGATAACTGGAATACTAAGATATTACAAATGTAAAATTGTCAGCCCCTTAGACTTGACATGATAAGGTTACGACTAAATAGCTATAATCTGTAAAATTAAAATATTTTAAACTGACTTCATTTAACTTCATTTAATATTACTTGGTCTATATCAAAAATTCAGAATGTATAGCTTAATTTACACTGAGCGACTAAACTTCTGCATTCTATATTTAAATTCCTTTGGTAAACATTTCATTTTTGAAACATATTTTGAAACTAATTTAAACGAATTCAATCTTTCTAATTAGCTATGAAACATTTGTTCTAAGCTGTTTTTTCAAACAAAATGCAATGAATGCAATTTGCATGCAACATAGTGGGTGGTGCATGAACAGTTTTTAATTGTTAATAGGGATTGAATATGTATGTAAAGTCTGTTTTACCTCTATAACACTTTAAAACAAAATCAGATTTATTTTTATCATTTATTTAAAATTTAAAATGATGCACACTTTTACAATCTTTCATAAACAACACAAGCAACTTTCTAACAAAATAATAATATGCAATGTAATCAAAGAGCAATGGTAAACAATGATGTGGACAATATAATTTACTTAAATATGTCTACTTTAAATGTTACCATGTGGAAAAAACAAGGGAATTTTTGTTCTATTAGGTTAATAAATGAAGGGTTTTTATTCTTTCATCTGATATCAAGATAAAATATTTCTTCCAGCCATATCTTTAAAGCTTTCTATGATAAATAAGTGATGAAATCAAAACAGAAGTGAACATGAACATGACAGAAAATAACATTGATGAGATAACAATGGGTAGATAACTCTTCCATATCAATAATGTACTTCTTTCCTGTATTTAAATTTCATTATACAGTAAAACCTGTCTAAATCAAACACCTTTGGGACAAGAATTTATTCAGTTTAGACAGGTGTTTGGTTTACACAGGTTCAAATTACATAAGACATTTCCTACATGGGACTGTAACATCTGTCTGGTTTAGGCAGGTTTTCAGCTTAATCAGTGTTCATCAGTGTTCGGTTTAGACAGGTTTTACTGTATTATATTTCACTTATTTATATAGGAGCATGCATGTAGGTGGCAGAGTGGTCAAGGTCGTAGACAAGTCTTATACCCTTGACACTGGTTCACACCTGGTTAAGGTCAGAGACAAGTCTTATACCCCCGACACTGGTTCACACCTGGTCAAGGTCATAGACAAGTCTTATACCCCTGACACTGGTTCACACCTGGTCAAGGTCATAGACAAGTCTTATACCACTGACTGGTTCACATCCAGATATCTACCTTATATTTATGAGTTAGGGTTTCCAGACATCTAACTATGGACAAGTGATTCATCAGTCAGTTTGTTATAATTGTCCAGACTTTCCTCTGTCTGGTAGTCATGATATACAAATATAGCTGAAAAACTTGTGATAGTGATGATAAAAACTAATAACCCTATCATAATCCTGACAAAATAACTATTAATACGACTTTCTTTTCATTTTAATAGATGGGACTATTTTATGCGGGTCCTTGTTCTAAAATTAATTCACAGGGAAAACCAGTATTCACATTTCTAAAATTAATTTACAGGAGAAAACCTGTAAATATGTATTTAGTTCTAAGATTAATTTCTAAGTAAGCCCTGTATTTGTTTTCAAGTTACTAAGCAAATCATTGTGATAATATGTTATTTTACACTGGTAAATGTCATACATATACACAATAACAATCATGCAATTTTATATCAAACGTAAAAAGCACATATCATCAGAGATTCAAAGCATTTTCTGTACAGGCTGTTCAGGTCATCATTAACAAATGTGGCTTTATCCAAAATTTTAGCAGTGGGTGTGTTTACTGTAGGTAGGCAATAAAACTAGAGCCTCAGTGGGCTGAGCCTGTGTCGCTCACCTTTCATTCTGTTTTGAGGAAACTTTATACAGAACCTTCCATAGATGCTTCCTTCCAAATTTTGGTTCATTTGGCTACTCGGTTTCAGAGGAGAAGATTTTTTAGAAATTGACCAATCAGAAACAAGAATTGCCTGTGGCGGTCATGTTTGTACACAAATCGGGACGAAATGAGCAATCTTTATCGAGAATCTTCCATAAATGCTTCCTACCAAGTTTCGGTTCATTTTGGCCAAGTGGTTTCAGAGAAGATTTTTTAGAAATCAACCAAGCAGAAACAAGAATTGCCTGTGGTGGCCATGTTTGTTAACGGATCATAATGAAATGAGCATTCTTTATAGAGGACCTTTCAAGGATGCTCCCTACCAAGTTTCGATTTATTTGGCAAAGCGGTTTCAGAGGAGAAGATTTTTTAGAAATCAACCAATCAGAAACAAGAATGGCCTGTTGTGGCCATGTTTGTTAACGGATCGGGTCGAAATGAGCATTCTTTATAGAGGACCTGCCATAGATGCTTCCTACCAAGTTTCGGTTCATTTGGCCATGCGGTTTCAGAGGAGAAGATTTTTTTTAAATCTGCCAATCAGAAACAAGAATTGCCTATGGCGGCCATGTTTGCAGATGGATCGGGACAAAATGAGCAATCTTTAGAGAGGACCTTCCATAGATGCTTCCTCCCAAGTTTCACTTCATTTGGCGAAGATTAAAATGTGAAAAGTTAACGGACGACAGATGATGGACGACGGATGCCAAGTGATGGCAAAAGCTCACATTGCCTTTGGCAAGGTGAGCTAAAAAAACCTTGTATATTCTTTCAAAATAAACTACTCATTGTCATTCAGCTGCAGCTCAAATATAAGCTTGGATGAAGGACAGGGCTTTCAGATACAAACTTGAAAAATTACCCAAGGACCCTCCCATCAAAGTTTAATTTGGTTTAGTGGTTTCAGAGGAGAAGATTTTTATGGCAAAAGGTAATGATGGATGACGATGACGACAGTCACCAAGTGATGGCAATAGCTCACATGACCCACTGCATAAAATGGGTTAAAAATGCATAAATTAGAAACAGAATATTTATCTTAGAAATGCTGGTCTTTTTTTTCTTGAGATATGGCAGTTTAGTTGATTCTACCTAAAAATACAAAGCTATTTTTTTTATAGAAGATCTTAAATTTTTGTTCCTAATAAAACAAGCACTGACACCAGAGTTTACCTCTAGAACAACAATTATGCTTTGAATCCTGATACTGTGAATTATTCTTTTTCTCGATGGTATACATTTTCATGCACTAACAGAAAATTTAATTAACACTACATGTATGGTGTTTTTCACACTTTGTTCATTACTTCCTATTTCAGATGTACATTTGTAAATATGAACATCTCGTACTAAATCTGTGGTATTGTACCACAAAAAATAGGTACCCAACAAAAGAATGAAGAATTCACAGTGTGACAATACAATATCTAGCTGCCAAGACAACTCCTCCTCCCTTGTAGAAAACTTTTACATTATTTTCCATGCCACTATAGTTGTATTGTGCAATTTAACATTATTCAAATCTAATATGATCAGCTGCCTTCAAACACATGTGTATATTTAACTTGTGGCAATTCTAGAACAAATTACATTGAAGTTGAATTTAAACCTGGATTTCTTCCCTAAAAATATATTTAACTTATTATTTTTAATATTTACCAGTTACTTTTAATAAACTTATGTTTTGAATCAAATCTGCCCCTTATCTCTGTACCATTGTTATACATTGTCTTTATGAGAATAAAGATATATATAAGGAGACACAACAACTTACAGTATTCATAGAAATATGAATCATCTATTACTTATTGTAAATCTTCCTATGATAGCCATTAGCATAAAAATACAATTCATTTTATTTTAATTTAGCAGTCAAAATAACTTATATTAATTTACATTGAATTAAATTATTAAATATAACATGAACAACTGCATCCATACCTGGTAGATATAACTGTACCATTTGCATATCTTAAAACAGCAAAATACTTCACATTGTAATTTAAGTATGAAATTAATAATATATGTAAAAACTTGACTTCCTACATATTAATATCATCAAATATCACCCATGGGCTGAAATAGGAAGATTTCCTGATCGAAGAGCTAAAATATGAAGGTTTTCTGGACAAAGGTGCTAAATTATCAAGCTCTTCTGTGTATTTGAGCTTAAAGTTGAAGCTTTTAATTTCCATGGCTATTAAGCTGAAATATGCAGTTTTTAATTTCCAGGGATAACAAGCTGAAATATGAAGTTTTTAATTTTCAGGGATAACAAGCTGAAATATGAAGTTTTTTTAATTTCCAGAGATACCCAGCTGAAATATGCAGTTTTTAATTTCCTGGGATACCAAGTTGAACTAGAGAAAGTTGATCTGGTGATCACAGATACCCCCACATTCCAAATTTTCCACAGCATTTGTTTAAGTTTGAAAAGATTTGGTTGAGCGTTACTTTTATTTTCATCCATAAACCTTTAAAGTCCCTATCTTCTAAGAGAAAAAGGGCCATAATTCATGAACGGTAAATGTCAATTTCATCATAATCGAACTTAATCTGTATTTTATGGTACATCGCATTGTGTTAAAGTTTGAAAAGATTTGGTTGAGTCATACCTTAAATATCATCCGGAAACCTAGAAAGTCCTTATTTTCTAAGAGAAAAAAAATTCTGAGAGTATTGCACATAGCAATACATTTGTCCCCTACCGGCCACAAAAATCAGAGGACCTAAAATATTAGAAGTATTACCTTGCAGTGACTAGATTTTAAAATACAAGTTCAAGGGCCATAACTCAGCCAAAAATCATTCGACCGGAACGAAAATCGAACATAAACTGTAACTCATCTAGATATAGCCACATACCAAATATCAAGTCAATATCTCAAAGGACGTCAAAAAAAAGTCTGGACAACTTAATATTTGAACAAAAAATACAAGTTCAAGGGCCATAACTCAGCCAAAAATCATTCGACCGGAAGGAAATTCAAACTTAAAACTGTAACTCATCTAGATATAGCCACATACCAAATATCAAGTCAATATATCAAAGGACGTAAAAAAAAAGTCGGACAACTTAAAATTTTAATGTGACGGATGGACAGAACCTAAAACTATAGTGTCCTTCGGCTTTCGCTTGTAGGGTACTAAAAAGGACAACAAATTATGAACGGTAAATGTGAAATACACCATAATCAAACTTAACCTGTATTTTATGGTATACAGCATTGTGTCAAAGTTTGAAAACATTTGGTTGAGCAGTACTTTAAATATCGTTCGGAAACCTAAAAAGTCCCTATTTTCTAAGAGAAAAAGGGCCATAACTCAGGAACAATAAATGTGAAATACACCGTAATCGAACTTGACCTGTATTTAATGGTCCACAGCATTGTGTTAAGAGTTTGAAAAGATTTGGTTGAGCCATACTTTAAATATCATCTGGAAACCTAAAAAAGTCCCTATTTTCAAAGAGAAAAAGGGTCACAACTCATTAACGGTAAATGTGAAATAAATCGTAATCAAACTTAACCTGTATTATGGTACACAGCAATGTGTGAAAGTTTGAAAAGATTTGGTTGAGCAGTACTTTAATTATTATCCGGAAACCAAAAGTGTGACGGACGGACGAACAGACGAACGGACATGAGGGCCCCTATATACCCCCCATGCTTGTCGAGCGGGGGTATAAATATGAAGTTTTTAATTTCCAGGGATATCAAGCTGAAATATGCAGTTTTTAATTTCCAGGGATAACAAGCTGAAATATGAAGTGTTTAATTTCCAGGGATTCCAAGCAGAAATAACGAACCTTTAATTTCCAGGACTATTAAAGGTGAAATGCAGAGGTCATAACTTTTTTTCAGATTTACACATTTTTAGATAGTGATTTTAGTACTTTGATAGAAAATCATAATAATTTTCAATTTTCTCAAGCTGTTTGTGCGAAATCGTCAGGTAAACATACCTGTTTAAAACCGCTGGAAATATCAATCATGTTTATTCCCCTTTAAATATCTCCTGTAGTGACGTTGTTCGTGTCATTTCTTCTTTCTTATGGACATGGGGACAAAGATAATCATACCATATCCCTTCTTTGTGTGCAAAACGGTTGGGCGGGTGGACATTGGTAAATTTACTGTTAATAAAGCCAACGTTAAAAGGTTAAGTATACTAATTAAAAAATTGTAAAAATATACTAAAATCAGTGCCGGATTTACCATTGTGCTCAAGCACAGGGCCCCGATGGCCAGGGGGGCCTATCTTCCTTGCAATATATAATAGCTTCGAGTTTGTTGCAGACGCAGTAAGGGGCCTCATATCTTAACTAACACAGGGCCTCATTTGTCCTAAATCCGGCCCCGACTAAAATGAAAGAATAAATAGCGTGGTTCTAGGATATCCTCCCGTGGGTTCATCGTGCGTCTTAACAAATGTGAAATATAATAACTGCATTAAATAGAGGAAAATGTGAAGGTAATAGTGCATGTACAAATATCCAGATTTACTAGTATTTATCATTCATATTTTTTTTTCTACACAATATTTTTTGAGAGAAGCCTATTGATAAAAGTCCCTGGCGAATATTGACTAAATGTAAGTAAACAGCTAGAGTACAAAAGTTCGGCATGTATTTTTTTAAATACTTTTTATTTCCAATTAAATGCTTTTGTTTTTGTTTTTTTAATTTATATGTTTTTTAATATATTTTTTTCTATGTTGAATCGATGCCTGTAATGTCACTTTGGTCACTTTCATCATCAGAATATTGAGAAGCTATGTTATCCTCGTAGGCGCAGCAGACTGATAAGAACCGAATGACATCACAGTCTTGGCTTACCAAGAGGAGATAATCATGCTAAATTTCGACAATGAACCATAAATTGACCTGTGTTTACAGATAAACGGTGACACAGGTGACACACTTGGCGTCGAAAATTGTTTTTTCTGCATTATTTAGGTATCTTTATCGGGTAAAGCAATAAAATCAAATACTCAAAACCTTTACATTTCACCTATAAACTGAAATAATGAAGCTTTTAAATTCCTGGACATTCCAGCAAAAATGTGAAGCTTTCCTTGGTAAATTGAGCAATCAAACAAAATGTGGATTCCATCACAGGGCTGATATTTGACAATATGCATGAAAGACAAATAATAATTTTTAAATCATTTCCAGTTAGTGACACCATAAATGTTACAAGTTCTTCGAAAAACCTGAAAAAGCTGATATATACCGGCACTTACATTTGTAGCTGTAGAGAAATGTGATATATTTTGAAATATTAACATGCTATAAAGTAAAATGAAGACTAATTTTGCTTTCTTTTTGTACATAAAAAAAATGTATCTATTCTTATTATAATATCAAGTCATAATCTATATATCCTATTTAGATTCTCTCTAGATTGATCCTTTCATCAATATACATCAAATTTTTTAGACATATTATTTATAACCAATTTCATATTCTGTAAAATCTTATCAATCTGGTTCAATATTTTGTAAAATCTTATCAATATGGTTCAATACAAATCTTTCTTCAACAAATAATTTTACCTTTACTTTTCTTACAAATTTCCATTGTAAGATATATCTCAAATATATGATAGACTCAGATCGACGTACAGTCTCTAATCGATGTCCACTCCTCAAATCGGCGTCCACTCACATCATTATCTCAAATCACAGACCAATTTTAAGATATTCTAAAATCGGTGTCCATTCCAAACTCTAATATCCATAGGCCTGTTTACACGATCAAAGTTTGCCATCAAAAATAATTGTAATGACAGTTTTGTTTTGCGTGGTTTTTTTTGTCGGTTTCTTAAAGTTGTTGTTTTTTGCTTTGTGTGTTTTTAAAGCATTTTCCCATTCATTAATATTATTTAGGGTTAAGATTAGGTTTAGGGTTAGGGTTAAGGTTATGGTTAGGATTAGGGTTGGGTTATGATTAGGGTTAGGGTTAGGGTTAAGTTATGAGGTTAGGGTCCGCTAAAGTGGAAGTACAATGTACTCTGAATCTGGTCTTGTCCCTCCTCCATCATTGTTTCAAAACCATGTCTTAACGGGTGTGACGTCATTTGAAGTATACGTCAGTGACGTAATTGGACGTCAATTTAAGAAAGTGAAAAAAGGCCATATATTTGAGAATTGGACGCCGATTTGAGGATTGGACGCCGATTAGAGACTGGACGTTGATCTGAGTCTTACATATATAATACATATTTATTATTGAAGATCAATAGCCATGTTTTCTTTAATTTATAAACATGCTCCAATAACTTGTATATACAATGTACCTGTAGGTTGAACGACAACAGGCGCAGGGCCAGGAGGTCCTCCGGCCATCTCAGACTTAGGGTAGGACATTATTCAACCTGGAAGTAGACAAAAAATTTCAGAATAAGATACAGGCAAATAACTATACTACATTGTACATTTGTATATATATATACTAGTACAGTGAAACCTGTCTAATATAAACCCTGAATAAACTGAAATCCTGTAAAAGCCAAACATTAAATGAAGTCCAAATGTAGGACATATTTGTTATTTCAACCTGTATAAAGTGAACACCTGTTTATTCCTAACACTGGTGACCTGGAGGTTTGGTTTAGACAGGTTTCACTGTATTACATCTAAATGTAATCACCAGTTTTTTTTATAAATGTGTGATGTAATTCATTTTTATACTATACACTTTTATGTGGCAAGGACTTCCTGATGGCCCAAGTCTAGATCTAGGAGAAACATCCTTCTTGTATTGTTCATTGTTTAGAAGAAAAGGCTTCCAAAATGGTTTTTAGTTTAAACATATTTTATTTGCCAAATATTGAACAAAATGGATTAGACAAAAGTTAATCTAACTTATGAAGTCTTCAAGTTGAAGTTCTCCAAAATGGTCCAGGTGTATGTGAGAAATATCTAACATGTACCATTTATTACACTGAAGTTACGTTATATGAAGAAGCCATTTCAGACCAAGTTCAGTACTAATATTTATATGCTCCTTATTGAAGACCTTAACAGTGATATAAAGAACATCAGAGTCCCTTTTATAATACATTTGTATGTTTCAAGTGTAACATAGGATTTTATCTTTTATTCATTTACATTGAAATCCTTTCTTGTGAAATATACCTCCATGTTAGGGGAGAAGGGTTGACATAACTCATATTTAACCGTCTCATGATCCTTGTACGCTACATTTTCGTATGTAAATAACAAACAGTGTATGATGTAACTTTAAATCTTTTGTATTCCCATGATCGGACCACCTTTTTAAATCATTGTAATAACCTAAATAAACAACGCTTATTTTAAGGAGTATATTGAAATACACAAAATTTAGTGCATTAAAAAATTTCAGGTCAATAAACAGTCTGAATTAATGTCTTATTATTAGTCCAATAAATCATTATTTCATTTCGGCACTAAACATGAATTCATTTCTCTACCACTCTGGCATTTTAACTTGAAAAAAAGATCTTTTTCGTTTCTGTGTTGATCAATTGATCGATTAATTGTTTGAAAAAAGTGGTACTTGAATGGGACAATGGGCAGAAGTTTAAATTGAGAATATAATGGTTAAGGTCCGAACTTGTGCTCTTGAACACCACTGGTAATATTTAACTTAAACAATGGATTTTTTTTTCCAACACTTTACCCAAATCTTAATGGCTAGAACTTTACATATATGATAAAGTTAAAATTAAAATCATAAATGGCTAAAAATTGATTCTATATAGTTAAGTATAATTTAATATACAACTAAAGTAATTATATGACATAGCATTGATCTACGTACATGTATACAGCATGTTTTATACAGAAGTCCCTCTCTTATATGACATAGCATTGATCTACGTATACAGCATGTTTTACACAGAAGTCCCTCTCTTATATATATGACATAGCATTGATCTACGTATACAGCATGTTTTATACAGTATTCCCTCTCTTGTATGACACAGCATTGATCTACGTATACAGCATGTTTTACACAGTAGTCCCTCTCTTATGACACAGCATTGATCTACGTATACAGCATGTTTTACACAGTAGTCCCTCTCTTATATGACACAGCATTGATCTACGTATACAGCATATTTTATACAGTACTGTCAGTAGTTCCTCTCTTATATGACACAGCATTGATCTACGTATACAGCATGTTTTATACAGTACTGTCAGTAGTCCCTCTCTTATGACACAGCATTGATCTACGTATACAGCATGTTTTATACAGTACTGTCAGTAGTCCCTCTCTTATATGACATAGCATTGATCTACGTATACAGCATGTTTTACACAGTAGTCCCTCTCTTATGACATAGCATTGATCTATGTATACAGCATGTTTTACACAGTACTGTCAGTAGTTCCTCTCTTATATGACACAGCATTGATCTACGTATACAGCATGTTTTATACAGTACTGTCAGTAGTCCCTCTCTTATATGACATAGCATTGATCTACGTATACAGCATGTTTTACACAGTAGTCCCTCTCTTATGACATAGCATTGATCTACGTATACAGCATGTTTTACACAGTACTGTCAGTAGTTCCTCTCTTATATGACACAGCATTGATCTACGTATACAGCATGTTTTACACAGTAGTCCCTCTCTTATGACACAGCATTGATCTACGTATACAGCATGTTTTATACAGTACTGTCAGTAGTTCCTCTCTTATATGACACAGCATTGATCTACGTATACAGCATGTTTTACACAGTAGTCCCTCTCTTATGACACAGCATTGATCTATGTATACAGCATGTTTTACACAGTAGTCCCTCTCTTATGACACAGCATTGATCTATGTATACAGCATGTTTTATACAGTACTGTCAGTAGTCCCTCTCTTATATGACATAGCATTGATCTACGTATACAGCATGTTTTACACAGTACTGTCAGTAGTTCCTCTCTTATATGACACAGCATTGATCTACGTATACAGCATGTTTACACAGAAGTCCCTCTATTATATGACATAGCATTGATCTACGTATACAGCATGTTTTACACAGTACTGTCAGTAGTTCCTCTCTTATATGACATAGCATTGATCTACGTATACAGCATGTTTTACACAGAAGTCCCTCTATTATATGACATAGCATTGATCTACGTATACAGCATGTTTTACACAGTAGTCTCTCTCTTATATGACATAGCATTGATCTACGTATACAGCATGTTTTATACAGTAGTCCCTTTATTACATGACATAGCATTGATCTACGTATACAGCATGTTTTACACAGTAGTCCCTCTCTTATATGACATAGCATTGATCTACGTATACAGCATGTTTTATACAGTAGTCCCTTTATTACATGACATAGCATTGATCTACGTATACAGCATGTTTTACACAGTAGTCCCTCTCTTATATGACATAGCATTGATCTACGTATACAGCATGTTTTATACAGTACTGTCAGTAGTTCCTCTCTTATATGACACAGCATTGATCTACGTATACAGCATGTTTTACACAGTAGTCCCTCTCTTATGACACAGCATTGATCTATGTATACAGCATGTTTTACACAGTAGTCCCTCTCTTATGACACAGCATTGATCTATGTATACAGCATGTTTTATACAGTACTGTCAGTAGTCCCTCTCTTATATGACATAGCATTGATCTACGTATACAGCATGTTTTACACAGTACTGTCAGTAGTTCCTCTCTTATATGACACAGCATTGATCTACGTATACAGCATGTTTACACAGAAGTCCCTCTATTATATGACATAGCATTGATCTACGTATACAGCATGTTTTACACAGTACTGTCAGTAGTTCCTCTCTTATATGACATAGCATTGATCTACGTATACAGCATGTTTTACACAGAAGTCCCTCTATTATATGACATAGCATTGATCTACGTATACAGCATGTTTTACACAGTAGTCTCTCTCTTATATGACATAGCATTGATCTACGTATACAGCATGTTTTATACAGTAGTCCCTTTATTACATGACATAGCATTGATCTACGTATACAGCATGTTTTACACAGTAGTCCCTCTCTTATATGACATAGCATTGATCTACGTATACAGCATGTTTTATACAGTAGTCCCTTTATTACATGACATAGCATTGATCTACGTATACAGCATGTTTTACACAGTAGTCCCTCTCTTATATGACATAGCATTGATCTACGTATACAGCATGTTTTATACAGTAGTCCCTTTATTACATGACATAGCATTGATCTACGTATACAGCATGTTTTACACAGTAGTCCCTCTCTTATATGACATAGCATTGATCTACATATACAGCATGTTTTATACAGTACTGTCAGTAGTCCCTCTCTTATATGACACAGCATTGATCTACGTATACAGCATGTTTTACACAGTAGTCCCTCTCTTATATGACATAGCATTGATCTACATATACAGCATGTTTTATACAGTACTGTCAGTAGTCCCTCTCTTATATGACACAGCATTGATCTACGTATACAGCATGTTTTACACAGTAGTCCCTCTCTTATATGACATAGCATTGATCTACATATACAGCATGTTTTATACAGTACTGTCAGTAGTTCCTCTCTTATATGACACAGCATTGATCTACGTATACAGCATGTTTTACACAGTACTGTCAGTAGTTCCTCTCTTATATGACACAGCATTGATCTACGTATACAGCATGTTTTATACAGTACTGTCAGTAGTTCCTCTCTTATATGACATAGCATTGATCTACGTATACAGCATGTTTTACACAGAAGTCCCTCTATTATATGACATAGCATTGATCTACGTATACAGCATGTTTTACACAGTAGTCTCTCTCTTATATGACATAGCATTGATCTACGTATACAGCATGTTTTATACAGTAGTCCCTTTATTACATGACATAGCATTGATCTACGTATACAGCATGTTTTACACAGTAGTCCCTCTCTTATATGACATAGCATTGATCTACGTATACAGCATGTTTTATACAGTAGTCCCTTTATTACATGACATAGCATTGATCTACGTATACAGCATGTTTTACACAGTAGTCCCTCTCTTATATGACATAGCATTGATCTACGTATACAGCATGTTTTATACAGTAGTCCCTTTATTACATGACATAGCATTGATCTACGTATACAGCATGTTTTACACAGTAGTCCCTCTCTTATATGACATAGCATTGATCTACATATACAGCATGTTTTATACAGTACTGTCAGTAGTCCCTCTCTTATATGACACAGCATTGATCTACGTATACAGCATGTTTTACACAGTAGTCCCTCTCTTATATGACATAGCATTGATCTACATATACAGCATGTTTTATACAGTACTGTCAGTAGTTCCTCTCTTATATGACACAGCATTGATCTACGTATACAGCATGTTTTACACAGTACTGTCAGTAGTTCCTCTCTTATATGACACAGCATTGATCTACGTATACAGCATGTTTTATACAGTACTGTCAGTAGTTCCTCTCTTATATGACATAGCATTGATCTACGTATACAGCATGTTTTACACAGAAGTCCCTCTATTATATGACATAGCATTGATCTACGTATACAGCATGTTTTACACAGTAGTCTCTCTCTTATATGACATAGCATTGATCTACGTATACAGCATGTTTTATACAGTAGTCCCTTTATTACATGACATAGCATTGATCTACGTATACAGCATGTTTTACACAGTAGTCCCTCTCTTATATGACATAGCATTGATCTACGTATACAGCATGTTTTATACAGTAGTCCCTCTCTTATATGACATAGCATTGATCTACGTATACAGCATGTTTTACACAGTAGCCCCTCTCTTATATGACATAGCATTGATCTACGTATACAGCATGTTTTACACAGAAGTCCCTCTGTTATATGACATAGCATTGATCTACGTATACAGCATGTATTACACTGAAGTCCCTCTCTTATATGACATAGCATTGATCTACGTATACAGCATGTTTTACACAGTAGTCCCTCTCTTATATGACATAGCATTGATCTACGTATACAGCATGTTTTACACAGAAGTCCCTCTGTTATATGACATAGCATTGATCTACGTATACAGCATGTTTTATACAGTAGTCCCTCTATTATATGACATAGCATTGATCTACGCATACAGCATGTTTTATACAGAAGTCCCTCTATTATATGACATAGCATTGATCTACGTATACAGCATGTTTTATACAGAAGTCCCTCTATTATATGACATAGCATTGATCTACGTATACAGCATGTTTTACACTGAAGTCCCTCTCTTATATGACATAGCATTGATCTACATACATGTATACAGCATGTTTTATACAGTAGTCCCTCTCTTATATGACATAGCATTGATCTACGTATACAGCATGTTTTACACAGTAGTCCCTCTCTTACATGACATAACATTGATCTACGTATACAGCATGTTTTATACTGTAGTCCCTCTCTTATATGACACAGCATTGATCTACGTATACAGCATGTTTTACACAGAAGTCCCTCTCTTATATGACATAGCATTGATCTACGTATACAGCATGTTTTACACAGTAGTCCCTCTCTTATATGACATAGTATTGATCTATGTATACAGCATGTTTTACACAGAAGTCCCTCTTTTATATGACATAGAATTGATCTATGTATACAGCATGTTTTACACAGTAGTCCCTCTCTTATATGACATAGCATTGATCTACGTATACAGCATGTTTTACACAGTAGTCCCTCTCTTACATGACATAGCATTGATCTACGTATACAGCATGTTTTACACAGTAGTCCCTCTCTTACATGACATAGCATTGATCTACATATACAGCATGTTTTATACAGTAGTCCCTCTCTTATATGACACAGCATTGATCTACGTCTACAGCATGCTTTACACAGAAGTCCCTCTCTTATATGACATAGCATTGATCTACGTATACAGCATGTTTTACACAGTAGTCCCTCTCTTATATGACATAGCATTGATCTACGTATACAGCATGTTTTACACAGAAGTCCCTCTCTTATATGACATAGCATTGATCTACGTATACAGCATGTTTTATACAGTAGTCCCTCTCTTACATGACATAGCATTGATCTACGTATACAGCATGTTTTATACAGTAGTCCCTCTCTTACATGACATAGCATTGATCTACGTATACAGCATGTTTTATACAGTAGTCCCTCTCTTACATGACATAGCTTTGATCTACGTATACAGCATGTTTTACACAGTAGTCCCTCTCTTACATGACATAGCATTGATCTACGTATACAGCATGTTTTACACAGTAGTCCCTCTCTTATATGACATAGCATTGATCTACGTATACAGCATGTTTTACACAGTAGTCCCTCTCTTATATGACATAGCATTGATCTACATATACAGCATGTTTTATACAGAAGTCCCTCTATTATATGACATAGCATTGATCTACGTATACAGCATGTTTTATACAGTAGTCCCTCTCTTATATGACATAACATTGATCTACATATACAGCATGTTTTATACAGAAGTCCCTCTCTTATACATGTATGACATAGCATTGATCTACGTATACAGCATGTTTTATACAGTAGTCCCTCTCTTATAAGACAATTTCCACCATCTTATTTATCAGGCCAGATTTCTGATGCATTTATTTACTAATACTACAGTAATCCCCTTCAAAAGGTCTCTCCCACCTAATTTCTCCCCGATGTCGGGCCAGATTTCAGGGGGTGCAGTCTCATATTAACATAGTCCTCCTCTTAAAAGGTCACTCCAATCAAAGGATACTCTTTCTCATGCCAGATTTCAGATGCATCAAGATAGTAAAATACTATTAAACTGTCCTCATGAGAGACCAATCCTCTTATAATATAAGGCCACTTATTCATTGCAGGAGAGGTGGGTTTATAAGAGTGGGATTACTGTACCATAACTACTGCACAAGTCTCCCTCGACAGAAGCCAGCCCTCTTATATATAGTTCTACAGCCACTGTTTCATTCCAGGAGAGGTGGGTTTATAAGAGTGGGATTACTGTACCATTACTACTGCACTAGTCTCCCTCGACAGCCCTCTTATATATAGTTCTACAGCCACTGTTTCATTCCAGGAGAGGTGTGTTTATAAGAGTGGGATTACTGTACCATTACTACTGCACTAGTCTCCCTCGACAGCCCTCTTATATATAGTTCTACAGCCACTGTTTCATTCCAGGAGAGGTGGGTTTATAAGAGTGGGATTACTGTACCATTACTACTGCACTAGTCTCCCTCGACAGAAGCCAGCCCTCTTATATATAGTTCTACAGCCACTGTTTCATTCCAGGAGAGGTGGGTTTATAAGAGTGGGATTACTGTACCATTACTACTGCACTAGTCTCCCTCGACAGAAGCCAGCCCTCTTATATATAGTTCTACAGCCACTGTTTCATTCCAGGAGAGGTGGGTTTATAAGAGTGGGATTACTGTACCATTACTACTGCACTAGTCTCCCTCGACAGAAGCCAGCCCTCTTATATATAGTTCTACAGCCACTGTTTCATTCCAGGAGAGGTGGGTTTATAAGAGTGGGATTACTGTACCATTACTACTGCACTAGTCTCCCTCGACAGCCCTCTTATATATAGTTCTACAGCCACTGTTTCATTCCAGGAGAGGTGTGTTTATAAGAGTGGGATTACTGTACCATAACTACTGCACTAGTCTCCCTCGACAGAAGCCAGCCCTCTTATATATAGTTCTACAGCCACTGTTTCATTCCAGGAGAGGTGGGTTTATATGAGTGGGATTACTGTACCATTACTACTGCACTAGTCTCCCTCGACAGCCCTCTTATATATAGTTCTACAGCCACTGTTTCATTCCAGGAGAGGTGGGTTTATATGAGTGGGATTACTGTACCATTACTACTGCACTAGTCTCCCTCGACAGAAGCCAGCCCTCTTATATATAGTTCTACAGCCACTGTTTCATTCCAGGAGAGGTGGGTTTATAAGAGTGGGATTACTGTACCATTACTACTGCACTAGTCTCCCTCGACAGCCCTCTTATATATAGTTCTACAGCCACTGTTTCATTCCAGGAGAGGTGGGTTTATAAGAGTGGGATTACTGTACCATTACTATTGCACTAGTCTCCCTCGACAGAAGCCAGCCCTCTTATATATAGTTCTACAGCCACTGTTTCATTCCAGGAGAGGTGGGTTTATAAGAGTGGGATTACTGTACCATTACTACTGCACTAGTCTCCCTCGACAGAAGCCAGCCCTCTTATATATAGTTCTACAGCCACTGTTTCATTCCAGGAGAGGTGGGTTTATAAGAGTGGGATTACTGTACCATTACTACTGCACTAGTCTCCCTCGACAGAAGCCAGCCCTCTTATATATAGTTCTACAGCCACTGTTTCATTGCAGGAGAGGTGGGTTTATAAGAGTGGGATTACTGTACCATTACTACTGCACTAGTCTCCCTCGACAGCCCTCTTATATATAGTTCTACAGCCACTGTTTCATTCCAGGAGAGGTGGGTTTATAAGAGTGGGATTACTGTACCATTACTACTGCACTAGTCTCCCTCGACAGCCCTCTTATATATAGTTCTACAGCCACTGTTTCATTCCAGGAGAGGTGGGTTTATATGAGTGGGATTACTGTACCATTACTACTGCACTAGTCTCCCTCGACAGCCCTCTTATATATAGTTCTACAGCCACTGTTTCATTCCAGGAGAGGTGGGTTTATAAGAGTGGGATTACTGTACCATTACTACTGCACTAGTCTCCCTCGACAGAAGCCAGCCCTCTTATATATAGTTCTACAGCCACTGTTTCATTCCAGGAGAGGTGGGTTTATAAGAGTGGGATTACTGTACCATTACTACTGCACTAGTCTCCCTCGACAGCCCTCTTATATATAGTTCTACAGCCACTGTTTCATTCCAGGAGAGGTGTGTTTATATGAGTGGGATTACTGTACCATTACTACTGCACAAGTCTCCCTCGACAGCCCTCTTATATATAGTTCTACAGCCACTGTTTCATTCCAGGAGAGGTGGGTTTATAAGAGTGGGATTACTGTACCATTACTACTGCACTAGTCTCCCTCGACAGCCCTCTTATATATAGTTCTACAGCCACTGTTTCATTCCAGGAGAGGTGGGTTTATATGAGTGGGATTACTGTACCATTACTACTGCACTAGTCTCCCTCGACAGAAGCCAGCCCTCTTATATATAGTTCTACAGCCACTGTTTCATTCCAGGAGAGGTGGGTTTATAAGAGTGGGATTACTGTACCATTACTACTGCACTAGTCTCCCTCGACAGAAGCCAGCCCTCTTATATATAGTTCTACAGCCACTGTTTCATTCCAGGAGAGGTGGGTTTATAAGAGTGGGATTACTGTACCATTACTACTGCACTAGTCTCCCTCGACAGAAGCCAGCCCTCTTATATATAGTTCTACAGCCACTGTTTCATTCCAGGAGAGGTGAGTTTATAAGAGTGGGATTACTGTACCATTACTACTGCACTAGTCTCCCTCGAGAGAAGCCAGCCCTCTTATATATAGTTCTACAGCCACTGTTTCATTGCAGGAGAGGTGGGTTTATAAGAGTGGGATTACTGTACCATTACTACTGCACTAGTCTCCCTCGACAGAAGCCAGCCCTCTTATATATAGTTCTACAGCCACTGTTTCATTCCAGGAGAGGTGGGTTTATAAGAGTGGGATTACTGTACCATTACTACTGCACTAGTCTCCCTCGACAGCCCTCTTATATATAGTTCTACAGCCACTGTTTCATTCCAGGAGAGGTGGGTTTATAAGAGTGGGATTACTGTACCATTACTACTGCACTAGTCTCCCTCGACAGCCCTCTTATATATAGTTCTACAGCCACTGTTTCATTCCAGGAGAGGTGGGTTTATAAGAGTGGGATTACTGTACCATTACTACTGCACTAGTCTCCCTCGACAGAAGCCAGCCCTCTTATATATAGTTCTACAGCCACTGTTTCATTCCAGGAGAGGTGGGTTTATAAGAGTGGGATTACTGTACCATTACTACTGCACTAGTCTCCCTCGACAGAAGCCAGCCCTCTTATATATAGTTCTACAGCCACTGTTTCATTCCAGGAGAGGTGGGTTTATAAGAGTGGGATTACTGTACCATTACTACTGCACTAGTCTCCCTCGACAGAAGCCAGCCCTCTTATATATAGTTCTACAGCCACTGTTTCATTCCAGGAGAGGTGGGTTTATAAGAGTGGGATTACTGTACCATTACTACTGCACTAGTCTCCCTCGACAGCCCTCTTATATATAGTTCTACAGCCACTGTTTCAATCCAGGAGAGGTGGGTTTATAAGAGTGGGATTACTGTACCATTACTACTGCACTAGTCTCCCTCGACAGAAGCCAGCCCTCTTATATATAGTTCTACAGCCACTGTTTCATTCCAGGAGAGGTGGGTTTATAAGAGTGGGATTACTGTACCATTACTACTGCACTAGTCTCCCTCGACAGAAGCCAGCCCTCTTATATATAGTTCTACAGCCACTGTTTCATTGCAGGAGAGGTGGGTTTATAAGAGTGGGATTACTGTACCATTACTACTGCACTAGTCTCCCTCGACAGAAGCCAGCCCTCTTATATATAGTTCTACAGCCACTGTTTCATTGCAGGAGAGGTGGGTTTATAAGAGTGGGATTACTGTACCATTACTACTGCACTAGTCTCCCTCGACAGAAGCCAGCCCTCTTATATATAGTTCTACAGCCACTGTTTCATTGCAGGAGAGGTGGGTTTATAAGAGTGGGATTACTGTACCATTACTACTGCACTAGTCTCCCTCGACAGAAGCCAGCCCTCTTATATATAGTTCTACAGCCACTGTTTCATTCCAGGAGAGGTGGGTTTATAAGAGTGGGATTACTGTACCATTACTACTGCACTAGTCTCCCTCGACAGAAGCCAGCCCTCTTATATATAGTTCTACAGCCACTGTTTCATTGCAGGAGAGGTGGGTTTATAAGAGTGGGATTACTGTACCATTACTACTGCACTAGTCTCCCTCGACAGCCCTCTTATATATAGTTCTACAGCCACTGTTTCATTCCAGGAGAGGTGGGTTTATAAGAGTGGGATTACTGTACCATTACTACTGCACTAGTCTCCCTCGACAGAAGCCAGCCCTCTTATATATAGTTCTACAGCCACTGTTTCATTCCAGGAGAGGTGGGTTTATAAGAGTGGGATTACTGTACCATTACTACTGCACTAGTCTCCCTCGACAGAAGCCAGCCCTCTTATATATAGTTCTACAGCCACTGTTTCATTCCAGGAGAGGTGGGTTTATAAGAGTGGGATTACTGTACCATTACTACTGCACTAGTCTCCCTCGACAGAAGCCAGCCCTCTTATATATAGTTCTACAGCCACTGTTTCATTCCAGGAGAGGTGGGTTTATAAGAGTGGGATTACTGTACCATTACTACTGCACTAGTCTCCCTCGACAGCCCTCTTATATATAGTTCTACAGCCACTGTTTCATTCCAGGAGAGGTGGGTTTATAAGAGTGGGATTACTGTACCATTACTACTGCACTAGTCTCCCTCGACAGCCCTCTTATATATAGTTCTACAGCCACTGTTTCATTCCAGGAGAGGTGGGTTTATAAGAGTGGGATTACTGTACCATTACTACTGCACTAGTCTCCCTCGACAGCCCTCTTATATATAGTTCTACAGCCACTGTTTCATTCCAGGAGAGGTGGGTTTATAAGAGTGGGATTACTGTACCATTACTACTGCACTAGTCTCCCTCGACAGCCCTCTTATATATAGTTCTACAGCCACTGTTTCATTCCAGGAGAGGTGGGTTTATAAGAGTGGGATTACTGTACCATTACTACTGCACTAGTCTCCCTCGACAGAAGCCAGCCCTCTTATATATAGTTCTACAGCCACTGTTTCATTCCAGGAGAGGTGGGTTTATAAGAGTGGGATTACTGTACCATTACTACTGCACTAGTCTCCCTCGACAGAAGCCAGCCCTCTTATATATAGTTCTACAGCCACTGTTTCATTCCAGGAGAGGTGGGTTTATAAGAGTGGGATTACTGTACCATTACTACTGCACTAGTCTCCCTCGACAGAAGCCAGCCCTCTTATATATAGTTCTACAGCCACTGTTTCATTCCAGGAGAGGTGGGTTTATAAGAGTGGGATTACTGTACCATTACTACTGCACTAGTCTCCCTCGACAGCCCTCTTATATATAGTTCTACAGCCACTGTTTCATTCCAGGAGAGGTGGGTTTATAAGAGTGGGATTACTGTACCATTACTACTGCACTAGTCTCCCTCGACAGAAGCCAGCCCTCTTATATATAGTTCTACAGCCACTGTTTCATTCCAGGAGAGGTGGGTTTATAAGAGTGGGATTACTGTACCATTACTACTGCACTAGTCTCCCTCGACAGAAGCCAGCCCTCTTATATATAGTTCTACAGCCACTGTTTCATTCCAGGAGAGGTGGGTTTATAAGAGTGGGATTACTGTACCATTACTACTGCACTAGTCTCCCTCGACAGCCCTCTTATATATAGTTCTACAGCCACTGTTTCATTCCAGGAGAGGTGTGTTTATAAGAGTGGGATTACTGTACCATTACTACTGCACTAGTCTCCCTCGACAGAAGCCAGCCCTCTTATATATAGTTCTACAGCCACTGTTTCATTCCAGGAGAGGTGGGTTTATAAGAGTGGGATTACTGTACCATTACTACTGCACTAGTCTCCCTCGACAGAAGCCAGCCCTCTTATATATAGTTCTACAGCCACTGTTTCATTCCAGGAGAGGTGGGTTTATAAGAGTGGGATTACTGTACCATTACTACTGCACTAGTCTCCCTCGACAGCCCTCTTATATATAGTTCTACAGCCACTGTTTCATTCCAGGAGAGGTGTGTTTATAAGAGTGGGATTACTGTACCATTACTACTGCACTAGTCTCCCTCGACAGAAGCCAGCCCTCTTATATATAGTTCTACAGCCACTGTTTCATTCCAGGAGAGGTGGGTTTATAAGAGTGGGATTACTGTACCATTACTACTGCACTAGTCTCCCTCGACAGCCCTCTTATATATAGTTCTACAGCCACTGTTTCATTCCAGGAGAGGTGGGTTTATAAGAGTGGGATTACTGTACCATAACTACTGCACTAGTCTCCCTCGACAGCCCTCTTATATATAGTTCTACAGCCACTGTTTCATTCCAGGAGAGGTGGGTTTATAAGAGTGGGATTACTGTACCATTACTACTGCACTAGTCTCCCTCGACAGAAGCCAGCCCTCTTATATATAGTTCTACAGCCACTGTTTCATTCCAGGAGAGGTGGGTTTATAAGAGTGGGATTACTGTACCATTACTACTGCACTAGTCTCCCTCGACAGCCCTCTTATATATAGTTCTACAGCCACTGTTTCATTCCAGGAGAGGTGTGTTTATAAGAGTGGGATTACTGTACCATTACTACTGCACTAGTCTCCCTCGACAGAAGCCAGCCCTCTTATATATAGTTCTACAGCCACTGTTTCATTCCAGGAGAGGTGGGTTTATAAGAGTGGGATTACTGTACCATTACTACTGCACTAGTCTCCCTCGACAGAAGCCAGCCCTCTTATATATAGTTCTACAGCCACTGTTTCATTCCAGGAGAGGTGGGTTTATAAGAGTGGGATTACTGTACCATTACTACTGCACTAGTCTCCCTCGACAGAAGCCAGCCCTCTTATATATAGTTCTACAGCCACTGTTTCATTCCAGGAGAGGTGGGTTTATAAGAGTGGGATTACTGTACCATTACTACTGCACTAGTCTCCCTCGACAGAAGCCAGCCCTCTTATATATAGTTCTACAGCCACTGTTTCATTCCAGGAGAGGTGGGTTTATAAGAGTGGGATTACTGTACCATTACTACTGCACTAGTCTCCCTCGACAGCCCTCTTATATATAGTTCTACAGCCACTGTTTCATTCCAGGAGAGGTGTGTTTATAAGAGTGGGATTACTGTACCATAACTACTGCACTAGTCTCCCTCGACAGCCCTCTTATATATAGTTCTACAGCCACTGTTTCATTCCAGGAGAGGTGGGTTTATAAGAGTGGGATTACTGTACCATTACTACTGCACTAGTCTCCCTCGACAGAAGCCAGCCCTCTTATATATAGTTCTACAGCCACTGTTTCATTCCAGGAGAGGTGGGTTTATAAGAGTGGGATTACTGTACCATTACTACTGCACTAGTCTCCCTCGACAGAAGTCAGCCCTCTTATATATAGTTCTACAGCCACTGTTTCATTCCAGGAGAGGTGGGTTTATAAGAGTGGGATTACTGTACCATTACTACTGCACTAGTCTCCCTCGACAGAAGCCAGCCCTCTTATATATAGTTCTACAGCCACTGTTTCATTCCAGGAGAGGTGTGTTTATAAGAGTGGGATTACTGTACCATTACTACTGCACTAGTCTCCCTCGACAGCCCTCTTATATATAGTTCTACAGCCACTGTTTCATTCCAGGAGAGGTGTGTTTATAAGAGTGGGATTACTGTACCATTACTACTGCACTAGTCTCCCTCGAGAGCCCTCTTATATATAGTTCTACAGCCACTGTTTCATTGCAGGAGAGGTGGGTTTATAAGAGTGGGATTACTGTACCATTACTACTGCACTAGTCTCCCTCGACAGAAGCCAGCCCTCTTATATATAGTTCTACAGCCACTGTTTCATTCCAGGAGAGGTGGGTTTATAAGAGTGGGATTACTGTACCATTACTACTGCACTAGTCTCCCTCGACAGCCCTCTTATATATAGTTCTACAGCCACTGTTTCATTCCAGGAGAGGTGGGTTTATAAGAGTGGGATTACTGTACCATTACTACTGCACTAGTCTCCCTCGACAGCCCTCTTATATATAGTTCTACAGCCACTGTTTCATTCCAGGAGAGGTGTGTTTATAAGAGTGGGATTACTGTACCATAACTACTGCACTAGTCTCCCTCGACAGAAGCCAGCCCTCTTATATATAGTTCTACAGCCACTGTTTCATTCCAGGAGAGGTGGGTTTATAAGAGTGGGATTACTGTACCATTACTACTGCACTAGTCTCCCTCGACAGCCCTCTTATATATAGTTCTACAGCCACTGTTTCATTCCAGGAGAGGTGGGTTTATAAGAGTGGGATTACTGTACCATTACTACTGCACTAGTCTCCCTCGACAGCCCTCTTATATATAGTTCTACAGCCACTGTTTCATTCCAGGAGAGGTGTGTTTATAAGAGTGGGATTACTGTACCATAACTACTGCACTAGTCTCCCTCGACAGCCCTCTTATATATAGTTCTACAGCCACTGTTTCATTCCAGGAGAGGTGGGTTTATAAGAGTGGGATTACTGTACCATTACTACTGCACTAGTCTCCCTCGACAGAAGCCAGCCCTCTTATATATAGTTCTACAGCCACTGTTTCATTCCAGGAGAGGTGGGTTTATAAGAGTGGATTACTGTACCATTACTACTGCACTAGTCTCCCTCGACAGAAGTCAGCCCTCTTATATATAGTTCTACAGCCACTGTTTCATTCCAGGAGAGGTGGGTTTATAAGAGTGGGATTACTGTACCATTACTACTGCACTAGTCTCCCTCGACAGAAGCCAGCCCTCTTATATATAGTTCTACAGCCACTGTTTCATTCCAGGAGAGGTGTGTTTATAAGAGTGGGATTACTGTACCATTACTACTGCACTAGTCTCCCTCGACAGAAGCCAGCCTCTTATATATAGTTCTACAGCCACTGTTTCATTGCAGGAGAGGTGGGTTTATAAGAGTGGGATTACTGTACCATTACTACTGCACTAGTCTCCCTCGACAGAAGCCAGCCCTCTTATATATAGTTCTACAGCCACTGTTTCATTCCAGGCATTCCAGGAGAGGTGTGTTTATAAGAGTGGGATTACTGTACCATTACTACTGCACTAGTCTCCCTCGACAGAAGCCAGCCCTCTTATATATAGTTCTACAGCCACTGTTTCATTCCAGGAGAGGTGTGTTTATAAGAGTGGGATTACTGTACCATTACTACTGCACTAGTCTCCCTCGACAGAAGCCAGCCCTCTTATATATAGTTCTACAGCCACTGTTTCATTGCCAGGAGAGGTGGGTTTATAAGAGTGGGATTACTGTACCATTACTACTGCACTAGTCTCCCTCGACAGAAGCCAGCCCTCTTATATATAGTTCTACAGCCACTGTTTCATTCCAGGAGAGGTGGGTTTATAAGAGTGGGATTACTGTACCATTACTACTGCACTAGTCTCCCTCGACAGAAGCCAGCCCTCTTATATATAGTTCTACAGCCACTGTTTCATTCCAGGAGAGGTGTGTTTATAAGAGTGGGATTACTGTACCATTACTACTGCACTAGTCTCCCTCGACAGAAGCCAGCCCTCTTATATATAGTTCTACAGCCACTGTTTCATTCCAGGAGAGGTGGGTTTATATGAGTGGGATTACTGTACCATTACTACTGCACTAGTCTCCCTCGACAGAAGCCAGCCCTCTTATATATAGTTCTACAGCCACTGTTTCATTCCAGGAGAGGTGGGTTTATAAGAGTGGGATTACTGTACCATTACTACTGCACTAGTCTCCCTCGACAGAAGCCAGCCCTCTTATATATAGTTCTACAGCCACTGTTTCATTCCAGGAGAGGTGGGTTTATATGAGTGGGATTACTGTACCATTACTACTGCACTAGTCTCCCTCGACAGCCCTCTTATATATAGTTCTACAGCCACTGTTTCATTCCAGGAGAGGTGGGTTTATAAGAGTGGGATTACTGTACCATTACTACTGCACTAGTCTCCCTCGACAGAAGCCAGCCCTCTTATATATAGTTCTACAGCCACTGTTTCATTCCAGGAGAGGTGGGTTTATATGAGTGGGATTACTGTACCATTACTACTGCACTAGTCTCCCTCGACAGCCCTCTTATATATAGTTCTACAGCCACTGTTTCATTCCAGGAGAGGTGGGTTTATAAGAGTGGGATTACTGTACCATTACTACTGCACTAGTCTCCCTCGACAGAAGCCAGCCCTCTTATATATAGTTCTACAGCCACTGTTTCATTCCAGGAGAGGTGGGTTTATAAGAGTGGGATTACTGTACCATTACTACTGCACTAGTCTCCCTCGACAGAAGCCAGCCCTCTTATATATAGTTCTACAGCCACTGTTTCATTCCAGGAGAGGTGGGTTTATAAGAGTGGGATTACTGTACCATTACTACTGCACTAGTCTCCCTCGACAGAAGCCAGCCCTCTTATATATAGTTCTACAGCCACTGTTTCATTCCAGGAGAGGTGGGTTTATAAGAGTGGGATTACTGTACCATTACTACTGCACTAGTCTCCCTCGACAGAAGCCAGCCCTCTTATATATAGTTCTACAGCCACTGTTTCATTCCAGGAGAGGTGGGTTTATAAGAGTGGGATTACTGTACCATTACTACTGCACTAGTCTCCCTCGACAGAAGCCAGCCCTCTTATATATAGTTCTACAGCCACTGTTTCATTCCAGGAGAGGTGGGTTTATAAGAGTGGGATTACTGTACCATTACTACTGCACTAGTCTCCCTCGACAGCCCTCTTATATATAGTTCTACAGCCACTGTTTCATTCCAGGAGAGGTGGGTTTATAAGAGTGGGATTACTGTACCATTACTACTGCACTAGTCTCCCTCGACAGAAGCCAGCCCTCTTATATATAGTTCTACAGCCACTGTTTCATTCCAGGAGAGGTGGGTTTATAAGAGTGGGATTACTGTACCATTACTACTGCACTAGTCTCCCTCGACAGCCCTCTTATATATAGTTCTACAGCCACTGTTTCATTCCAGGAGAGGTGGGTTTATAAGAGTGGGATTACTGTACCATAACTACTGCACTAGTCTCCCTCGACAGCCCTCTTATATATAGTTCTACAGCCACTGTTTCATTCCAGGAGAGGTGTGTTTATATGAGTGGGATTACTGTACCATTACTACTGCACTAGTCTCCCTCGACAGAAGCCAGCCCTCTTATATATAGTTCTACAGCCACTGTTTCATTCCAGGAGAGGTGGGTTTATATGAGTGGGATTACTGTACCATTACTACTGCACTAGTCTCCCTCGACAGAAGCCAGCCCTCTTATATATAGTTCTACAGCCACTGTTTCATTCCAGGAGAGGTGGGTTTATAAGAGTGGGATTACTGTACCATTACTACTGCACTAGTCTCCCTCGACAGAAGCCAGCCCTCTTATATATAGTTCTACAGTCACTGTTTCATTCCAGGAGAGGTGGGTTTATATGAGTGGGATTACTGTACCATTACTACTGCACTAGTCTCCCTCGACAGAAGCCAGCCCTCTTATATATAGTTCTACAGCCACTGTTTCATTGCAGGAGAGGTGGGTTTATAAGAGTGGGATTACTGTACCATTACTACTGCACTAGTCTCCCTCGACAGCCCTCTTATATATAGTTCTACAGCCACTGTTTCATTCCAGGAGAGGTGGGTTTATATGAGTGGGATTACTGTACCATAACTACTGCACAAGTCTCCCTCGACAGAAGCCAGCCCTCTTATATATAGTTCTACAGCCACTGTTTCATTCCAGGAGAGGTGGGTTTATAAGAGTGGGATTACTGTACCATTACTACTGCACTAGTCTCCCTCGACAGCCCTCTTATATATAGTTCTACAGCCACTGTTTCATTCCAGGAGAGGTGGGTTTATAAGAGTGGGATTACTGTACCATTACTACTGCACTAGTCTCCCTCGACAGAAGCCAGCCCTCTTATATATAGTTCTACAGCCACTGTTTCATTCCAGGAGAGGTGGGTTTATATGAGTGGGATTACTGTACCATTACTACTGCACTAGTCTCCCTCGACAGAAGACAGCCCTCTTATATATAGTTCTACAGCCACTGTTTCATTCCAGGAGAGGTGTGTTTATAAGAGTGGGATTACTGTACCATTACTACTGCACTAGTCTCCCTCGACAGAAGCCAGCCCTCTTATATATAGTTCTACAGCCACTGTTTCATTCCAGGAGAGGTGGGTTTATAAGAGTGGGATTACTGTACCATTACTACTGCACTAGTCTCCCTCGACAGAAGACAGCCCTCTTATATATAGTTCTACAGCCACTGTTTCATTCCAGGAGAGGTGTGTTTATAAGAGTGGGATTACTGTACCATTACTACTGCACTAGTCTCCCTCGACAGAAGCCAGCCCTCTTATATATAGTTCTACAGCCACTGTTTCATTGCAGGAGAGGTGGGTTTATAAGAGTGGGATTACTGTACCATTACTACTGCACTAGTCTCCCTCGACAGAAGCCAGCCCTCTTATATATAGTTCTACAGCCACTGTTTCATTCCAGGAGAGGTGGGTTTATAAGAGTGGGATTACTGTACCATTACTACTGCACTAGTCTCCCTCGACAGAAGCCAGCCCTCTTATATATAGTTCTACAGCCACTGTTTCATTCCAGGAGAGGTGGGTTTATAAGAGTGGGATTACTGTACCATTACTACTGCACTAGTCTCCCTCGACAGCCCTCTTATATATAGTTCTACAGCCACTGTTTCATTCCAGGAGAGGTGGGTTTATAAGAGTGGGATTACTGTACCATTACTACTGCACTAGTCTCCCTCGACAGCCCTCTTATATATAGTTCTACAGCCACTGTTTCATTCCAGGAGAGGTGGGTTTATAAGAGTGGGATTACTGTACCATAACTACTGCACTAGTCTCCCTCGACAGCCCTCTTATATATAGTTCTACAGCCACTGTTTCATTGCAGGAGAGGTGGGTTTATAAGAGTGGGATTACTGTACCATTACTACTGCACTAGTCTCCCTCGACAGAAGCCAGCCCTCTTATATATAGTTCTACAGCCACTGTTTCATTCCAGGAGAGGTGGGTTTATAAGAGTGGGATTACTGTACCATTACTACTGCACTAGTCTCCCTCGACAGAAGCCAGCCCTCTTATATATAGTTCTACAGCCACTGTTTCATTCCAGGAGAGGTGTGTTTATAAGAGTGGGATTACTGTACCATTACTACTGCACTAGTCTCCCTCGACAGAAGCCAGCCCTCTTATATATAGTTCTACAGCCACTGTTTCATTCCAGGAGAGGTGGGTTTATAAGAGTGGGATTACTGTACCATTACTACTGCACTAGTCTCCCTCGACAGAAGCCAGCCCTCTTATATATAGTTCTACAGCCACTGTTTCATTCCAGGAGAGGTGGGTTTATAAGAGTGGGATTACTGTACCATTACTACTGCACTAGTCTCCCTCGACAGAAGCCAGCCCTCTTATATATAGTTCTACAGCCACTGTTTCATTGCAGGAGAGGTGGGTTTATAAGAGTGGGATTACTGTACCATTACTACTGCACTAGTCTCCCTCGACAGAAGCCAGCCCTCTTATATATAGTTCTACAGCCACTGTTTCATTCCAGGAGAGGTGGGTTTATAAGAGTGGGATTACTGTACCATTACTACTGCACTAGTCTCCCTCGACAGAAGCCAGCCCTCTTATATATAGTTCTACAGCCACTGTTTCATTCCAGGAGAGGTGGGTTTATAAGAGTGGGATTACTGTACCATTACTACTGCACTAGTCTCCCTCGACAGAAGCCAGCCCTCTTATATATAGTTCTACAGCCACTGTTTCATTCCAGGAGAGGTGGGTTTATAAGAGTGGGATTACTGTACCATTACTACTGCACTAGTCTCCCTCGACAGCCCTCTTATATATAGTTCTACAGCCACTGTTTCATTCCAGGAGAGGTGTGTTTATAAGAGTGGGATTACTGTACCATTACTACTGCACTAGTCTCCCTCGACAGAAGCCAGCCCTCTTATATATAGTTCTACAGCCACTGTTTCATTCCAGGAGAGGTGGGTTTATAAGAGTGGGATTACTGTACCATTACTACTGCACTAGTCTCCCTCGACAGAAGCCAGCCCTCTTATATATAGTTCTACAGCCACTGTTTCATTCCAGGAGAGGTGGGTTTATAAGAGTGGGATTACTGTACCATTACTACTGCACTAGTCTCCCTCGACAGAAGCCAGCCCTCTTATATATAGTTCTACAGCCACTGTTTCATTCCAGGAGAGGTGGGTTTATATGAGTGGGATTACTGTACCATTACTACTGCACTAGTCTCCCTCGACAGCCCTCTTATATATAGTTCTACAGCCACTGTTTCATTCCAGGAGAGGTGTGTTTATAAGAGTGGGATTACTGTACCATTACTACTGCACTAGTCTCCCTCGACAGCCCTCTTATATATAGTTCTACAGCCACTGTTTCATTCCAGGAGAGGTGGGTTTATAAGAGTGGGATTACTGTACCATTACTACTGCACTAGTCTCCCTCGACAGCCCTCTTATATATAGTTCTACAGCCACTGTTTCATTCCAGGAGAGGTGTGTTTATAAGAGTGGGATTACTGTACCATTACTACTGCACTAGTCTCCCTCGACAGCCCTCTTATATATAGTTCTACAGCCACTGTTTCATTCCAGGAGAGGTGTGTTTATAAGAGTGGGATTACTGTACCATTACTACTGCACTAGTCTCCCTCGACAGAAGCCAGCCCTCTTATATATAGTTCTACAGCCACTGTTTCATTCCAGGAGAGGTGGGTTTATAAGAGTGGGATTACTGTACCATTACTACTGCACTAGTCTCCCTCGACAGAAGCCAGCCCTCTTATATATAGTTCTACAGCCACTGTTTCATTCCAGGAGAGGTGGGTTTATAAGAGTGGGATTACTGTACCATTACTACTGCACTAGTCTCCCTCGACAGAAGCCAGCCCTCTTATATATAGTTCTACAGCCACTGTTTCATTCCAGGAGAGGTGGGTTTATAAGAGTGGGATTACTGTACCATTACTACTGCACTAGTCTCCCTCGACAGAAGCCAGCCCTCTTATATATAGTTCTACAGCCACTGTTTCATTCCAGGAGAGGTGGGTTTATAAGAGTGGGATTACTGTACCATTACTACTGCACTAGTCTCCCTCGACAGAAGCCAGCCCTCTTATATATAGTTCTACAGCCACTGTTTCATTCCAGGAGAGGTGGGTTTATAAGAGTGGGATTACTGTACCATTACTACTGCACTAGTCTCCCTCGACAGAAGCCAGCCCTCTTATATATAGTTCTACAGCCACTGTTTCATTGCAGGAGAGGTGGGTTTATAAGAGTGGGATTACTGTACCATTACTACTGCACTAGTCTCCCTCGACAGAAGCCAGCCCTCTTATATATAGTTCTACAGCCACTGTTTCATTGCAGGAGAGGTGGGTTTATAAGA
Organism: Bathymodiolus septemdierum; assembly: GCA_963383655.1. Lineage (NCBI taxonomy): Eukaryota > Metazoa > Mollusca > Bivalvia > Mytilida > Modiolidae > Bathymodiolus > Bathymodiolus septemdierum. The sequence continues at coordinate 17,186,992 of OY726519.1, read as the reverse complement.
GTGGGATTACTGTACCATTACTACTGCACTAGTCTCCCTCGACAGCCCTCTTATATATAGTTCTACAGCCACTGTTTCATTCCAGGAGAGGTGGGTTTATAAGAGTGGGATTACTGTACCATTACTACTGCACTAGTCTCCCTCGACAGAAGCCAGCCCTCTTATATATAGTTCTACAGCCACTGTTTCATTCCAGGAGAGGTGGGTTTATAAGAGTGGGATTACTGTACCATTACTACTGCACTAGTCTCCCTCGACAGCCCTCTTATATATAGTTCTACAGCCACTGTTTCATTCCAGGAGAGGTGGGTTTATAAGAGTGGGATTACTGTACCATAACTACTGCACTAGTCTCCCTCGACAGAAGCCAGCCCTCTTATATATAGTTCTACAGCCACTGTTTCATTCCAGGAGAGGTGGGTTTATAAGAGTGGGATTACTGTACCATTACTACTGCACTAGTCTCCCTCGACAGAAGCCAGCCCTCTTATATATAGTTCTACAGCCACTGTTTCATTCCAGGAGAGGTGTGTTTATAAGAGTGGGATTACTGTACCATTACTACTGCACTAGTCTCCCTCGACAGAAGCCAGCCCTCTTATATATAGTTCTACAGCCACTGTTTCATTCCAGGAGAGGTGGGTTTATATGAGTGGGATTACTGTACCATTACTACTGCACTAGTCTCCCTCGACAGAAGCCAGCCCTCTTATATATAGTTCTACAGCCACTGTTTCATTGCAGGAGAGGTGGGTTTATAAGAGTGGGATTACTGTACCATTACTACTGCACTAGTCTCCCTCGACAGAAGCCAGCCCTCTTATATATAGTTCTACAGCCACTGTTTCATTCCAGGAGAGGTGGGTTTATAAGAGTGGGATTACTGTACCATTACTACTGCACTAGTCTCCCTCGACAGCCCTCTTATATATAGTTCTACAGCCACTGTTTCATTCCAGGAGAGGTGGGTTTATAAGAGTGGGATTACTGTACCATTACTACTGCACTAGTCTCCCTCGACAGCCCTCTTATATATAGTTCTACAGCCACTGTTTCATTCCAGGAGAGGTGGGTTTATAAGAGTGGGATTACTGTACCATTACTACTGCACTAGTCTCCCTCGACAGAAGCCAGCCCTCTTATATATAGTTCTACAGCCACTGTTTCATTCCAGGAGAGGTGGGTTTATAAGAGTGGGATTACTGTACCATTACTACTGCACTAGTCTCCCTCGACAGAAGCCAGCCCTCTTATATATAGTTCTACAGCCACTGTTTCATTCCAGGAGAGGTGTGTTTATAAGAGTGGAATTACTGTACCATTACTACTGCACTAGTCTCCCTCGACAGCCCTCTTATATATAGTTCTACAGCCACTGTTTCATTCCAGGAGAGGTGGGTTTATAAGAGTGGGATTACTGTACCATTACTACTGCACTAGTCTCCCTCGACAGAAGCCAGCCCTCTTATATAGTTCTACAGCCACTGTTTCATTCCAGGAGAGGTGTGTTTATAAGAGTGGAATACTGTACCATTACTACTGCACTAGTCTCCCTCGACAGCCCTCTTATATATAGTTCTACAGCCACTGTTTCATTCCAGGAGAGGTGTGTTTATAAGAGTGGGATTACTGTACCATTACTACTGCACTAGTCTCCCTCGACAGAAGCCAGCCCTCTTATATATAGTTCTACAGCCACTGTTTCATTCCAGGAGAGGTGTGTTTATAAGAGTGGGATTACTGTACCATTACTACTGCACTAGTCTCCCTCGACAGAAGACAGCCCTCTTATATATAGTTCTACAGCCACTGTTTCATTCCAGGAGAGGTGGGTTTATAAGAGTGGGATTACTGTACCATTACTACTGCACTAGTCTCCCTCGACAGAAGCCAGCCCTCTTATATATAGTTCTACAGCCACTGTTTCATTCCAGGAGAGGTGGGTTTATAAGAGTGGGATTACTGTACCATTACTACTGCACTAGTCTCCCTCGACAGCCCTCTTATATATAGTTCTACAGCCACTGTTTCATTCCAGGAGAGGTGGGTTTATAAGAGTGGGATTACTGTACCATTACTACTGCACTAGTCTCCCTCGGACAGCCCTCTTATATATAGTTCTACAGCCACTGTTTCATTCCAGGAGAGGTGTGTTTATAAGAGTGGGATTACTGTACCATAACTACTGCACTAGTCTCCCTCGACAGAAGACAGCCCTCTTATATATAGTTCTACAGCCACTGTTTCATTCCAGGAGAGGTGGGTTTATAAGAGTGGGATTACTGTACCATTACTACTGCACTAGTCTCCCTCGACAGCCCTCTTATATATAGTTCTACAGCCACTGTTTCATTCCAGGAGAGGTGGGTTTATAAGAGTGGGATTACTGTACCATTACTACTGCACTAGTCTCCCTCGACAGAAGCCAGCCCTCTTATATATAGTTCTACAGCCACTGTTTCATTCCAGGAGAGGTGTGTTTATATGAGTGGGATTACTGTACCATAACTACTGCACAAGTCTCCACATCACCTCAACAGAGGCTACCCCTCTTATAAAGCCATTTTTCATTGCCTTATTAATTGTACTATTCTACTCTCCAACACAATCTTATACATGTTTCTGTACCTAGCCTGTTTATACTATACCAGTTTTAAAATACTGAATACCGACAGTTATTTATTCTGAGGTTTAAAAGCTAGGATTAAAAGACCAGGCCAAATTTCAAAACATTTACTGCCATTTTAATGACTAATGCCATTTATGTCTACAGTCCAAAAAAGTAATAATTTACTATCAAAATTAACATTATGTGATAATCATTAATAACTAGTAATTTGTTTATCAATAATTTCTGTTATGATCTTGTTTTTCAATCAATTTTAACTTACCTGGTAAATTTTCCCAGTATTTATCACTAGTTAAAAAATCAATTATAACACTTTAAACTAATAATAGATTTACCTGTGGGTAAATTCTATAAAAGACTACTCTCTATTTATGTTTGTACCTAGATACTGGAACAACAACCTGATCAGTGTCATAAGACAGGACTTTTAAACATTTATTTAACATGAACATACGATTTATTTAAATATCCTGTTCCACGATTTAATTTATTTTTTAGTCAATATTATTATTAATTAAAGTTTGCTTTTGCCCGCAAAAACGTATGTCTTCCCCCATCCCACAAACTGTAGTCAAAGGTAAAAAAGCTATTTAGGTAACAAATAAAATTAAGCTTCAATGAATAACAAAAAAACCTGTTTTTAATCTATGAAACACAAAAAAAAAAAATTGATCAAAAGTGCTAAAGCAAGGGTTACAGGTACTATTCCATATTGTCATGGCAAAGTTCCCCATTCCAGAAAATTGCTCAGCCTATGTTCCAATGATTTTAAAGGAGTTTTGTTCTTCTAAAATCAATGGATTGGTGATGAAAAACTTTTTCAGGGAAATAGTGAGATTATGATAGACTCTTGTACATATATATATATACATTGTATATATATATATGTACAAGAGTCTATCATAATCTCACTATTTCCCTGAAAAAGTTTTTCATCACCAATCCATTGATTTTAGAAGAACAAAACTCCTTTAAAATCATTGGAACATAGGCTGAGCAATTTTCTGGAATGGGGAACTTTGCCATGACAATATGGAATAGTACCTGTAACCCTTGCTTTAGCACTTTTGATCAATTTTTTTTTTTTGTGTTTCATAGATTAAAAACAGGTTTTTTTGTTATTCATTGAAGCTTAATTTTATTTGTTACCTAAATAGCTTTTTTACCTTTGACTACAGTTTGTGGGATGGGGGAAGACATACGTTTTTGCGGGCAAAAGCAAACTTTAATTAATAATAATATTGACTAAAAAATAAATTAAATCGTGGAACAGGATATTTAAATAAATCGTATGTTCATGTTAAATAAATGTTTAAAAGTCCTGTCTTATGACACTGATCAGGTTGTTGTTCCAGTATCTAGGTACAAACATAAATAGAGAGTAGTCTTTATAGAATTTACCCACAGGTAAATCTATTATTAGTTTAAAGTGTTATAATTGATTTTTTAACTAGTGATAAATACTGGGAAAATTTACCAGGTAAGTTAAAATTGATTGAAAACAAGATCATAACAGAAATTATTGATAAACAAATTACTAGTTATTAATGATTATCACATAATGTTAATTTTGATAGTAAATTATTACTTTTTTGGACTGTAGACATAAATGGCATTAGTCATTAAAATGGCAGTAAATGTTTTGAAATTTGGCCTGGTCTTTTAATCCTAGCTTTTAAACCTCAGAATAAATAACTGTCGGTATTCAGTATTTTAAAACTGGTATAGTATAAACAGGCTAGGTACAGAAACATGTATAAGATTGTGTTGGAGAGTAGAATAGTACAATTAATAAGGCAATGAAAAATGGCTTTATAAGAGGGGTAGCCTCTGTTGAGGTGATGTGGAGACTTGTGCAGTAGTTATGGTACAGTAATCCCACTCATATAAACACACCTCTCCTGGAATGAAACAGTGGCTGTAGAACTATATATAAGAGGGCTGGCTTCTGTCGAGGGAGACTAGTGCAGTAGTAATGGTACAGTAATCCCACTCTTATAAACCCACCTCTCCTGGAATGAAACAGTGGCTGTAGAACTATATATAAGAGGGCTGTCGAGGGAGACTAGTGCAGTAGTAATGGTACAGTAATCCCACTCTTATAAACCCACCTCTCCTGGAATGAAACAGTGGCTGTAGAACTATATATAAGAGGGCTGTCTTCTGTCGAGGGAGACTAGTGCAGTAGTTATGGTACAGTAATCCCACTCTTATAAACACACCTCTCCTGGAATGAAACAGTGGCTGTAGAACTATATATAAGAGGGCTGTCGAGGGAGACTAGTGCAGTAGTAATGGTACAGTAATCCCACTCTTATAAACCCACCTCTCCTGGAATGAAACAGTGGCTGTAGAACTATATATAAGAGGGCTGTCGAGGGAGACTAGTGCAGTAGTAATGGTACAGTAATCCCACTCTTATAAACCCACCTCTCCTGGAATGAAACAGTGGCTGTAGAACTATATATAAGAGGGCTGGCTTCTGTCGAGGGAGACTAGTGCAGTAGTAATGGTACAGTAATCCCACTCTTATAAACCCACCTCTCCTGGAATGAAACAGTGGCTGTAGAACTATATATAAGAGGGCTGTCTTCTGTCGAGGGAGACTAGTGCAGTAGTAATGGTACAGTAATCCCACTCTTATAAACACACCTCTCCTGGAATGAAACAGTGGCTGTAGAACTATATATAAGAGGGCTGGCTTCTGTCGAGGGAGACTAGTGCAGTAGTAATGGTACAGTAATCCCACTCTTATAAACACACCTCTCCTGGAATGAAACAGTGGCTGTAGAACTATATATAAGAGGGCTGTCGAGGGAGACTAGTGCAGTAGTAATGGTACAGTAATTCCACTCTTATAAACACACCTCTCCTGGAATGAAACAGTGGCTGTAGAACTATATATAAGAGGGCTGGCTTCTGTCGAGGGAGACTAGTGCAGTAGTAATGGTACAGTAATCCCACTCTTATAAACCCACCTCTCCTGGAATGAAACAGTGGCTGTAGAACTATATATAAGAGGGCTGTCGAGGGAGACTAGTGCAGTAGTAATGGTACAGTAATTCCACTCTTATAAACACACCTCTCCTGGAATGAAACAGTGGCTGTAGAACTATATATAAGAGGGCTGGCTTCTGTCGAGGGAGACTAGTGCAGTAGTAATGGTACAGTAATCCCACTCTTATAAACCCACCTCTCCTGGAATGAAACAGTGGCTGTAGAACTATATATAAGAGGGCTGGCTTCTGTCGAGGGAGACTAGTGCAGTAGTAATGGTACAGTAATCCCACTCTTATAAACCCACCTCTCCTGGAATGAAACAGTGGCTGTAGAACTATATATAAGAGGGCTGTCGAGGGAGACTAGTGCAGTAGTAATGGTACAGTAATCCCACTCTTATAAACCCACCTCTCCTGGAATGAAACAGTGGCTGTAGAACTATATATAAGAGGGCTGTCGAGGGAGACTAGTGCAGTAGTAATGGTACAGTAATCCCACTCTTATAAACCCACCTCTCCTGGAATGAAACAGTGGCTGTAGAACTATATATAAGAGGGCTGGCTTCTGTCGAGGGAGACTAGTGCAGTAGTAATGGTACAGTAATCCCACTCTTATAAACCCACCTCTCCTGCAATGAAACAGTGGCTGTAGAACTATATATAAGAGGGCTGGCTTCTGTCGAGGGAGACTAGTGCAGTAGTAATGGTACAGTAATCCCACTCATATAAACCCACCTCTCCTGGAATGAAACAGTGGCTGTAGAACTATATATAAGAGGGCTGGCTTCTGTCGAGGGAGACTAGTGCAGTAGTAATGGTACAGTAATCCCACTCTTATAAACACACCTCTCCTGGAATGAAACAGTGGCTGTAGAACTATATATAAGAGGGCTGGCTTCTGTCGAGGGAGACTAGTGCAGTAGTAATGGTACAGTAATCCCACTCTTATAAACCCACCTCTCCTGGAATGAAACAGTGGCTGTAGAACTATATATAAGAGGGCTGGCTTCTGTCGAGGGAGACTAGTGCAGTAGTTATGGTACAGTAATCCCACTCTTATAAACCCACCTCTCCTGGAATGAAACAGTGGCTGTAGAACTATATATAAGAGGGCTGTCGAGGGAGACTAGTGCAGTAGTAATGGTACAGTAATCCCACTCTTATAAACCCACCTCTCCTGGAATGAAACAGTGGCTGTAGAACTATATATAAGAGGGCTGGCTTCTGTCGAGGGAGACTAGTGCAGTAGTAATGGTACAGTAATCCCACTCTTATAAACCCACCTCTCCTGGAATGAAACAGTGGCTGTAGAACTATATATAAGAGGGCTGTCGAGGGAGACTAGTGCAGTAGTAATGGTACAGTAATCCCACTCTTATAAACCCACCTCTCCTGCAATGAACAGTGGCTGTAGAACTATATATAAGAGGGCTGGCTTCTGTCGAGGGAGACTAGTGCAGTAGTAATGGTACAGTAATCCCACTCTTATAAACCCACCTCTCCTGCAATGAAACAGTGGCTGTAGAACTATATATAAGAGGGCTGGCTTCTGTCGAGGGAGACTAGTGCAGTAGTAATGGTACAGTAATCCCACTCTTATAAACCCACCTCTCCTGGAATGAAACAGTGGCTGTAGAACTATATATAAGAGGGCTGGCTTCTGTCGAGGGAGACTAGTGCAGTAGTAATGGTACAGTAATCCCACTCTTATAAACCCACCTCTCCTGGAATGAAACAGTGGCTGTAGAACTATATATAAGAGGGCTGGCTTCTGTCGAGGGAGACTAGTGCAGTAGTAATGGTACAGTAATCCCACTCTTATAAACCCACCTCTCCTGGAATGAAACAGTGGCTGTAGAACTATATATAAGAGGGCTGGCTTCTGTCGAGGGAGACTAGTGCAGTAGTAATGGTACAGTAATCCCACTCTTATAAACCCACTCTCCTGGAATGAAACAGTGGCTGTAGAACTATATATAAGAGGGCTGGCTTCTGTCGAGGGAGACTAGTGCAGTAGTAATGGTACAGTAATCCCACTCTTATAAACCCACCTCTCCTGGAATGAAACAGTGGCTGTAGAACTATATATAAGAGGGCTGGCTTCTGTCGAGGGAGACTAGTGCAGTAGTAATGGTACAGTAATCCCACTCTTATAAACACACCTCTCCTGGAATGAAACAGTGGCTGTAGAACTATATATAAGAGGGCTGTCGAGGGAGACTAGTGCAGTAGTAATGGTACAGTAATCCCACTCTTATAAACACACCTCTCCTGGAATGAAACAGTGGCTGTAGAACTATATATAAGAGGGCTGTCGAGGGAGACTAGTGCAGTAGTAATGGTACAGTAATCCCACTCTTATAAACCCACCTCTCCTGGAATGAAACAGTGGCTGTAGAACTATATATAAGAGGGCTGTCGAGGGAGACTAGTGCAGTAGTAATGGTACAGTAATCCCACTCTTATAAACACACCTCTCCTGGAATGAAACAGTGGCTGTAGAACTATATATAAGAGGGCTGTCGAGGGAGACTAGTGCAGTAGTAATGGTACAGTAATCCCACTCATATAAACCCACCTCTCCTGGAATGAAACAGTGGCTGTAGAACTATATATAAGAGGGCTGGCTTCTGTCGAGGGAGACTAGTGCAGTAGTAATGGTACAGTAATCCCACTCTTATAAACCCACCTCTCCTGGAATGAAACAGTGGCTGTAGAACTATATATAAGAGGGCTGGCTTCTGTCGAGGGAGACTAGTGCAGTAGTAATGGTACAGTAATCCCACTCTTATAAACCCACCTCTCCTGGAATGAAACAGTGGCTGTAGAACTATATATAAGAGGGCTGGCTTCTGTCGAGGGAGACTAGTGCAGTAGTAATGGTACAGTAATCCCACTCTTATAAACCCACCTCTCCTGGAATGAAACAGTGGCTGTAGAACTATATATAAGAGGGCTGTCGAGGGAGACTAGTGCAGTAGTAATGGTACAGTAATCCCACTCTTATAAACCCACCTCTCCTGGAATGAAACAGTGGCTGTAGAACTATATATAAGAGGGCTGGCTTCTGTCGAGGGAGACTAGTGCAGTAGTAATGGTACAGTAATCCCACTCTTATAAACCCACCTCTCCTGGAATGAAACAGTGGCTGTAGAACTATATATAAGAGGGCTGGCTTCTGTCGAGGGAGACTAGTGCAGTAGTAATGGTACAGTAATCCCACTCTTATAAACCCACCTCTCCTGGAATGAAACAGTGGCTGTAGAACTATATATAAGAGGGCTGGCTTCTGTCGAGGGAGACTAGTGCAGTAGTAATGGTACAGTAATCCCACTCTTATAAACCCACCTCTCCTGCAATGAAACAGTGGCTGTAGAACTATATATAAGAGGGCTGGCTTCTGTCGAGGGAGACTAGTGCAGTAGTAATGGTACAGTAATCCCACTCTTATAAACCCACCTCTCCTGGAATGAAACAGTGGCTGTAGAACTATATATAAGAGGGCTGGCTTCTGTCGAGGGAGACTAGTGCAGTAGTAATGGTACAGTAATCCCACTCTTATAAACCCACCTCTCCTGGAATGAAACAGTGGCTGTAGAACTATATATAAGAGGGCTGGCTTCTGTCGAGGGAGACTAGTGCAGTAGTAATGGTACAGTAATCCCACTCTTATAAACACACCTCTCCTGGAATGAAACAGTGGCTGTAGAACTATATATAAGAGGGCTGGCTTCTGTCGAGGGAGACTAGTGCAGTAGTAATGGTACAGTAATCCCACTCTTATAAACCCACCTCTCCTGGAATGAAACAGTGGCTGTAGAACTATATATAAGAGGGCTGGCTTCTGTCGAGGGAGACTAGTGCAGTAGTAATGGTACAGTAATCCCACTCTTATAAACCCACCTCTCCTGCAATGAAACAGTGGCTGTAGAACTATATATAAGAGGGCTGTCGAGGGAGACTAGTGCAGTAGTTATGGTACAGTAATCCCACTCTTATAAACCCACCTCTCCTGGAATGAAACAGTGGCTGTAGAACTATATATAAGAGGGCTGTCGAGGGAGACTAGTGCAGTAGTAATGGTACAGTAATCCCACTCTTATAAACCCACCTCTCCTGGAATGAAACAGTGGCTGTAGAACTATATATAAGAGGGCTGTCGAGGGAGACTAGTGCAGTAGTAATGGTACAGTAATCCCACTCTTATAAACCCACCTCTCCTGGAATGAAACAGTGGCTGTAGAACTATATATAAGAGGGCTGGCTTCTGTCGAGGGAGACTAGTGCAGTAGTAATGGTACAGTAATCCCACTCTTATAAACCCACCTCTCCTGGAATGAAACAGTGGCTGTAGAACTATATATAAGAGGGCTGGCTTCTGTCGAGGGAGACTAGTGCAGTAGTAATGGTACAGTAATCCCACTCTTATAAACCCACCTCTCCTGCAATGAAACAGTGGCTGTAGAACTATATATAAGAGGGCTGGCTTCTGTCGAGGGAGACTAGTGCAGTAGTAATGGTACAGTAATCCCACTCTTATAAACACACCTCTCCTGGAATGAAACAGTGGCTGTAGAACTATATATAAGAGGGCTGTCTTCTGTCGAGGGAGACTAGTGCAGTAGTAATGGTACAGTAATCCCACTCTTATAAACCCACCTCTCCTGGAATGAAACAGTGGCTGTAGAACTATATATAAGAGGGCTGGCTTCTGTCGAGGGAGACTAGTGCAGTAGTAATGGTACAGTAATCCCACTCTTATAAACACACCTCTCCTGGAATGAAACAGTGGCTGTAGAACTATATATAAGAGGGCTGTCTTCTGTCGAGGGAGACTAGTGCAGTAGTAATGGTACAGTAATCCCACTCATATAAACCCACCTCTCCTGGAATGAAACAGTGGCTGTAGAACTATATATAAGAGGGCTGGCTTCTGTCGAGGGAGACTAGTGCAGTAGTAATGGTACAGTAATCCCACTCTTATAAACCCACCTCTCCTGGAATGAAACAGTGGCTGTAGAACTATATATAAGAGGGCTGTCGAGGGAGACTAGTGCAGTAGTAATGGTACAGTAATCCCACTCTTATAAACCCACCTCTCCTGGAATGAAACAGTGGCTGTAGAACTATATATAAGAGGGCTGGCTTCTGTCGAGGGAGACTTGTGCAGTAGTTATGGTACAGTAATCCCACTCATATAAACCCACCTCTCCTGGAATGAAACAGTGGCTGTAGAACTATATATAAGAGGGCTGTCGAGGGAGACTAGTGCAGTAGTAATGGTACAGTAATCCCACTCTTATAAACCCACCTCTCCTGCAATGAAACAGTGGCTGTAGAACTATATATAAGAGGGCTGGCTTCTGTCGAGGGAGACTAGTGCAGTAGTAATGGTACAGTAATCCCACTCATATAAACCCACCTCTCCTGGAATGAAACAGTGGCTGTAGAACTATATATAAGAGGGCTGGCTTCTGTCGAGGGAGACTAGTGCAGTAGTAATGGTACAGTAATCCCACTCTTATAAACCCACCTCTCCTGGAATGAAACAGTGGCTGTAGAACTATATATAAGAGGGCTGGCTTCTGTCGAGGGAGACTAGTGCAGTAGTAATGGTACAGTAATCCCACTCATATAAACCCACCTCTCCTGGAATGAAACAGTGGCTGTAGAACTATATATAAGAGGGCTGGCTTCTGTCGAGGGAGACTAGTGCAGTAGTAATGGTACAGTAATCCCACTCATATAAACACACCTCTCCTGGAATGAAACAGTGGCTGTAGAACTATATATAAGAGGGCTGTCGAGGGAGACTAGTGCAGTAGTTATGGTACAGTAATCCCACTCTTATAAACCCACCTCTCCTGGAATGAAACAGTGGCTGTAGAACTATATATAAGAGGGCTGTCGAGGGAGACTAGTGCAGTAGTAATGGTACAGTAATCCCACTCTTATAAACCCACCTCTCCTGGAATGAAACAGTGGCTGTAGAACTATATATAAGAGGGCTGGCTTCTGTCGAGGGAGACTAGTGCAGTAGTAATGGTACAGTAATCCCACTCTTATAAACCCACCTCTCCTGGAATGAAACAGTGGCTGTAGAACTATATATAAGAGGGCTGGCTTCTGTCGAGGGAGACTAGTGCAGTAGTAATGGTACAGTAATCCCACTCTTATAAACCCACCTCTCCTGGAATGAAACAGTGGCTGTAGAACTATATATAAGAGGGCTGGCTTCTGTCGAGGGAGACTAGTGCAGTAGTAATGGTACAGTAATCCCACTCTTATAAACCCACCTCTCCTGGAATGAAACAGTGGCTGTAGAACTATATATAAGAGGGCTGGCTTCTGTCGAGGGAGACTAGTGCAGTAGTAATGGTACAGTAATCCCACTCTTATAAACCCACCTCTCCTGGAATGAAACAGTGGCTGTAGAACTATATATAAGAGGGCTGGCTTCTGTCGAGGGAGACTAGTGCAGTAGTAATGGTACAGTAATCCCACTCTTATAAACCCACCTCTCCTGGAATGAAACAGTGGCTGTAGAACTATATATAAGAGGGCTGGCTTCTGTCGAGGGAGACTAGTGCAGTAGTAATGGTACAGTAATCCCACTCTTATAAACCCACCTCTCCTGGAATGAAACAGTGGCTGTAGAACTATATATAAGAGGGCTGGCTTCTGTCGAGGGAGACTAGTGCAGTAGTAATGGTACAGTAATCCCACTCTTATAAACCCACCTCTCCTGGAATGAAACAGTGGCTGTATATATAAGAGGGCTGTTCTGTCGAGGGAGACTAGTGCAGTAGTAATGGTACAGTAATCCCACTCATATAAACCCACCTCTCCTGGAATGAAACAGTGGCTGTAGAACTATATATAAGAGGGCTGGCTTCTGTCGAGGGAGACTAGTGCAGTAGTAATGGTACAGTAATCCCACTCTTATAAACCCACCTCTCCTGGAATGAAACAGTGGCTGTAGAACTATATATAAGAGGGCTGTCGAGGGAGACTAGTGCAGTAGTAATGGTACAGTAATCCCACTCATATAAACCCACCTCTCCTGGAATGAAACAGTGGCTGTAGAACTATATATAAGAGGGCTGGCTTCTGTCGAGGGAGACTAGTGCAGTAGTAATGGTACAGTAATCCCACTCTTATAAACCCACCTCTCCTGGAATGAAACAGTGGCTGTAGAACTATATATAAGAGGGCTGGCTTCTGTCGAGGGAGACTAGTGCAGTAGTAATGGTACAGTAATCCCACTCATATAAACCCACCTCTCCTGGAATGAAACAGTGGCTGTAGAACTATATATAAGAGGGCTGGCTTCTGTCGAGGGAGACTAGTGCAGTAGTAATGGTACAGTAATCCCACTCTTATAAACACACCTCTCCTGGAATGAAACAGTGGCTGTAGAACTATATATAAGAGGGCTGGCTTCTGTCGAGGGAGACTAGTGCAGTAGTAATGGTACAGTAATCCCACTCTTATAAACCCACCTCTCCTGGAATGAAACAGTGGCTGTAGAACTATATATAAGAGGGCTGGCTTCTGTCGAGGGAGACTAGTGCAGTAGTAATGGTACAGTAATCCCACTCTTATAAACCCACCTCTCCTGGAATGAAACAGTGGCTGTAGAACTATATATAAGAGGGCTGGCTTCTGTCGAGGGAGACTAGTGCAGTAGTAATGGTACAGTAATCCCACTCTTATAAACCCACCTCTCCTGGAATGAAACAGTGGCTGTAGAACTATATATAAGAGGGCTGGCTTCTGTCGAGGGAGACTAGTGCAGTAGTAATGGTACAGTAATCCCACTCTTATAAACCCACCTCTCCTGGAATGAAACAGTGGCTGTAGAACTATATATAAGAGGGCTGGCTTCTGTCGAGGGAGACTAGTGCAGTAGTAATGGTACAGTAATCCCACTCTTATAAACCCACCTCTCCTGGAATGAAACAGTGGCTGTAGAACTATATATAAGAGGGCTGGCTTCTGTCGAGGGAGACTAGTGCAGTAGTAATGGTACAGTAATCCCACTCTTATAAACACACCTCTCCTGGAATGAAACAGTGGCTGTAGAACTATATATAAGAGGGCTGGCTTCTGTCGAGGGAGACTAGTGCAGTAGTAATGGTACAGTAATCCCACTCTTATAAACCCACCTCTCCTGGAATGAAACAGTGGCTGTAGAACTATATATAAGAGGGCTGGCTTCTGTCGAGGGAGACTAGTGCAGTAGTAATGGTACAGTAATCCCACTCTTATAAACCCACCTCTCCTGGAATGAAACAGTGGCTGTAGAACTATATATAAGAGGGCTGGCTTCTGTCGAGGGAGACTAGTGCAGTAGTAATGGTACAGTAATCCCACTCTTATAAACCCACCTCTCCTGGAATGAAACAGTGGCTGTAGAACTATATATAAGAGGGCTGTCGAGGGAGACTAGTGCAGTAGTAATGGTACAGTAATCCCACTCTTATAAACACACCTCTCCTGGAATGAAACAGTGGCTGTAGAACTATATATAAGAGGGCTGTCGAGGGAGACTAGTGCAGTAGTAATGGTACAGTAATCCCACTCTTATAAACCCACCTCTCCTGGAATGAAACAGTGGCTGTAGAACTATATATAAGAGGGCTGTCGAGGGAGACTAGTGCAGTAGTAATGGTACAGTAATCCCACTCTTATAAACCCACCTCTCCTGGAATGAAACAGTGGCTGTAGAACTATATATAAGAGGGCTGGCTTCTGTCGAGGGAGACTAGTGCAGTAGTTATGGTACAGTAATCCCACTCTTATAAACACACCTCTCCTGGAATGAAACAGTGGCTGTAGAACTATATATAAGAGGGCTGTCGAGGGAGACTAGTGCAGTAGTAATGGTACAGTAATCCCACTCTTATAAACCCACCTCTCCTGGAATGAAACAGTGGCTGTAGAACTATATATAAGAGGGCTGTCGAGGGAGACTAGTGCAGTAGTAATGGTACAGTAATCCCACTCTTATAAACCCACCTCTCCTGGAATGAAACAGTGGCTGTAGAACTATATATAAGAGGGCTGGCTTCTGTCGAGGGAGACTAGTGCAGTAGTAATGGTACAGTAATCCCACTCTTATAAACCCACCTCTCCTGCAATGAAACAGTGGCTGTAGAACTATATATAAGAGGGCTGTCGAGGGAGACTAGTGCAGTAGTAATGGTACAGTAATCCCACTCTTATAAACACACCTCTCCTGGAATGAAACAGTGGCTGTAGAACTATATATAAGAGGGCTGTCGAGGGAGACTAGTGCAGTAGTAATGGTACAGTAATCCCACTCTTATAAACACACCTCTCCTGGAATGAAACAGTGGCTGTAGAACTATATATAAGAGGGCTGTCGAGGGAGACTAGTGCAGTAGTAATGGTACAGTAATCCCACTCTTATAAACCCACCTCTCCTGGAATGAAACAGTGGCTGTAGAACTATATATAAGAGGGCTGGCTTCTGTCGAGGGAGACTAGTGCAGTAGTTATGGTACAGTAATCCCACTCTTATAAACACACCTCTCCTGGAATGAAACAGTGGCTGTAGAACTATATATAAGAGGGCTGTCGAGGGAGACTAGTGCAGTAGTAATGGTACAGTAATCCCACTCTTATAAACCCACCTCTCCTGGAATGAAACAGTGGCTGTAGAACTATATATAAGAGGGCTGGCTTCTGTCGAGGGAGACTAGTGCAGTAGTTATGGTACAGTAATCCCACTCTTATAAACACACCTCTCCTGGAATGAAACAGTGGCTGTAGAACTATATATAAGAGGGCTGTCGAGGGAGACTAGTGCAGTAGTAATGGTACAGTAATCCCACTCTTATAAACCCACCTCTCCTGGAATGAAACAGTGGCTGTAGAACTATATATAAGAGGGCTGGCTTCTGTCGAGGGAGACTAGTGCAGTAGTAATGGTACAGTAATCCCACTCTTATAAACCCACCTCTCCTGGAATGAAACAGTGGCTGTAGAACTATATATAAGAGGGCTGGCTTCTGTCGAGGGAGACTAGTGCAGTAGTAATGGTACAGTAATCCCACTCTTATAAACCCACCTCTCCTGGAATGAAACAGTGGCTGTAGAACTATATATAAGAGGGCTGGCTTCTGTCGAGGGAGACTAGTGCAGTAGTAATGGTACAGTAATCCCACTCTTATAAACCCACCTCTCCTGGAATGAAACAGTGGCTGTAGAACTATATATAAGAGGGCTGGCTTCTGTCGAGGGAGACTAGTGCAGTAGTAATGGTACAGTAATCCCACTCTTATAAACACACCTCTCCTGGAATGAAACAGTGGCTGTAGAACTATATATAAGAGGGCTGTCGAGGGAGACTAGTGCAGTAGTAATGGTACAGTAATCCCACTCTTATAAACCCACCTCTCCTGGAATGAAACAGTGGCTGTAGAACTATATATAAGAGGGCTGGCTTCTGTCGAGGGAGACTAGTGCAGTAGTAATGGTACAGTAATCCCACTCTTATAAACCCACCTCTCCTGGAATGAAACAGTGGCTGTAGAACTATATATAAGAGGGCTGTCGAGGGAGACTAGTGCAGTAGTAATGG
Organism: Bathymodiolus septemdierum; assembly: GCA_963383655.1. NCBI lineage: Eukaryota > Metazoa > Mollusca > Bivalvia > Mytilida > Modiolidae > Bathymodiolus > Bathymodiolus septemdierum. The sequence continues at coordinate 17,170,755 of OY726519.1, read as the reverse complement.
TACAGTAATCCCACTCTTATAAACCCACCTCTCCTGGAATGAAACAGTGGCTGTAGAACTATATATAAGAGGGCTGTCGAGGGAGACTAGTGCAGTAGTAATGGTACAGTAATCCCACTCTTATAAACCCACCTCTCCTGGAATGAAACAGTGGCTGTAGAACTATATATAAGAGGGCTGGCTTCTGTCGAGGGAGACTAGTGCAGTAGTAATGGTACAGTAATCCCACTCTTATAAACACACCTCTCCTGGAATGAAACAGTGGCTGTAGAACTATATATAAGAGGGCTGTCGAGGGAGACTAGTGCAGTAGTAATGGTACAGTAATCCCACTCTTATAAACCCACCTCTCCTGGAATGAAACAGTGGCTGTAGAACTATATATAAGAGGGCTGGCTTCTGTCGAGGGAGACTAGTGCAGTAGTAATGGTACAGTAATCCCACTCTTATAAACCCACCTCTCCTGGAATGAAACAGTGGCTGTAGAACTATATATAAGAGGGCTGGCTTCTGTCGAGGGAGACTAGTGCAGTAGTAATGGTACAGTAATCCCACTCTTATAAACACACCTCTCCTGGAATGAAACAGTGGCTGTAGAACTATATATAAGAGGGCTGTCGAGGGAGACTAGTGCAGTAGTAATGGTACAGTAATCCCACTCTTATAAACCCACCTCTCCTGGAATGAAACAGTGGCTGTAGAACTATATATAAGAGGGCTGGCTTCTGTCGAGGGAGACTAGTGCAGTAGTAATGGTACAGTAATCCCACTCTTATAAACCCACCTCTCCTGGAATGAAACAGTGGCTGTAGAACTATATATAAGAGGGCTGGCTTCTGTCGAGGGAGACTAGTGCAGTAGTAATGGTACAGTAATCCCACTCTTATAAACCCACCTCTCCTGGAATGAAACAGTGGCTGTAGAACTATATATAAGAGGGCTGTCGAGGGAGACTAGTGCAGTAGTAATGGTACAGTAATCCCACTCTTATAAACCCACCTCTCCTGGAATGAAACAGTGGCTGTAGAACTATATATAAGAGGGCTGGCTTCTGTCGAGGGAGACTAGTGCAGTAGTAATGGTACAGTAATCCCACTCTTATAAACCCACCTCTCCTGGAATGAAACAGTGGCTGTAGAACTATATATAAGAGGGCTGGCTTCTGTCGAGGGAGACTAGTGCAGTAGTAATGGTACAGTAATCCCACTCTTATAAACCCACCTCTCCTGGAATGAAACAGTGGCTGTAGAACTATATATAAGAGGGCTGGCTTCTGTCGAGGGAGACTAGTGCAGTAGTAATGGTACAGTAATCCCACTCTTATAAACCCACCTCTCCTGGAATGAAACAGTGGCTGTAGAACTATATATAAGAGGGCTGTCGAGGGAGACTAGTGCAGTAGTAATGGTACAGTAATCCCACTCTTATAAACCCACCTCTCCTGGAATGAAACAGTGGCTGTAGAACTATATATAAGAGGGCTGTCGAGGGAGACTAGTGCAGTAGTAATGGTACAGTAATCCCACTCTTATAAACCCACCTCTCCTGGAATGAAACAGTGGCTGTAGAACTATATATAAGAGGGCTGTCGAGGGAGACTAGTGCAGTAGTAATGGTACAGTAATCCCACTCTTATAAACCCACCTCTCCTGGAATGAAACAGTGGCTGTAGAACTATATATAAGAGGGCTGTCGAGGGAGACTAGTGCAGTAGTAATGGTACAGTAATCCCACTCTTATAAACCCACCTCTCCTGGAATGAAACAGTGGCTGTAGAACTATATATAAGAGGGCTGGCTTCTGTCGAGGGAGACTAGTGCAGTAGTAATGGTACAGTAATCCCACTCTTATAAACCCACCTCTCCTGGAATGAAACAGTGGCTGTAGAACTATATATAAGAGGGCTGGCTTCTGTCGAGGGAGACTAGTGCAGTAGTAATGGTACAGTAATCCCACTCTTATAAACCCACCTCTCCTGGAATGAAACAGTGGCTGTAGAACTATATATAAGAGGGCTGGCTTCTGTCGAGGGAGACTAGTGCAGTAGTAATGGTACAGTAATCCCACTCTTATAAACCCACCTCTCCTGGAATGAAACAGTGGCTGTAGAACTATATATAAGAGGGCTGTCGAGGGAGACTAGTGCAGTAGTAATGGTACAGTAATCCCACTCTTATAAACCCACCTCTCCTGCAATGAAACAGTGGCTGTAGAACTATATATAAGAGGGCTGGCTTCTGTCGAGGGAGACTAGTGCAGTAGTAATGGTACAGTAATCCCACTCTTATAAACCCACCTCTCCTGGAATGAAACAGTGGCTGTAGAACTATATATAAGAGGGCTGGCTTCTGTCGAGGGAGACTAGTGCAGTAGTAATGGTACAGTAATCCCACTCTTATAAACCCACCTCTCCTGCAATGAAACAGTGGCTGTAGAACTATATATAAGAGGGCTGGCTTCTGTCGAGGGAGACTAGTGCAGTAGTAATGGTACAGTAATCCCACTCTTATAAACCCACCTCTCCTGGAATGAAACAGTGGCTGTAGAACTATATATAAGAGGGCTGGCTTCTGTCGAGGGAGACTAGTGCAGTAGTAATGGTACAGTAATCCCACTCTTATAAACCCACCTCTCCTGGAATGAAACAGTGGCTGTAGAACTATATATAAGAGGGCTGGCTTCTGTCGAGGGAGACTAGTGCAGTAGTAATGGTACAGTAATCCCACTCTTATAAACCCACCTCTCCTGGAATGAAACAGTGGCTGTAGAACTATATATAAGAGGGCTGGCTCTGTCGAGGGAGACTAGTGCAGTAGTAATGGTACAGTAATCCCACTCTTATAAACCCACCTCTCCTGGAATGAAACAGTGGCTGTAGAACTATATATAAGAGGGCTGGCTTCTGTCGAGGGAGACTAGTGCAGTAGTAATGGTACAGTAATCCCACTCTTATAAACCCACCTCTCCTGGAATGAAACAGTGGCTGTAGAACTATATATAAGAGGGCTGGCTTCTGTCGAGGGAGACTAGTGCAGTAGTAATGGTACAGTAATCCCACTCTTATAAACCCACCTCTCCTGGAATGAAACAGTGGCTGTAGAACTATATATAAGAGGGCTGGCTTCTGTCGAGGGAGACTAGTGCAGTAGTAATGGTACAGTAATCCCACTCTTATAAACCCACCTCTCCTGGAATGAAACAGTGGCTGTAGAACTATATATAAGAGGGCTGTCGAGGGAGACTAGTGCAGTAGTAATGGTACAGTAATCCCACTCTTATAAACCCACCTCTCCTGGAATGAAACAGTGGCTGTAGAACTATATATAAGGAGGGCTGTCGAGGGAGACTAGTGCAGTAGTAATGGTACAGTAATCCCACTCTTATAAACCCACCTCTCCTGG